>CM053789.1:368152627-368562627 GCA_028749045.1 Cupressus sempervirens
CCACATCGAATGATGGTAAGTATAGTGTGAAAAATGGATATAAAGAATTGATTAACTCTATGATATGGGAGGAGGTGGAAATACCACTCAAACTTTTTAGGAACCTACATGTTTGAGAAAGGCAAGATTTTTCTTATGGTTGACATTCCAAAATAGGATATTGACAACAGAATGACTTTGTAAAATATGTTTTGAAGGTCCTTCAAGGTGTGTGCTTTGCAAGAATGACAATGAAGATGCTGATCATCTACTATATAGTTGCCCATACTCTCAAGTCTATTGGGAATGGCTAAGACAGAGGCTAGTTTGCTTCTATCCATTTCCAAATTCTTTATCTGACCTGCTCAAAGGTTGGCCACCAAATATATACAAGGGAATCTATAGTAAACTATGTAATATTTTTCCTTCTATTCTTGTGTGGGAAGTTTGGAAAGAGAGGAATAGACAAGTTTTTTGTGGTATAGAGTTGAAATTAGAAGAGCTAGTCCAAAAGATAGAAGCTAGTATAGTTGAAAAAACTAACTCTCATCTCAGGAGAACGAGAATAGAAGAAGGCTCCTTCTCTATTTGGGATGTCCATTTTAAAATAGTATGGACTAAAATAATTAATCCTCCTCTCATCTATCTGACAAAAAGTAAGGAGGCTAGGGAGAGGTGTAAATGGACCCCCCACTGAAGGACTGGGCAAAGCTTAATTTTGATAGAGAAGCTAGAGGAAATCCTGGGATAGTAGGAGTTGGATGCATTATCAATGATAATACAGGTCATTGGATTGTTAAAAAGGACAAGTCTATTAGGCCAATTTCTAACAACCTGGTAGAGCTCGGAGCACTAGAAGAAGGCCTAAAGCTCTATCAATCTTTAAGTTTATCCAAAATCTTCATCGAAGGTGATTCTCAGATTGTATTAAATGCAATAAGGAATAGAGCTACTACAAATTGGATCCTTAATTCCAATTTAGAAGAAATTATTAATCTACTAGATAAGTTTGAAGATATTAGGATCTGCCATATCTTTTTAGAGGGAAACTAGAAGGTAGATCTCTTGGCTAATAGAGGAGCAGATGGAGATAATCTCTTAGTATTCCGAGATGAGTTATAAATTCTAACTTTTAATTTTTTGTCTATTAGTTTTATGTTTATAGTAAGGTCACCTAGTACTTCCATCAAAAATTAATTAGGATAGCTAGATAAGCTAAACCACATATTAGGAGAAGTGGTAGGGGCGGATGTATAAACTTTAATACATTTTGTTTTTTAACCCCCATGGGTTATATAGCAAATAGGTGGCTTAGGTTCTAAACTTTCTGAAGTTATTGTGGCACTCTAATGAACTCTTGGGTTTCTTTTTATTGTTAGTGTTTTTTGATTATCAGATCATGATTGGGTCTATCATAGACATATAGGCTTCATTGTTTTCTAGTGTTGTATGTATTGTATCTTAAATGATTGTATATATCATTATTCTAAGCTAGCATCAAGTTTCTTAGTTAGCGCTAGATAATTGAAGGTTTTCTAGATATTTCATGGGTTTTTGATATTCCTTTTTCTTATAGTGCCCTATTTTTGTCAATTACTTTCTGCTAAGGTATGGATACAAATATTTTTTTTTTTCACACTATTGAGGTTCACACTATGGCTTTTTGAGGCAACATAAAACCTGAGAGATGGAATCATATACAAAGGTGTATTGATGGAATGACTTGGATTATGGTTACTAGGACAATTGGTGAAGGCCTCTTTGATTATGAATACACCTAGAGGACAAAAAATGACATTATCAGCACATTCATCAGATGCATGGCCAAAACTAGCATTTCCAAGTGGTCTATGGTAAGTCTTTGTTTGAATATTTTTTAATCTACCTAGTGTCAAGGTATCATAGAAGTCATTATTAGCCTGGATGAAAATCTATGTGTGCCCCTTCCTGAGATTTATATGAATCATCCACTAGGAAGCCTGGTTGTGGAAAATATACCTACGAGGCCTACTTTGATTATGAGGGATTTGTTAGCTTTCAATCTAGCTTGGCTGAAGATGGAATCATGTTTCCACTTCCTCCTTCACTAGAGAAATATCATGATGGATAATGACCTCGACTGGTTAAGTAATTATCTTGGCCTTTTTAAGGCTTATATCCATCCAGGAGTGAGCTTTAGTAATCTAGAAATGGTTGACTTTTGTACTCCCAATATTGAGAAGACTAGCAAATATAGGTCCTTATTTGAATTTCCCCCACATTTTCAGTCAAAAAGATCGAATGATATAGCGGAAGTTATTATGGTGTTCTGGAAGAAGTAAAGTGTATCATGATTTTTCTGGCACAAAATTTCATTTTTCTCTATTCTACTATGATGGTGGGATTCTAATATTTTGACTCCTCCAGAGACTGGGAGTTTTTTTTGTAAGGGTTTCTTAGTCATAGTATTTCATTAGTTCACATGCCTAAGTTTTTTATCATACTTTTTTAGACAGGTTTTTGCTAAGTTCTTTTATTAGGGTTTTGGTTTGGATGTAAAAAGTTTCAAAGGCTGATAATGGAGAGGTTCAGGGTTCTTAAGCTACCCTTGAATCATAAGATACCTACAAATTTATGTAATTATTTGTATTCATAATTATCATAGATTATAATCATAGCTTGAAGCTTTTCTTCTGGTGGCTTCACTTCTCTGTGTTATCAAGATTCTTTATATGTTATGAGTTTTACAAGTTATATATTAATGTTTAGTCATTTTGAATAGTTTTGTAAATGTAGTAATGGCATTCAGTTTTCTATTTATAGATCAATGATTATACTCAAAGCCATCCAGGATTATGGTGAGATAATTTTGTGTACTTAGAAGAAATTTCATTTATATAATCCTAATTTTCAAGGGATTAGATGGTTTGGTCCTCTTTATCATTTCATTTCTATTTTCTGTTGTTCAAGAAAAATATGATGGGTAGAGTAGACGGATACTTGAGGGTTCAATTAGCATTAATGGTATCCTAGCTAGCTTTATTTCAAATTTTGGTATTCCTCTGGTAGTATTCTAAGGTGTTAATCATTTATGTTGAAACTCCATCACGTGGATCACTAGGGGTAGCTAAGGTACTACTGTGGTTATTGATCACCATAGGAATGATAATGATATGTTAGAATTTGGAATTAGCATAGTTTACTAGGGTAGATTTTAGCTGTTATCATAGCATTAAAATTTTTTGGTGTAAATACGTATTTACTATTTACACTTACTTAAGTTTACTTAGGTTAATGTATTATTTTATTATATTGCATTATTTTCTTATTTTATTTTGTGAGACACTTAGGAGTTTTTGTACCATTTTGAGTTGTCATGTTGACAACACAGAAGTACGCAACTCTAATTTAGCACATGGTGTCTACAACACTAGAGTTTGCATCATTCACTGAGTTTTCATGTAGACAACATAGTTATTTACACTCCCTTTTTAGCACATGTTGTCTACAACACTGATTTGTGTGCTACACCATTGTAGGCTTATCCTCTCATCATTACACTTACTTTCGTGCTTAATGGAGGATAACCCATATTTGGTGGACATGTGCCTGGTTGTATGAATTATCATGATGTTGATTTCTAGGCATTCTAGATGCATCTCAAAGGCCTTTATATGCAAGCACTCCTAGTGTACTTTCATGCATATTGAATCGAATACATATCATTATTATGATCATATTCATTTCTATCCTATAGTTGTTCTTTTTTTTGAGTTCTTAGTTCTTGGGGGAATTTTTACCTAAGGAAAATTTTTACATGGTATCAAAGCTTGGAGAATTTCTCTTCACATAGTTGTTCGAGACCATTTTTGCTTTAGCACCTCAGCCCAAATCCAGAGTACCACAGAAATTGGGAGCATCTAGAGCTAGAACGGACCTCACCATTATGTTTGGAATGTGGATTTGTTGTAGATCAGCTATAAATTTAGCTACCTTAGCCCAAAGTTGATCATGAGTCAAATTTATTTTTGCAAATTGACACTCGGAGGCCCCGATTTACAACTCAGGTATGGTCATTTTGTAGATCGAATTAATTATTTTTTGAATCTGTAACTTTTATTCTTTGCTATTTTTTCGTAATTTTTTGTGGAATTTTTGGATAGTTTTTTCCACCTAGTTGGGCTACCATAGAATTTTTTTTTGCAAAACTGGGCAGTTAAGCCTATCTCTATAGCATGGCATATTCCATTTTCTACAGGGAATATTTTTTATTTTGTAGTGAACTCAACATTTCCCGATGACAAATTTCCATTGCCTACTGACCAACTCATCAGTCGAGAAAACTCTGGCTAGCCAAGTTCCCAAATAGCTTGTTATCGATTCACCTTCACTGAGTTTGTTTTATACATTAACAAACTCCCTTACAAATTCGATGTGGGATTAAATCCCAACATCTCGCCACCCATAAAATGATTTCCATCTACCAAACTACTCTTTCTAGTGGACTTTGCTTGGTGACATTCTAACTCCATGTCAAAGTTGAAACATACGACAATAGACTTCACCTCGCCATGCTGATAATCCATTACCTGCATCGTGGACAAGACACGACATCCATTCAACACCTAGTCACAATGTGACACATGAAAGAACTCTGCATTAACACGTGGAGATGATGTCTTCAGCCATGATAGAGCAGACTTAGTCACATGTACACATCATCAGCCAACATGTAGTCTAGTTAGCTACAGGTACCTCCACAATGACATGTCAGCTTCTAGCCTGCGCATTATGATTTCCACGTGCCCTCTAAAATAGTAATCTATACATTGCTATGTGTACTATTCTATACATCTGTACACTGACTCAGCCATCCATACTACCACATCACCCAAGGGTCTATTTTTTTGCCAATGTCATGATTTTACGAGGTTAAATTTGATGACCATCTAACTGTCAAAACTAAGGATTTTATAATTGCTATGAAGGTTGTTTGACCATCAAATTTAAGCATGCAATTTCTTGCCCAGACCCCTATTCAGATTTCTTTTTAATTTTGTAGTCTGACTTTATGAGGCCATAACTCAACCATCCAGACTCTAATTCAAGTGTAATTTCATTTGAAATTGGGTACAATTTCTTGAATTTTTTAGTGGTGGTGTTCTTTTTTGGTTTTGGTTCAAGGAGTTTTCAGAAATTTCATTTTTTGAGGACTATGCCTATTCAATCCTGCATTTTGTAACTTCAAATGCTCTATACGGGCTCATCTGGACACTTTTTTAGGTTCAATTTTTTTTTAAAGTGCATTGTTTTTCTACTTTCTAGATCTAAAGTCAAATAGTAGGGTTGTGTGGACAAAAATCTCACTTAGAATTAGGGCTTTTTCGGCATTGTAATGCTTTAATGACTTTTCAGAATTGTTGTACATTTGAGCTACAGTGCTTAGTGACATATTTCGACCTCAAAATGCAATTTTCAAAAGCAAAATCAGAAGTCCAATTTATTCATTTTGACAAGTGGTATATTCTACACGCACTACATATAAAGTGCCAAAAGCATCCTTTTTGGGGGGGTCTTTTGATTGAGTGAAAAGAGGAGGTGTGTGCTGTGTTTTTGTGTCTCTCTTTTGTGCTCTTTTCATTTCTACATCATGGGTTCACCTAAATGTCCACTTCTAACTTCACATAATTATTCTACATGGAAAGATATTACATGGAGTAGATTAATAGAAAAAGGTTTAAGTCTTTATGTTGATGGAACAATTCCCAAACCCACTGATGCTACGACACTCATTGATTGGCAAAAGAAAGACCAATAGGCTTTAGGAATTATTAGGAATTATGTACATAGAGATCTCTTCTTCCACATTTCCAATTTCAAGGAATCCAAACCTACATGGGAAAACTTGGATCATTGTATGGTAAGGTGGATGAGGAAAAGGGATTTCAGATTGAGGATGATCTACTTCTATTGGATCCAAAGAACTTTGACACAATTCAAGATTATATCAACAAAGCCAATGAGTTTTGGGCACTACTTAAAGATTGTGGTAAGCCCATGAAAGATGAAAAGTTGATTCATCAGATCCTAAAAAGGATACCTTTAGAGTATGCTTCCTTTGTTTTGAGTTATAATACTCATCAGATGACCATGGGAAGTGCTTACCAGAAGCCTACATTTGATGCATTTGTAGAGATAGAGATGTTGATTGTTGAACAATCTTGCTTGATAGATTTGGGACATCTCACAAAATCAAAGACCAAAGCATTGGTGGCTAGTGATGAGAATCAATCAAGTCAAGGAGGAAGAAGTTCTAGCAACAACAAGAAAAAGTAGTAGAAGCAAAATCCACAATCTGAGACACAACTATCCTCCTCACAACAAGGCAATTATTCTTCCAAAAAGAAGGGAAGTAATGAAAAGAAGGAAAAAAAAATTTGTGCATATTACAAAAAGACAAATCATGATGAGCATCATTGCAAGACTAAAATAATTGATGAGTTGGAAAATCTACTCAGAAAGAACAATATTCAAGTGCTAGGTACTTCCAAGGATTCAACTCCAACCTCTATAAAAGGAAGAGGGCACACACTTATGGAAAATAGAAGTTCTTCTTTAGAATGGATACTTGACTCAAGTGCCTCTTATCATATGGGTTCTTCAAAGGGAGACTTTTATTCATTTGAGCAGTCACAGGTACCGCACATCTTCTTGGGAGATGATACTAAAATTGAAGTTAAAGGGAAAGGACATGTGGAAATGGAAAATGGGGAATTCAAAGATGTTCTCTACATTCCAAACCTTAGCTCCAATCTCCTCTCAGTTTACCAAATCACTCACCTTGGAGATGGTCACAAAGTTGAGTTCCTTCCAGATTTAGTGATGGTATATATTCTAAAAGATGATTCATTGGTTGCAGTGGGGAAAGTTAATCATGACAAGAGGCTTTATTCCTTCTCCCACTTTGTGCCTAATTCTCCTTCTCAGGTGATGTTGACTCACTCACATTCAAAAATCAAACTATGGCATGAGTAGTTTGGTCATCTTGCCTTCTTCTATCTTCAGCAACTTTGCACAATACACATGGTCAAAGGTCTACCTAACATCAAATTTTATAAGGGCGAGTGTTCATCATGTTCTATAGAGATGCACCTCAAGGAGAAATATGACAAAGGGAGGTCTTCAAGAGCTCCAATTGTTCTTCAGTTGGTTGACATGGTTTTAGCAAGTCCTTTTGTAGTGACTTCAGTTAGCTAAGGCTACTACATCCTTACTTTCATTGATGACTTTTTGTGTCTCACATGGGTCAACTTCCTTCATCATAAGAATGAAGTGGTTGATAAACTTCAAGCCTTCAAGATTCATGTTGAACAAAAATCAAGGAAAGCCATCAAAGTTCTATGGATGGACAATGAAAGTACATATGTGGACAAAAGACTTAAGGACTTTTGCAAATTTGAAGGAATCAATCTTTAAAATCCACCAACATTTAGTCCACATAAGAAAGATGTTATAGCTATGAGGATTAGAACTCTTAAGATCATGGAAAGTTGCATGATAAAAGCCAAGTCTCTTGATCCTAAACTTGAAGTTGAAGCCATTAGTAGTGCTACTCACATACTTAGTAGGTCTCCTCATAATGCCCTAGACGAGAAGACTCATTTTGAGGCATGGTATGGGAAAAAATTAGTTGTGAGTAACTTTAGAGCCTTTAGTTGTCTAGCATGGGCAAACCCATCTTCTAGGGGATGCAAGGCACCAACACCTAGGCCTTCTACTTTCATCAATTATGAAGAAAATGTTAACGCTTACAGACTTATGGATCCATAGACTCATGAGATTTTTTTGAAGGATGTACGCTTTGAGGAAAGTTCACCTAGATTATCCTCTAATCCTCTCTGCAGATCATACATTGTGGAAACTAACAGTGACACCAGCGATAGTCCTTCAACAGATTTAGACACATGGGGTTCTATCAATAGTTGTAGCAAGAGGTCACATCATTAGTCTAGTCCACATGCATACATTGCCATAGTGATAGGTCCAACATAGTAGGGTACGTCTTGTCTTCCAACTCAAGCAATAGGGGATAACTACATGGTAGACATTGCAAGTTTATTCGTGGACTCACACACCACAAATTTGGGCGATACCTTGATAATTTACATCTTCTCTTTGGTGACAATGATCCTTCTATAGTTGTTGCAAGGGGTCACTCTAACTCTCATGTCCATTCTCTACATGATCAATCTTTACAAGGTTGTGTGATTGTGGATCATTATGAATAGTAGTTGTTGGAGGTCACTTTATTAGTTGGGGAGATAGATCATTCATTGGGATAGGTTCAATAGACATCCTTGCCAGATCTTCATTCATTCTTTCCAGCACAGTTGGAAGGGGCAACCACTAGCATCGACATAGGGACACTTGAGTAGGTTTCAGGGCCACTATACATCTTTAGGATTGTACCTTTGCCATTGTTTCTTCCTAAGGGGAGGAACAATATTCAACACTCTTGGACCAAATTTCATTGACAAGCATTCTTCATTGTAGGGTGGGGGGGGGGGGATTCCTCTTCTTTCTTATGAGAGGGACTTTTTCCTCTTATGAGGTCTTGTTCTTCTCATTGTTTACTATTGTATATACTTGATGTATGTTGTAATGGGTGGGTTTTGTTTCTCCATCCATCCATGCATCTAGTTTTTTCATCTCTCCTTTTTGGGGAGGGTTTTTTCCATGAGGTTTTCCCTCTTTCTCCACTTTATGAGAGAATTCATTTCATTATGTACATGGGTACCTAACATGGTCTAGTACTCAGGACCCATTATGCACTTCATCCTAGTTTTTGTAAGCTTAAGGGCATTCGTTGAAGTTGCACTTAAGGGGGGGTGTTAATTTAAATACATATTTACTATTTAAACTTACTTAAGTTTACTTAGGTTAATGCATTATTTTATTATATTGCATTATTTTATTATTTTATTTTGTGAGATTCTTAGGAGTTTGTGTACCTTTTTGAGTTCTCATTTTGACAACACAGAAGTACACAACTCAAATTTAGCACATAGTGTCTACAACACTAGAGTTTGCATCATTCACTGACAATATGTGCTGGTTAAAGCACAACCTAACTACATTTAATGTATAACTCATTTTGATTCAATAGAAAAAATTAAATAGAATTGAAACTAGAAAAATAAACAAGAAACTTGGATTCTAGGAAACAAGAATGGTAGAGTCAATATGGGCATCCCGGGGAATTGGCATAATATGGAACCCAAAGAAAGTAGATTTTGACAAAATGACATCATCCAATAAATAAATGGGGGAAGAGTAAAATGCTACAAATCTAACATTTAATTAATCTTAATAAATGTGTATGGGTCAATCATGACATCAGATAGAAGAACTTTATTGAAGGAAATAAGTGTCTTCATTGAGACTTTCCTAGTAAAAGACATTTTGATTAGGGGAGGCTATAATGCAATATTAGAGTTAGATGAAAAGAGCGGAGGGAGTCAAAGAGTTTCCTATAAAATGGAAGATTTTAGAGAATTGTTCTCAAAAGATAACTTGATTGACATTCTATCAGCAACCAAATTGTATACATGGTTCAATATAAGAAAAGTTTTTTGTTCGATTGCTGAGAGACTAGATGAATTTATCTTTAATAGAGATCTTAGAACTTCAATAACATAGTTCAATTATATATTCTACCAAATATGGGCTCAAACCACTTCCCAATCAATCTAAAAATAATATAACAAAAGTCTCCAAGAAACTTATTCAAATGTGAAAAAAGGTGGTTTCTCAATGACATTTTTTAAGAAAATAAAAAATAGTAGTAGCAAGAAGGCTCCTTCAAAGGTTCAATAGTGTTTTGCTTTGTTTCTGATCTCAAATTACTAAAAGAGAAAATACTAATCAGAAATAAGAATTGCTAAATAATAATATACTCAGAGATAAACTAGAAGTTTAGAAAGCCTTAATAAAGACATTATGAAATTTGGAATGGACAATAAAAAATATGAAAACAGAAAAAAGAAGTACTCTTAAAACAAGAAAATATCCTAGCAAAGGAAGAAATCTTCGGGAGACAAAATTCACAAGAAACTTGGCTTCAAGAAGTTGACCAAAACACAATGTTTTTCCATAAAATTACTATTAATAATAGGAAACAAATTAAATTAAAAAAATAAAAATAATAAAGGAAACTCGGTGGAAAATGCAACTGAAATAGAAAAAGCCTTTGAAATCTACTATAGAGACATACTTAATAACCACAAGTTCTTAGATTTATTAGCTGAAAATGATATGTTAAGGATGATTCCAAAGGTAGTAAGAAAGAAAGATAATGAACTTACAAATAAACCATTTATGATAAATGAAATAAAGAAAACCCTCTTCAACATGAACCTGGATAAGTTTTCGGGGATAGATGGGAATACCTATGAAAAGTTTATTGAAGCAACCAGAAACTCTAGTTCCCTTTTAGTAGAGAGTAAAAACACTTTTATAGCACTAAACCCTAAAATAATAATAAATGAAGATCTTAGAGACTTTTGACACATTGCACTTTTTATCACCATTTACAAAATATTATTGAAGCTCTAGCTAACATATTAAAAAAGGTACTATCAAAATAGATATCAGAGGAGCAAACAAGTTTTGTTCTGAATCGGTAATTCTAGATGGAATTGTCATCATTTGCATGTTAATATGTATTCAAATCAATCCAAGAAAGAATCATGTATGCTAATTTTTAGAGTAAATGATTAATTTTATTTCATATATTAAATTATATTTACTCCCTTCTTAAGATTTTACTTTATACTTATGAATTTCCATTTAATAATTAAATATTCATTATTAAATGTCATTTACCCCTTAGGGTTTTACGATCTCCTTTGTTAGGATTAATCCATTGTATTTTCAATTCGTTCTTTGATTCTGATAATATATTTTTCCGTATTTTTAGAGCCAAACTTTTTCTTTCTCTCATCTTTTTCATCTCTGTGATAGGTTATTGCATGCAAGTCTTATACTACATTAGTATATTTGTTCTCATCAAATCTTTCATGGTATTAGAGTTAGATCTGCTATAGCTTGTTCTTATTTGGAGAAAAAGATGAATGAGGGTTTGACAAAACATATTTGGGAGTTTCTAGGTATTTTTTTGTCAAAATAGGCTAGTCTTTAAAATTTGGAGCACTTTGAAGCCATACAAACCTCACAAGTGGATTCAGAGTATGTCAAAACAATATTTTCCATATAAAATACATCTATTCTAGCCAACATTGCATTCATAGCCAAAAAATAATTTCCTACCAAGGTCGTACGACCCTTTGCCTATAAAACGAGACACAAAATTGTTCAAAATCGCTTGAAAAAATCAATTTATTTTGAAAAAGAACTAATTTTAGTGTACGTAGTTACCTTAACTACCACAATTTTCTCTAATGATGTGCAATTTTAAAAAACCAGCATTGTAGCTACTATTAACTTCCACAGAAGGTCTTGTTCACAGTGGCCACACGTCTTTTTTTGGCACCATGTCTACCTTTTTTGGTGCCTGCAGACTATCACCTTCCAACCACCTCTGCTAGTGTTTGTATGTACTCACACCACCTATACTTTACTTCACCTCCTACATGTCACTCACATGTCATTGCACCACCACTAGTGCTACTTTTCCCTAGTGCACGGTCACATTAGTACCAGGGGTTATTTTTTGGGGGGCTAAGTGCCTTCTTTGCATGTTTTTTGCACTTTAAGAGTCCCTATTGATATTTTGGCTCTAACTTGAACATACAGAAGCATTTTTGGGAAAATAAAATATCATTAGAAAGTTGATTCTAAAATGGATGTGGCTGTGAAGGTATTTTTTGATTTTTTATCTAGTTTAGTACATGTTTTTTTAGTCAAATTCTAATGATTCTTTCTACATTCCAAGTGGTATAACTTGCTCATTTTAGCTCCATTTTTTGATCTAAAAGAAGTAATAGAAAACTCTTCTCGAGCACTTTCGAGATTATTTGTTATTTTCATTAGTATTTTTCAAAGGTACATTTGATTTTGAAATTGAAATTTGTCTTCTCTTTTCTTGCATATGCATTCTTTCTATCATCTGGGGTTTGGTTGTTTTCTCTGTGGGGGTTGTTAAACACTTGTTGGCTACAGTAAATTCTGATAGTGATATTGTAATTTGATTTGTTGTAGAAAAATATCTCCTATTAATCATATTATAAGTATTTTTGGGATGATTAATGGAGAAAAAAATCCATTAATTCTTCCCAAGGAATTGTTAATATACGTTTCTCTTGATTGTACAAGATAGCAGATTAGACTCTGAGTTTCAGCTAGTTATATAATTTTCTTAATTCTTATTTGGCTTTGATTGATTTGAAGTATGTTCTCTATTATTATTTCTTTCATTTACATTAGTAAAACATAAATTTTTAGAAAACAAATTCAAACACCTTCTAAAATAATTGGTGAAGCCTCTTCTTGTTTAGTTCCTCTAAACCCACATAACTATCATACATATACATCTTCTATGACATGGCTTCTTCACTCAAAGGGTTTATGGTCTTGTTTAGATGAGGTACAATGAGTTTTACAGAGGCCTTTCAAGGTAAATAAGTATAGGAATAAAATAGACAAGGCCATGGGTTTGATTTCTTTGAATATTTTAGACAGTTTATAGTTTCATCTTGATGGCTTGATTTCCCCTTGTGAAATGTTGGCCAAGTCCAACGACTTGTTTTGTACCATCAATGAGTTTAGGGAACTTCTAATTGAGGCTAAGATTTCATCACTTGTACCAGATGCTTTTCCCTCTATTGAGGATATTTTGATGAGGTTTAAACAACATAGAGCTTAATTATAGGGTTGTGGAAAAATGAAGACTAATAAAGAGTGTACTTATTTAGTACTATCAAATCTCTGAGAAAACTTTCAAACATTATCTTCTACCTTTTGTTCCACTATAGATGCTAATGCAATGCAAGGTAGGAGGGTCCCCAAATGGTAACCACACAATGGAAACACAACAACATGCAATAGTAATGCAAGATCTGATACTAAATAACAACTCTTTATTCATAAAATAATTGATTACATGGGATATGCCCAACTGTATGGCCTTCTAGGTTAGGGCCAAATACACACAACAATTACAATATTAATTCTACAAGATCCCACAAGATCCAACTTACAATCTCAATCCTAGCTAGTCCAGATCCATAACTGAATAAGAACACCAAGGAGAAGTGACACTTGTACCTTTAAGTCCACCAAGCAATCCTCTAGTCCTCAAGCTGTAGCTACTAGCCCTTCAAAATTTGCATCCTCTTCTCCAAGATGTATCCTCATAATAATCCTAAAGACTCTACAAGACCCCTTATTTATACCCAACTAAGCCACAAGTTGGGCCAGTTCATTACAAAATAAATTAAATCCCTCACATTAAATATATGTTGAGCCACAAGTTGGCTATAATGAAAATTAAATACCCATACAAATATTAACTGCCAAAAGTCATCTCATAGACAACTTGACAAGAAGAAACCAAGTTGAGCATCACCTAAACCATAAGAAATGTTGAGCTCCTAGAGCATTTTGAAATCCCAGCATATGTCAAGCTCCATAGAGTATGCCAAGATCCTAGTGTGTGCCAGGCTCCATAGAGTATCTCGAGCTCTCAGGAAAAAACTATGCCCAATAATGACCGAGCACCACTCCCTTAGTAACCAAGTCAACATCTTCAAGCCAAAATCACTTCAACATGTAGAATTGCAAGCCAACTAGGGAGGCTCCTACATCAAACACCCTAGGTTTGAAAATATGTTATTAGTAGCTAGAAGAACATCTTCTAGGATTCAACACATAAATCTCAAACTTGTTCTTCACATACATATCATCCAAGTCTTCAACTTGTACACTTTCCCATCTTCTTCTTCTACTTCTTCATGTCCATCCTTGGTGTGCTACAAGTCTTATGTCCATACTTTTCTCCAACCTTCTCAGAATCTTCCAACTCAACTTGGCAACCAATACTCAGGTTCCTCCTGCTAAGCTCTACATTCTGCAAAGAAATCAAGGAATACTTCTTGCCACCTTTCTCAACAGTAAACAAATTCTTGACACAATTATGAAAAAACCTACAATTATACTACCAAGGTCTATCAAGAAACACATGACAACTATTTATGTTCACAATATTACATAAAACTTGATCCTTATATTTCCACTTTTACAATTGAACAAGGCATTGCTGCCTCATTTCCAAAGCATGCTCACCTTGCAACTAGCCAATCCTATAAGGATAGCGGTGTCTCAATCTCTTCAAACCAAGTTTTTGAACCATCTCCTCAGTAACAAGGTTATAAGTACTAGCACCATCCATAATGACCTTGCAAACTTTTCCACCAAACTTACAACAAGTCCTAAACAAACTAGTCCTCTGACAAGAATCCAATGTAGTCTAACCAACCAATACTTGTCAAGCCAATAAACACTCTCCTTGCTCAGGTTGACTATCTTGGATTGCAACCTCATTTATAATAACATATTTCCTACCATGAGGACATTCAAAATATCTATGCCCTTCTTCACCACATCTGAAATAATTACCACTAAACCCACCTCCACTTGTCTTTCTCTTCTGATCATTAGGTTTTGGTTCACCTTCAACACTTAGTTTAGCCTTTCTTGAGTTATCCTACTTCCCCTTCTCTCTTGCATTACCTTGAATTTTCCTTTTCAACTTATCTTCTACTTTCAGAGCATATTGATAAGCATCCTCAACTGAAGAAACATTTAGCATACCAACCTATTCTTAAATATTGAATCTTAAACCATTAATGTATTGAGTTACTTTTGGTTTTGCAATTCTCTATCACTAGACTAAATATTCAACTTGTAGAACTCCTTTGTATTTATAGTCAACAGGAATGAACTTAGCCTTCAACTTAGTCACCATCAATCTCCATCTAATGATCTTCATTTCACCTTCTTCTTCTCTATCTCTTTGTAATTCTTTCCACCAAAGAGTAGCATGTCCTTTCATCTTAGTTTGTGCCAACCTCACTTTAAGCGGATCCTTAATATCCTCAAGCTCAAAGTAGTCTTCCAATTCACCAATCCAATCAATCAAGTCTTCATGAGACAAAGTACCTAAAACCTCCATCTTATGCTTCAGCTTCAAGCGAGGTCCAGGTCTAGCAAACTGACTAGCCCTAGTTCCAACAAGTCTCTCCACATGATTAGTTTTGTCCTCACCACTAAATCCAACAACTTCAAAGTCTTCAGCAACTCCCTCATAGCTATCATCAGTACCCACATGCATAGGTACTCCACCTAAAGCACTCCTAATTTCAGTAATCATGTCACTCTTCATCGATGCAATCTTAGATCTGAATTCTGCTCTAATATTCTCTGAGATACTTTTTTCCAATCCGAATCATAAAATATCCTTTCTTGGTATCCTTTCCAATTCATAAAATATTTTTTCCTCAATGAGTTTTTCCCACTTTTATATGTATTTTTTTAGTGTTTTACGTAAATATCTCAATAGGCCTAGGTATTTGAAAGACCTTTCTCTTATTTTACACATTAATTTAGTGTCTCGTTAAGTAAGACATAATGAGAGTTGATGTGAACACGGTACTTTATCTAGCTACTTGAGCATTTAAAATTCACACTGAACTCTTGAGAACTTTTGCAAATTATCTCATTGTACTTCTCCCATAAACAATAAATCACGATATCGAAATTGTAAATAAATGAATGTTTGAATTGTTCAAAATGAACGAATCATACTACGTTATGTATACTTCAACTGCTTCTATCCAGCATATTATTAATGTTTATGTTTACTATTTAATAATACATCACAAGAGATAATTCGGTGTTAAATGTGTTGTAAAATAGGAGGAAGTCTCCAAATTCACATAATACAGTTGAGAAGGCCACAAACTTCGTCACTTTTTAAGGTCGCCAACCTGTCCCACTAAGTTATAAACGTGTCAGCCTGACCAGTAGGTTCAAAGCTACACTAGTACCGTTACTTTACGAGTCTTAAACTAAGAAGCGAATGCTTCAGTTTTCAATTTTAAGATTGATTAAACATGCTTCATCATGATCTCCTTGAACTATAAATACGTGAATATTCTCCACGTCGTTCCATCCAGCGCCAAGAAGTATAGAAGTTCCTTAGTAATTCATTGTTTAACGCTTCCCTTCTTTGATATGTTTGTTGCCTTGTGCCATCCCTGATAAGCATTTGCACGTTGGAAAGAAGAATAGTCATTCGTTGGTATGTTGCTTTTGAGGCTCCTACTCTTCCACGCTTCCTGTAGTTTAAATCTTCCAATTTAATTTATTGTCTAGTTCTCCGATGGATAGTGATCCCAAAGTAAAAATACCTCCTGTAATTACTCAGCCTCCGACCGCTGTGATTACAAATGTCCAGAGTGACCAGAATTCGTTCGATGACCGTTCGAATCTTGATGTGGTGTCTTGGCACCAACGAAGTGAAACAGATAAATTTCAGGGTCTCTCAGGCAATATTCAATGGTCTCACAACAATTCCAATCCATTTCGATATCGAAAAATCTAAGAATGGGGAGCGATTTGTCAAGCAAACACGTACTCGTGGGCTATCACCACCGTGTTCCTGAATAGTGAAATGTTCAAAATATGTTGACTATACAAGTATTTATGGATTCTGACTTGGATAGGGATCTTTGTGAGCGAATATTAGTCTGTAGCTATATGCTTATCCTATTTGAAGGCATGCTTTGTTTTGTTAGACAAGTAAGAGGGAAGAAGTAGTTCCACAATCCCCAATCCACAATCGAATAATCATGTATGTTTGGAAAACCTAGTTGTAAAAAAGCTATCTCGTTAATGAGATATATAATGATATTTGTTTTAAGAATCAATTATTATTGAATTGACACTAAATATATTGAGATTTATTCATTGATATAGTTAAATTGGGACAGTTCTATATAAAGACTACCGGAAACACTATTCAGCTGCTGATTGAACATACAATCATTACTCATTTCATGTGCTTGAGGAATAAACTGAAAAAATTCTATCATTTTAACAGAGATTTATATTTGGTTTCTGCCTATACAAATTTTTTTAAGTTAAAAAAGAAAACAAAAATCTCAATTTTATATCCTATTCTACTCAAAACACAGGAAACTCTTATATTGAGTAGACGGCTGGGAAAATAATATTAAAAACAAAAAAATTCTTCTCACCAAACTAACTCTTCTTATATCTTGTGATTGTGGATGTGCTCAGTAGTTGTTGATGATGTGGTATGTGAGTGATATTTGGAATATCAAGACTTTACACAAAGGAATGGATTAAAATTGTCCTAATCTGGTCTTCAATTACAATTTGTTTGAGAATATAAGAGATGTAAGAAATTAAAATTGATTCCCATGGTTAATTATGGACGAGATTCATGGGAATGTGAGCGGATCATATGATATTTTGATGGACAAGGGACCAAGATTGAAGTGTAAACTATGGTAAAGAATCTTCTTCTTAAAAGGTGATAATTAAGATGGAAATTGAATTTGGGGTACCGTTCATAGATGTGCAAGTGTATTGACCCATGTGACTTATAAATAGGCCTATGTTGCATGTTCAAGACTTATGCCCTTGTTTATAAGTTACAGATGTCTTTTTAAATTTAGTTAGGATGATGTGGGGAATTGGGTGGGTTCTAACTATTAGCGTTACAAATGACATAAAAAGGGGGCTAATTAAAATTAGCACAATTGTTTATTAATTAAATCAGTATGGAGAGAGGCCCGATATCATAATAGAAAAGATGGTAAGAAAAAGAAAAGAAAACCCTACTCATGACAATTATGGCTCAGAGCAAGTCAAAATACTACCACCTATAGAAATAATAAAAAATGAAAAAAATTATCTTTAGAAAGTTTTGACACTACTACTATCATTGAGATAGTCAAAGTTATCATCAACTTACTAGTTTAAAGTATTAAAACTACAATTACTATATAAATTAATATATTGCATCATTACAAACTATCTAGCGTTCATTAAATGACCCACATGTGTCAATAATCATATAGTATTTCTTAAGATTTAATAGTGATGAAAATGAGGGAACTAGACCAAAAAGCAACAAAGAAAGAACTAAGTTTCAATAAACCCAGCAATATCATCCCAAATATTGGACATACTATTAAGGGAGAATGTCCAGTCTTCTTGTACTATTCCACCACAATAGATATAATCCTCTCTCTTTAATGCATCTTTTGTTGAAAATATTTAAAGTATATAAGTACTACATTGGTAAAATTATTTACTAGCATTGTAATGCAATTCCTAATTTATACTAATGTTAGTGTACCTAATATCTTATATAATATTTCCAATGTCTAGGAAGAAATTTTCAAAATAAAAGACTAATCCCATTAATATTTATCCATACTTGAAAGACATTCTCCCTTTTTTTAATCTTTTGCATGTTTAGGTGTAATTTCTCCCTCAATGCTTCACAAAGGTCCAAATCAACATTTTCCTTCAACATATTGTATGTACATAGAATAGAATTTGTCACTTTTCTATTCATCCTACTAGATTCTAATTTTTTTACCGAATAAAAATTGATTCAAATCTTACAACTAGTCATGCATATCATTCGTAATCATAACTCTCTTAAAATCCATTTACTATTAGTCAATTGTGCAACCTTATCTTGTAGATTTATTATGACAGTAGGAACTTTACCATTAGTGTAATAGATGACAACTTCTTAGATTGCATATTTTGTGATCTTATACATCCTATTCAACTATAGGATCTAACCATCTACTCATACTAACACATCTTTGATAAGATCATATTAAAATTTTACTAGGAATTGGATAGTGTGAGTGAAACCCATATCCTCCAAAACCTTGTACTCATCATTCAACTCTAAATTATCATTACCCAAATTGTATACTCTTAGAAGATGGTAGTGGTGCCTAGGTTTTCAATGTTGTAAAAAATGCAACCTCTAGTGTCCTTGACATGGATTACAGTATAGGGCACATTAGACATGGAATCCATCATATCGATCTTAGTAAATTTGAAGGGGTTTTACTTAAATTTATGATGAGGTGTCTTGATAAAATAAATATATATTGTACTAGCTATGGTTTCAATAATAAAAGCAAGATAGAAATTCTAAAAGTACATTTTCAAACTACAAAATAAGGGTTTCTTCAAGAAACACTTGAACATGGCTTACAAACTTGCACCAAATAACTAGTGAAATCTTTGTCTAGTATCATAAGGATCACTTCAATATATCTAGAAATAACTTTTATTTCTTCTTTTTTATTTCCCTCAATACATGGCTAACAAATTAATCAATAAACCTTTTATAAAATGTTTCACATTAGCCACATTTAATTAAGTAGTTGGCTAAACCTATTTCTACTTCACTAAAATAGACTTTAATGCTAAGATAATGTTAATTCCTTACTTCTCAAGCTTTAGGAACATTGGACTTTACCCAACCCTCCAAAAATTTCTAAACAACTTACAAGCCCTTCTCTACCTTAGAATTCTTCTATTGGGACCTACGACGACGTTTCCAAATCATCTACTTCATTCAATCACTCTTATTACACCTATTTCCCCAATTAAATGAGTTTATCTTAGTAGCCTTACTCAAAGGGATTTCGAGGTTTAACTCTCAGATTTTCTTAAATTTACAAAATAAATTGGATTTTGAATACCCTATTCAAAGTTATTTATCTACTCAATATTATTTCCATCGATTCATTTACTAGTAAAGGAAATAACTTCCTTAGTGGGTCTAATCAGCCTAATTTTGCCCATTGTAAAAAGGAGCTACAAAACAATGGGTTGGTTTCACCAAGTGAATACTTGGAACTTTTAAGGAATCCTAAAAATATCATAAATCTAGAGTTTCAACCTTTGGTTCAACCATACATGAAAGATATGGTGACTTTTGGAGTTGATTTCCTAAAGAATATGAAGAAAAAGCTTGCTAGGGCTTGTTGTTAAAATTCAATGCCAAAAAATACATAAAAATGGATTGTAGAATCTGTAAGGGGATCCTATTAGAAATGAAAAGAAAAAGCGGTGTTGTATTTTGCTATTTACAAGTACAAAAAAAGATGGATTTATTTTTAAAACCCTCAATTTTAAAGCAAATTATGACCTCTAGTCAAAGATTTCATCATTTTTCACATTTCCTAACATCTTAGAACACTAAATCTATTGAAAACAAAAGATAACTCAATTTTTTGTGCATTCGTGGTGGTTTTAGAGTTCAACCTATTTGTAAATCTCTATAATAAGGCTAGGAACAACAAAAAAACATGGAAAAAATTAGTATTTTTAATTTAGACCACTGTTCAAAGATTTTTACTTTTCTCACACATGTTGTCATTTTAGAACCTAAACTAGGTTCATTTTAAACATAGCTTGACCCTCTAAATGTGATTGGTTATTTTAGACCTTTACCAGTCCATACAATTCCATACCAAGGCTGAAAATAACACACAAAATATAGAAAAATTAGTATATTTTAATAGTTCACGTGCACCACTGATCTAAAAACTTTCAAATCAATTGAAAAAGTTATATTCTCATCACATAGGACCGTATTTGGCCTAAATACATGTTCCCCATGGCTTTTCATGATCTTGTAAAGCTAAAGGACTCCATGTCTTCCATTGTTACCAAAAAATGCATAGTTAAAAAAGTGCAACTTCGGCAATATGCAAACAATATTAAACTAGTAGTCATTACTATTTGTGTGACTAGTCTAGGACATTTAAATGACCCAAATAATATGTTAGGATTAACCAAACAAAATAATAATAATTACATACAAGTATAGGCAATATTAAAAAATAATAAATTGCATAGATGAGAACACAAGACACAAATATTTAATGTGGTTCACCAAATCCTAGGCTATGTCCACTAACAAGTCCAATATAATTATTATCTAGTGATTATAATATGAAATGCCTTATGGCTCAATACCATTGCAAGAAGCTACAATCTCACACATACATTATGAAATACCTACCCTAAGCCATTTTATACAAGCTTCTTGCCACTTACAAAATTAGGGCTAGAATAAGTCATCTAATATAAAAATAGAAATTAGCACATTTAACAATCATAAAGTCATTTGAGCATTTGGGGGTGCTTCCCCCAATAACCTTTTTGGTGGCATTGTCCCTCAAGCTCGCCTTGTCCTGTGATAACGAGTGCACCTAGGGTTTTGTCTCATGGCCTTGCAAGGGGTGTTTTCCCCAAAACCCCCATTGTAATAATATGGGGGAAAATCACACAAAATAAATTAACCACATATTATTGTATATAGGGTTATGAATAGTCAACTTGTGGCTATCTTAATCCTTAATTAAGTCATGTTGTCATTATTATATTATAATTTTGGTAGGTAGGTTGGCCTAAGTGTTATGAGGGTTGTGTCTATTCAACCTAAGCATAGTTAGGTATACATAGGAGGTTGTTAGTCTTATTTCATCATCATATTGTAAAGTGTGTTCTCATTGGAGATATTTGGAGGTTGCCCGCTCGAAGTGGCCTATCACTCTTAGCTATTATCAAATATTTGTATAATATTTCATATTATTTCTTCAAGTGCGTTCTCATTGGAGATATTTGGAGGTTGTCTCGTAGAAGTGGCCTATCACACACAGCTATTATCAAGTATTTGTATAATATTTCATATTATTTCTTTTATTGTGCAAGCTATTTCATTACAAGTGGTATCAAAGCATGATCTTGGCACCATAGAGGCAAGATTTCTTCTCAACATGGTGGCAATATTGGGAAGACCATAACTTTTAGATTTTAGCAATTTTTTCAAAAATTTTAAAAGGTTTTTTAAGAATATATTAAAGAAGCTATAGTCCAAAATTTATGGGAATTGGAGAAAATCTGAGGAAATTATTGCAAATTTAGTATTTCTACACAATTTTTTGAGATCATCATATCTCTCACATCTTGTCGAATTGGAGTACAACTTGTATTGGTTTTTTAAATACATAGTAGAGGAGCCTAAGTTCAAATATTGGAGAAACTGAAAAACAAAAATAAGCAAGATATTACCAAATTAGGAAAATTCTCTCTGAAGGTAGCAAATTTGCTAATGTTTTTTGAGGATTTTTTTTGAGTGAGGATTTCTTAGCCCTAAGTTATAGTTAAAAATAAATTAATCAAAGAATTTAGATTTCATTTGTGTTATTTATTTCAAAAATATTGGTTTCCATCATGATGGGGCCTCCAACAAGAGGCAAAAAGAATTTTATCGCACCAGGGAAATCCTTTGATCAAGATTGATAAGCAACAGAGGATCATAAGCCTAATGATGAACTTAGTAAGTTCAAGGAAGAAGTTAAGAAGGATATGTGTGACCTACAAGGAGATATATTAGATATATGAAGCATGTTAAGCACCTATATGAATGAAACAAGATGGGAGCTCTCTAGCAATCAAGGTGAAACCTTCAAGTTGACTAATAATGACACAAATTTTATTAATCCCATGGGATCTAGGAATTTTTTTCCAAAGGTGGATATGCATAAACTTGATGGCAAGGATCCTCTAACATGGATAAATCAAATGGAGATTTTTTTTGAAATACATCAAATCCCATATGGACAAAAGGTTATGATGGCTTCCTTAATCTAGAACTAGATCAATTCATTTTATATCATTAAATTTGTACTCATAGGAAGAAAAAGGGTCTCACTGTATCATGGTCAATTTATATAGAAGAAATCCAAGCACAATATAATAATAGTGTGACAAAAAACTTCTTTAGCCAACTTGCTAAGCCTCAAAAAAAAATATTAAGGAAGGATTATATTCAACAATTCCAAAATCTATCCTTAAGAGTGGGTACAATTATAGAGGAGAACTTGAATGATTTATTCTTGGATGGTCTCAAGGATCACATTCAACATGAGGTACACATTTTTTTTCCTAATACAATAAATGAGTCATTTATATTTGCATGCAGAGTAGATGAGAAGTTCTTGCTTTCTAGAAAGTAGGGAGCTAATATGACAAGAGACAAAGGCTATTCAACACCTTATCTTCCTCATCCTACTAGGTTGACTCCACAAAAAATTGAGGAGAAAAGAGCGAAAGGGTTGTGTTTCAATTGTGATAGCAAATATAGTCAAGCACATAAATGTAGTGAAAAGAAATTGTTCTATATTTAAGGTCCAAGTGAGGAAGAAGAGGATGAGCCCATATAAGAGGAGGATAGGGAGTCAGGTGAGGAATCACATGATTCTCAACCAATCATTTCTTGTCATGCACTTTCAAGTTTTAGTGCACCACAATCTCTCAAGGTAGTGGATTTCTTAAAGAAGAAGAAAGTAATAGTGTTGATCGACTCAAGTACTATTCATAATTTCATCAAAAAAAATTTGGTAGCTCTCTTAAATTGTTTTATTTATCCAACCCTAAAGTTTTAGGTATTTATTGTAGATGGGGTCACAGTTAGTTGTTTAGGGAAGTGTAAAAACATCAAATTATCTAGTGGAGTTTATCAAATTGATACCCTAATGTATGCGATATCCATGGGTGCAACAAATATTGTTTTGGGAGTACAATGCCTTACTACATTGGGAACAATTGATATGAACTTCCAAGAACTATTCATCCAATTTCAATTATGAGGAAAGGTAGTGGAGCTAAGTGGATTGAAAGATAAATCCCCACAGATGGTAAGCTTTCATCAAATAAAAAAACTTTTTATGAAAGGTGTGGATGGATTTGTGGCCTAGCTATGTTCATTAAAAGTCTCTCGATATAATGTTCTTTCTCATCCAGATTTACAAGCAATAATTGATCATCATTTAGTGATTCTTGGAGGTATGCCTAAAGGACTTCCTCCTAAGAGTGATCATGACCATGCCATACAACTAGTTCCAATGAGTCAGCCACCAAAAATTAGGCCTTATAGGCACCCACACATACACAAAATTGAGATAGAAAATATTTTTGAGGAAATGCTAGAGGTAGGAACTATTAGGCATAGCTAAAGTGCTTACTCCTCACCTATTGTGTTGGTGTGTAAGAAGGATGAAACTTGGCGCATGTGTCCAGATTATCTAGAGTGCTCACCAAGTACATCATTAAAGATAAGTTTCCTATTCTATTCATTTATGATCTTCTAGATGAATTAAATGGAGCTATGTATTTTACCAAGTTAGATCTTAGATTAGGTTATCACCAAATTTAGATTAAGGAGGAAGATATTTATAAGATAGCATTTCGAACTCATGAAGGTCATTATGAATTTTTGGTGATGCCATTCAATCCTACCAATGCACCATCTACATTGTAAAGTTTGATGAATTTCATTTTTAATAAGTTCTTGAGAAATTTTTGTAGTTTTATTTGATGATATATTAATTTATAGCAAGATTTGGGAAGAACATTTGCAGCATGTAGATCAAGAATTTTAATTACTCAAAGATCATCAACTCTATGCTAAGCCATCCAAGTGTGCTTTTGGTCTTAATGAGGTGGAGTATTTGGGACACATAGGTTTACATCGAGTAAAGGTGGACCCTAAAAAAATTAAGGCTATCATGGAATGTCCTATTCAAAAAACTTTTAAGAAGTTGAGGGGTTTCCTTGGATTGACAAGATACTATAGAAGATTTGTGAATAATTATGGTCATATAGCAACACCCCTTACAACTCTATTGAAGAAGGATTCTTTTTATTGGAATGAATCTACTAATGTATCATTTGAGCAATTGAATAAGGTTACATGCACAACTCCAGTGCTTGCCACTCTAGACTTCACCAAGGAATTTATTGTGGAATGTGATGCTTATAGAAATTGGATAGGAATAGTTCTCATGCAAGAAGGTCAACCAATTTCTTTTGAGATTCATCATTTAAAAGGTAAATATCAACTCAAACCTATTTATGAGAAGGAAAATTTAGCAATCCTTCATCTAGTTAAAAAATGGAGGTCCTATGTAATGGGTCAACACTTCAAGGTTAAGACAGATCATGATAGCCTAAAAGATTTTTTGGAACAAAGACTATCATTAGAAGAGCAACAAAAATGGTTCACTAAGATGTTGGTATATGACTTTGAAATTGTATACAAGAAAGGAAAGGAAAATATTGTGGCCAATGCACTTTCTAGGAAGGATGAAAAATATGAAGCCTTGTTTTGTGCCCTTTCAATAGTACAACAAAATTGGGTGGTAGAAGCCCAAAAAGAGTGAAAAAATGATGTTCCAACAAGTAATCTCATCCAACAAATAAAAATTGATCCTAGCAGTTCAGATAAGTTTTTCTTAAAGGGTGATATTCTTTGGTATAAAGAGCTCTTGTATCTCTACAAGAATTCCACTCTTAAACAAAATATTCTCAAAGAACTACATGAGTCCCCAATTGCTGGTCATTTGGGATTTTTGAAGACATATCATAGGGCTAAAAGGTGATGTTCAAAAGTTTTTGGCTGAATGTTTGGTTTGCCAAAGAAATAAGGGGGAAACAATTAAGACACTAGGTCTCTTGCAGCCTTTATCTATTCCTAGCCAACATTGGGAAGAGGTATCCATGGACTTCATCATAGGGCTCCCCAAATCCAAAGGTCATAATGTCATCATGGTAGTAGTTGTTTGCTTCACTAAATATGCACATTTTATTGCATTATCACATCCTTTTACAACAAGTATAGTGGCCAAAGTTTTTTTGGAGAATATCCAAAAGCTACACTATACACCTAAGGTTATTGTCAGTGATCGTGATCCTATCTTTACTAGTCACTTCTAAAAAGATTTATTCTCATGTTTGGGTGCTCAATTGGCTCATAGTTCTTCATACCATCCATAATCAGATGGAAAAAATGAGGTGGTTAATAAATGTTTGGAGGGATATCTACATTAAGGATATCTATATTATTTTACTCTAGAAAAGGGTATGTGCAGGATCATGGTGTACCAAACTATGGCCTTAAGTGGCAGTGAAAAACCAGCAAATCAAGGTTATGTCGACACATAATTTTAAAGTGCTTCTGGACTTTATATCAAAACGTTGTAAGAAAAGAATCTGTAGGAAATTGAATCTAGTTTCTAGACTACAAGGCCTTATCTGGAGAAAAAATTATTTGATTGGTCAAAAGTTTGGATTTTAATGCAATACTACAAAAATTTCAGGGAATAAATAAAAAGTAGGTGTATGTCTGACCACCTTAATCATAATCAAAAGATAATATTTTTAAATATAATTTTAGATATAAAAAGTAGACTCACGCTTGGATGTGACACATATTTTTGGCAATTTTTATTCCAAATAAATAATTAATTATGAATTTTCTACTATACTATTTTTAGAATTAAAAAACTCACGTGTCTGACCACCTTAACTAGTTCAAAAGAAATCAAAATTAAGTTTTTCTTTTTTTTTCCTTATACTAGTCAAAGCATAGAATGTGACGCATCTTTTGGATTTCACAAATCTTATACAGTTTGAAAGTTATAGCTATTTTTCAACCAGTATGTCAATCAACACTTTGTAGCTAACTCCATTAGAAAATAAGTAATAATTACTTACTGAACTCGTAATTTGACAAAACTTACATTTATGAAAAGCTAAGAACATTCTTAAGAAACCCGTTTCATTACATCAAATTTTGGTTTAAAAAAAGTCATCAGCTACATGCTTGAATTAAAAAACACATAAGAACATGCAAAAACACATTTTCAGGATGTTTTAAAGATGACCATATAAGGTTGGTATTGAAAGATATAGTAGGAATTATAAAGGTATTAATTGTTTTCATTTAGTATTAGGATGGGTGGGAAAAAAGTGGGAATGGATTTTGAAATTCTTTGAGGCATTTCAGAACTACATATTTTTCAAATCGCCACTTTTTGGCACACCATGATCCTGCACATACCCAAAAATAATCTCAATTGGTAGATTGGATACCTCTTGTAGAATTGAGGTACAATACTTCTTTTCATAGCTCATAAAAAATATTTCCATTTTTGGCACTTTATGGATATCATCCTTCTTCCATCGCATCATCATTAAAGGTGTCACCAAGAGTTCAAGCACTAGAGGATCACTTTCTTCATCAACAATAGGTACTTTCAGGACTCAAGGACAATTTGACTATGGCACAAAATCAAATGAAACAACATGTGGACCAACATTGTAGTGAATGAATTTTGAAGCTGGGCACAAGGTCTTCTTGAGATTGCAGCCTTATAAACAAATCTCAATGAAGCAACAAAAAAAGAACAATAAGTTGTCTCCGAGATATTATGGACCATACCAAATCATGCAAAAGATTGGTAGTGTTGCCTACAAGCTTGAGTTGCCAATAACAACAAAGATACATCTAGTTTTTCATGTTTCTTATTTGAAGAAGGTAATTGGGTAGAATATTCCTACTCAAATAGTACTACCGAAAATTGATGAAGAAGCAAGAATAATTTTGGAACTAGAGTGTATTCTTCGAACACACATGATGAAGTTGAGGAACAAAACCCCGACTCAGTATCTCATCCAATAGAAGAATTTACTAGTTGAAGTGGCCACATGGGAAGATGAGGAGCTCATTCAAAAGAATCCACACTTGGTTAGCATTGAGGACAATGCTTCTTTTAAGAGAGGTGGCATGCTATGCTCTTAACATTACTGTATATAGGGTTATGAATAGTCAACTTGTGGCTATCTTAAACCTTAATTAGGTCATGTTATCATTATTATATTATTATTTAGGTAGGTAGGTCAGCCTAGGTGTTATGAAGGGTTGTGTCTATTCAACCTAAGCATAGTTAGGTATGTATAAGAGGGCATGAGTCTTATTTCATCATCATATTGTGAAGTGTGTTCTCATTGGAGATATTTGGAGGTTTCTCGCTTAGAGTGGTGTATTACTCTTACCTATTATCAAGTATTTATGTAATATTTCATATTATTTGTTCTAATAAAGCTCCACATTAAAAAAATCTCCCATTTTGAGCCTAATCAGACTCCACACTAATAACCTCCCACTTGGAGACTAATCATAGCACCACTAAATATGTAGTTCCCACTGGAATATAAAACCACCCTATACTCTTTTGTTCTTTTTTTTCTATTTATTTTAGAAGACCAACTGAAGTTGAAGAGGAGTTAAAATTCTCTCTTGTTACTTCCTTGGTAAACATATTTGTTGGATTATCACATGTATGTATCATCTCTAACTTTAACTGTACATCATCCAAAACTGGCCAAATGAAACGATGTCACTACTGTATGTGATGAATGATGAATAAAACTCTAGCTATCCATAAATAAATAATTTTTTATCTATGGGTGTTCCAATTCTTCCGTGAATAATTGAAGCCATATGATCTCCTTGGTTGCCTCTATAGAATCAACATACTCTACCTCTGTAGTGGATAAAACATTAACCTTCTGCAACTAAGAAATCTAAATCATTACTCTCTCACCTACAATAAATACATAACATGTAGTACTCCACCTAGCATCAATATTTGTTTCCAAGTCTGTGTTAATATATCCCTGTGAATTAGTAGTGAAGTTCCCAAAATAGAAAAAAACATACTTTATGTTCCTCTCAAATATTTGAGAATCCACTTAATTGTATTCCAATGCTCAACTCTAGGGTGACTCATATTCCTACTAATAACTCCCACTCCATGTGCAATATCTATCCTATTGCATACAACAACATACATTATAATTTCTACACTTGAAGTATAAAGTATGGTGGACATCTTAGCCTCCTCTTCTGGTGTATTTGTACACATCTCCTTAGCCAGTTTTAAATGACTAGGTAAAGGTGTGCCAACAACTTTAACATTCTCCATAGATAAATGTTGTAACACCTTCTCAATATAATCATCCTAAGATAATGTCAATTTTTTGTTCTTCTTATCTGTGCAAATTTTAATAGCAAATGAATGTGCTAACTGTTCTTTTAGCCCCTTACTATGATCCATGTTAGACCCAACTACAAGCATGTCATCAATATATAAACATAAAATAATGTAGTTTTAATCATATAGCCTCTTAAAATAAACAAAATGGTCTAAATGACATTAAGTGTAACCATGATCATGCATAAAACTATCCAATTCAATATACCATTGTCGAGCTACTTGCTTCAAACCATATAAACTTTTCTTCAATTTGAACATTGAGCTCTCCTCACCTTTGACCTCAAATTCCAATGGCTATACCATATATTTCTTCATCTAAATCACCATGAAGAAAATATGTTTTGACATCAAGATGCTTTGAATGCAAATCTTTGGAAGCCACAATACTTAAAATAATGTGAATAGAAGTCATTTTAGCAACAGGAGAAAATATTTCATCAAAATCAATGCCCTTTTCTGTGTAAATCCTTTGAAAATTAACTTGGCCTTAAATCTCTTCTTACCTCCAACCTCTTCTTTCAAACAATAAACTCATTTATTATGTAAGGCCTTTTTACCTACAGGAAACTTGGATAAATCCCAAGTCTAATTTTTCAGCAAGAAGTCCATTTCTTGTGCCATTGTAGAGTCCTACTAAATCTTTGTATCCACCTGTTGGCCTAATTTTTCACCCTTTCTGCTTTGTGCATTTAGTAGTGAAAATCCCTAATTCTGTGCCTTAAAATTTTTTAAATTGGTAAAAGCCTGTGTGGAATTCATAAAGAACCCTAGTGCTTTATATTATTTTACCCTAGCCTTTTGAAAAAAAAAAACTTGAAAACCCTTTTTCAAAATTTGTTTAAGGCATATTGTATTTACTTTAAAGGTTGGTAGACGTAATAAAGAATTCATTAAAGCCTTTCTTAAACCTTTATTGACCGTGTCTTGTTCGCATTTTGCTCAATTAGTTTATTAAGAAATATCCTATGTAGCATCAATTTGCACTGACCGTTGATCTTGGTAAGATCAATAGGTATTGCATTCTCGCATTTCTGAGATGCAAGGTTTTTAAACAATGCGAGCATGCACCTTGATGACACATAGCCCTTATCTTTTAAAATCACAGTGTGCCACAAATATTGTGATCTGTCATAATTTGTCAGGACCCTTTTTCAGACTTCTCATTACTTTTCATGCACATTCTAAATTTCATGTGATTTCATTGGTTGATCTATTAACAAAGGTATTTCTTTATTGAGCAAGATTTATTGAGCATTGATCTTGTTCAAATCAAGGGTTGGTGCTTTCCCACAATCTGAAGGTGCATGAGAATTACACAATATAGGGAAGTGCAAATTGGACACATAGTAGGATCTAACATCATGACCCCACCTTTCTGCAAGGTGACTTTGAAGTATCTTCTATGGAAATTGTTAGATGAGTTGGACTAGGCAGCAGTATTCTATTCGTCAGCTTGGCTAATGTAGTGTTCCTAAGAGGCAATATTTTTTAACCGTTGATCTATCTGTAATCAAGGGCTAGTGCATGCCCACATTATAAAGATGAAGGAAGTTTAAATAATGCAGGTATGTGCCATGTAGACACATGTCACAATAGGGCCAAAATTAGTGGAGAATGCTGAGTCATTCCATGAATATATGACACATGTGCCTAGCTAAAAGTACTTATGCTATGGGTGCAAAAATTCTAGCCATTAATGCTATTTTAGATTTGTTAGAGCACAAGGGCAAGAAAACTTATTTTATTGGTCCAAGTGGATGAGGTGACCATAAAAGGTAGAGTATCTCCTATCATTGATCTTGATAAGATCAACGAAGGGCACATGCCCACATTATAAAAATGAAGGAAGTTTAAATAATGCATGAATGTGCCATGCAGACACATGTCTATGGTGATGTCATTATCCCTATCTTAGAAGGTTTAAAGGATCTGAGCTATGTCACCATTGATCTTCCCAAAATCAATGGCTATTTCAAGCCCACTTTATGAAGATGCTCATTAGAAAAGGAGAGTGGGGATGCGCTAGCTTGACAAGTGGAAAGAATGACATCAGGCACTCACTTGCTCAAAAGATGATATGGGACTAACTTATGTAGAGATTTGTTAGAAGGTACTCACATGGAAACTTTCTATTTTTCCATACAGTTGACTTTGCTTAATCAAGGTAGGATAATATGTGTTCATTGATTCAATCAAGATAAAGGGTTCCCACATACCCATAATTCCATGGTGTAAGAAACTTAAGCAATGCAGGCATGTGCCAATGTGACACATGGCACAAGTGGGTCTAGTTGTTACCAAAGTGGATACTGTATGCTAGGATGTACTATTTAATTTTCCAATTGTATCACATTGTTCTCTTGCTGCCGTAAAAGGTATGGTTTCTCTTAACTGTTGATCTGGGCAAAGATCAAAAACTAGTGCATCCCCGCATTTTCAAGATGCAAGAAACTTAGGTAATGTGGGGAAGTGCCTGATCAATGCATGACAAAGCTTTAAATTGGTAAATAAATTCTTCTTTTGAATAAATACCATCTGATTTGAGGAAATTGACAGATGATATTCAAATTTATATCCAACATTCAAATAACAGCTAAATGAAATTAATTCTGTGTAGAGTTCATTCATGTGATCTCAATGCATGAATAAAACTCATGATTTCACCATTATTGAACCACCAAAGTGCAGAAAGAGTATTATAGCATAAATAATTTTTGGAGCTAGAGCACAAAAGTTTTATCTAGCGATTTAGTGAGTTGTAGCAAGAATTATACTGACAAGAAGTGTAAATTTTAGTAGGTAAGTGCTCTGTGACTCCTCGAAATCAAGTGTTTGCTATTATACAATTTCTAGGATTTATTCAAAATGCCTCCCCGAAAACAATTCATGGGATAGAAAGATTATCTAAAATGTTCTATACACGATGATTTTCTTGAACAATTCCCTTTATTCATATATGAAATAACTAAGGGGAGGGAGCTCATTCCAAAAGACTCTAGGGAAATTGTAGCAGAGGGTTTCTATGACAAGGAAAACTGGGTAAGAGATGCTTAGGTATCTATGGAAGGCCTAGAATTGTTCAAAAAATGGTTCTCAAAAAGTAATTTAGATACCCCCATGAGCAATGTCTAGGAATTCAACATTAAAGAATTAAAAATCCTTGCAGTTTTCTTTGATAGTGATCTATTGGTTGACTTGCCTAAAAAGTATGACCCTATTACAAATTGGGTTTAGAACCATGCTGGGGTAAATCTTTTTAAATTTTTCCCTGAGTTAATTAGAGAGGTTTTCAACTTAAACCCTAACCATGCTGTCCATGAAAAATTTTACATGGGTGACCTTCAAGCAAGGTATTATGCCCAAAGGATATACTTTAGAACAAGGTCATTGCAAGAGCATGCTACCAAGGTGGGTACATTCTCTCTAATCATTTCCAAAACATCCAAGCCATTAATGAGAAGACATTTTAATCTAAGTGCTCAAGCACTATATTTTTCTCTATGCAAGATTTTTTGAATGGATGAAGCAGAGCATATCTCAGGCTCCATTGTTCTCATTATGGCTCAGACTCTTCAATTTAGGATGAGCACTATTCTTGCCTTTGGTACTTTATTAGCAGAAGAAATTCACAATGGTTTAGTGGGGATAGCCCAGGGGAAAGTAAACAAACCATTTTTTTGGTATTCATTTCTTATGTATATATGCTTGTACAAGGGATACACTTTCTTTTCCAAGGGTATGGGGTTGGAAATAACTAGGTATGGAGAGAGGCATTTAGTTCAATTATGGAGTGTGGATATGACCTCAGAGGCTAGAGATATTAGTAATGTGAGGTTTTATAGATATATTGCATCGAAACATAGATTGCTTCTGAGAGGAGACAGCCCTAAGATTCCACAAGCACTACTAGAATTGGTCAAACCTAACGACCATGAAAAAGGGCTATTGGTTAGTCATAATTGGAGGGATATAATCCCTTATAATGTCTCAATAGTAATAAGAGTGTATGGCTTCTTCGGAAAGCCTCATGTGTTACCATTCCATGTGCCTCTAAAAATAGGGATAACAAAATTGTTATGGCAGATAGGCACTATTGATGAAAGAGATTTACCAAAGAAGGGTACCTTCTTTCTAGTTGTTACTGTAGTGCATGATTTTATCTTTGTGAGGAAATGGTGGAAGCACCTCAATTTTTTCTTGGATAGATACAATATGGTAGAATCCCATGCCATATTTATTGACCCTGAAGGATTCTATGACCTCTTAAGAGAAAGGACAAAGGTTTCTTGCATGGTGCACCGAGTATACTATCTTGAGGATGTTATTAGGAATGTTTTTTCTTTACAAGAGTATGAATTGAGAAAAGAGAAATGGATAGTATTCAGTAAGACTCTAGAATTCATTAATGCTTTTGACTCCAATTATGACCCATTAAAAGCTTAAAAAATATTGGGAAGCCCAGATGCAAGCATTAGTGAATAATTTTGCTATGATAATCCAAACCATGAATGAGAAAAAAGCCATTTATGCCAAAACTTATTTAGATAGGGCTATGGAGGTGTAAAGGAGGATAAACAACAAAAATATGGTGGCTCCTAGTTAGTACACCTTGCAGAAAAGGGTAGTGTATATAATGGTTTAAAATGTGCAACAGGCTCCCCTTTAGCAAAGACCAAGGCCAAAATGTTCATTTGTAGCCAGTGCTTCAAAAAGGCAAAAGTTAGAGCAAGGTTCTTCTTCTTCTCAAGTAGAATAGTACTCTCCAAGCTAGTCCTCACTCTGGATAGATGATGAAGCATCTTATGGGAACAACTTAGAAAAATTGGTGGAGAGGGGGATGTAATTGTTACCTCCATAGATTTGGAGATTGGAGAACCAGAAGAACCTCCTGCACCTTCCTTTAATCTCATTGTTACTGATTACCAAGGTAAGGAAATAGATCCTATAGTTGTCCAAGAGTCTAAGATGTTTATTAATGATGAATTTTTTTTCAAGTCTAGAGCCTTTGAACAATTTTTGTGGAGGTTAAATATAGGCAATTTTGAAAAGATATGTGAAAAGATAAAGCCAGAGCAACTAGACAAACTAGATTCTATTATACAGGAAGAGGTGAAAACCATAATTTGGAGTTATTTTTCTCAATTTTCACCTAAGGCTGAAAGGCAAATAGTTAGATAGTCAAGAGTCCTAATTTTACTAGAATGGGATATAGTGAATGCCATGGTTTTTGATTCAATAAGGGAAAAAAAAAATGTCTAGTTTAAAATTGAAGAAGAAGTATAATAGGCTCACAGAGGAGTCAAGTTTAGTGATGATCACAAGGCCCTTGTTATTTGATCCATTGAGAAAAAGGATAAGACCAAAATGTAGGAAATTTCTACTGTAGAGCATACTGGTGCATTAAAATGTTAAGGGCAAGTGAGGTTAGCAGCAAGAAAATAATTGGTATGGCTTCAGAAATGTTAAAATTTGGCAGTGTGGTGCCTGGCTAGGAAGAAGATAAGTTTGCACAACTCAATGATAGATTTAAAGAAGTCTTCAAAGCATATGAGGAAAGGGGTATGCAAATATAGTCATTAGAAAACAAAGTGACTCAAATGGAGAAGATTCTTCGAAAAAGAAAAATAGGAGAGTCGAGTAGACCCAGGATTGCATACCTCCCATGGCTACCTTTTAAACCTTTGAAGTCAACACCAATTATTGAAATACCAAATACCCCAGAAAGGCATCAGTTCTACACTATAGAGGATTTTGAAGAGGAGAAGAATAAGTTATATGCATTGCATGTAGAACTGAACAATCAATATGAAGAAAAGTTGAGGCAGGGTATAATGTATTTAGTAGATAGAATTGAGTGGCCATCATTTTTTGACTTGTTAGTAGGGATTGCAGCTATTAGGGATGAATTAAAGAGAAATGATGTTAAATTCAAACCACTTGTGTAGAAATGGACAGAAAGGAATAATGATATTACTACAATGTGTATATCTGTCATCCAGGTGTCTTGTCATCAAATAGAAAAGATCTTTGATTTGCTAAATAAATTGCAAGGTTTTCATGATAAACAAGATTCTTTTAAAAAAAGATTTTTTTTGTTTTTTTGCCAAGTATATTGTAGAAAAATTTGATTTATTTCTTTGTGCTTTAAAGACTATTGATAAAGTGAAGGAAAAGGAAGAGTAGAAGAGGGAGCTGGATGAGATTTTTTGTGAAAGGATGAACAAAGTTATGAATGAAACACATCACTTGTTATGGGCAATGAAAAATGAGGAGCTAGTAAAGGTAAAGTTATTTTATAGTGCTATCAGAAAAGATCTTGTTGATATAGAGGTAGTTGCAAATTCTTTAATATTTAATTATACATAGGGAGGTCTTGAATTTTGATTGGCAAGATGACACTACCTATAATGAGTGGAAAGATAAATTAATGACTATAGAGAAGATGGTAGAAGGTGATAAGGCATAAGATGACATGGAAGAAGAAGATGCAAGAGTAACTATTACCCTTATAGTTGAGGATGAAGACAAGGAGAATCCTTAGGTTAAAATAAGTTTGCCGATAACTAGAGATGACTCGCCACTTTCAAGGTTGATGGCCACTTACTCTGAGGAATCAGAATGATCAAAGAATCAAATCATAGTGCCCTTTTCCTTCCAAATGGTCTAATAGAAAGGGACCCACAAGAGAATGTTTAATATATAAGTCTTTCTATTATTCACAGTTTTGTCTTTTTGTGATAGGGGTTTGTAAATATCTTTTTGTAAATGACAGCTATCAATCACATTTTCCATTTTGTTGTTGCAACTCATGTCTATATAAATGATTTTTCAACGCAATGTGATTGCCCAAAATTTGATGTATTTTTTGGAGTTGTCAAGAAATAGTACAGTCGGTACTATTTTATGTAGTAGTCTTGATTTCTCCTTGAATTGTACTCTCTAATATATATAGAAGTGATAGAATCAGTTAAATATTTTGGCTTTTCTTTGATTCTTGATTGGTTACTGTATTAGTCATATTGAAAGGATAATACAAATGGATACTTACATTATCTTCTGTGTCACCATTTTCTATCTTCATTTCATGAGTTTATTTGTTTTGGGTCACTTGAATAAGGTTTAAGGGGTTGAGTACAGTCTGGATGGGTTGTGTATTGACTTTATTGTTGCTCTTAATTCAATGAATTATATAAATGCTTCAAATAGATTAGTAAAATTCATGAATTTATGAAAAGGATATTTTATAAAAATGGAAATGGGTGATTACTATTGATGAATTCATTCACAAGTTGTTTGAATTAGATCTCCTGCTAGTAGTTGAATTTTTCCCAATGGATAAGGCACTGGTCACATAAATAAGTGATGGTTGAAAGTGTATCTCATTTCTAGATGACAAATCAATTTTAATTTCAAAATCATTCAATTTCATTTTGTCAAGCTTATCATGCTTGGTCATCACTCATTTATGTTTTATCTCTAAGTCTTAGGTAGCTACTATTCTCAGAAATAATTGTAAAATCAAGGAGAATTGAGACCAAATCTGCTTAGGAGGGATATATATGAATTATAGAATATCAACAAATGGATAAATTGCACATGTGATAGTGATAGAGGATGAGAAACAGAAATTAAGTCTTATGTACTAATATCCTAGTGAATTATCCCCTAGGTATACCCACCTTGGTTTGGTAGAACCTAAAGAATAGAAAACCATTTTTGGTTTTGTTGAAGTTGGGCCTAAGTGATCTGCACATATAATTATTATTAGGAATTAGCTAATCCTTAGGTTGTGTGAGTGATATCAATATGGTATTGGGAATTTTGTTGTCTAGTAGTTTCAAACACCAACAAAATGGTGACTTTGCTAGGGACAAGTGTTAGTATTACAATTGTTAGATCCTTTGAAATTGCTTGCGATTTATAGTCCCAAAAAAAATTTTGATTCATTGCTTTCTATTTGTCCATTTCTTTCATGATAATCATGTGATATTCTATTAGGTCAACAAGACTATTGCATTACTTTTCCCTAGGTGGGTGGCGAGTCATAAAAGTTTTAACCAGTGTAAAATTTAAGGACATTTTATATAATGGGAAGTGTGAAAAATACATGGAAAAATGTGAAGAAGAACTCAACTATTAAGTTACATGCTGACCATCCTCCTAGATGAAAGAAAAATTGTGTTATGAAAGGATCCTAGATGTAGAAGGGAAAATAACACCTGCCTTTCTGTTGAAAATGAACCTTTCTACAAGGGGCCTAGATCTCATCCTAGTTTGTTTGATGACGATTTCTATAATACTCCTAAAATGATATGTCAAGAAAAAGCTGTGCAACCACATTCACTTACTCTGGAGGATAGGACTAATAATAATCTTTTCTAGTGTAGCACAAACCCTTTCATGTCAGCTTATTCTCCTAAAAGGGAAAGACCAAAATATTTAGAGCCTAAAAGTTTTAATGATGAGAAGGCCTTTGGTTCTGAGTTTACTATCCCTAACCTTGATGAGAATGAAATGTTGAGAATGTAGCTCACTGAGCAAGAGGCTATTAATAGGAAATTTTAGAAGGAAAGAGAGGAAAAGATCATGAAGGATTATGAGTAAAAGAAAGAATTACTTAGGAGAATTTCTGCATTGAGAAAGAAGAATAAGATAGCAGCTAATGCTTGGAAGCCTGAAATTGTGGGTCAAGTGTAGTAGCTTAAATTACAAGATCAGAAGTTGTTAAAGGATCAAGATCTGAACCAAGAGGGTCCTTTGATACAATAAATCAAAAGTTATAAGACCTTAGATGTTAAACAAGATGTAGAACGTGTTGTTGGTGTCCAATATAAGGGAAAATAAAAGGAAGCTAGTATTAGGATAAATGAACCAACAAAGCCCATCTAGATCCACGATTCTTTGTCACCTTCTAGTGTTGAGCTATAAAAAAGGAGGAAAGAGAAGGATGCTTTGGCTAAGAAGTTGGAAATTGTAGAGAATGAGGTAGCCATAGCTGAGATGAATAACAAGATTAAGTTTCTAGAAAATGCTAAGAAAAAATTTGTATTTTCTCCTGAAGATAATGATAGAACAAATATTGCAAATCAGAATACTACTAAATTGTCTACTTCTTTCTTGTCTTCTTCATCACAGAAAATGAATCTCAAAAAACTTACTGTCGATCCTAGTACTAGTAATGTTTATAACAACAATGAGATAAATGTTGTCAATGCTTCTAAGGTTGATTTACAAAGAATACCTATTTAATTAGAAGGCTATAAGCCAATATGTTTTGAAGGTATTCCTAGTTTCCCTAACCCTATCCCATAAGAAATGAGGAAAAGATTGCCCAAGTTTGCCAAAAATAATGCTATTACTTGTGAGGATCACTTGAGGAATTTTCTTGACATGATGAGTGATTATGAGGTTGAGGCTAGAGATGTTATCATGAAGTTACTTGTTCAATCATTAACTAAAGATGCTAGAGAATGGCTCAAAAGGCTCCCTGAATTATCTATTGTAGATTGGAAAGCTATTGAGCATTGTTTTAAGGAACAATATGGTGACAAAAAAAACCAAAGTTATATTCTAAGTGAGTTCAATAATATTAAAATGTTCCATAATGAATCTATTACTGACTTCAACACTAGGTTCCAAAAGAGGATGTATAAGCTAATGAAAGCCATGCGAGTTGATGACAAGGTATGTATGATTACTTATTTGAATGCCTTTGATGGTAAAATGACATATCAGCTTAGGGATAAGGAATGCATTACTTTAAGAGACTCTTTTAGAATTTCTATCAATATAGAAAATAATTTGAGGATTTCAAGGAGATTAGAGAACAAAAGAGATGATCCTAGGTTATTTGAGAGTAAGGGAAAGAAAAAGAAGAGCACAAATCTATAGGAGGAAAAAGGTAGGAGCCTAGTGAGATGAGTCAAGTTTTGAATGCTATAAAAGGTTTAAATCTTCCTCAAGGAAAGAATGATAGGAATCCCATTGAAAATAAGGCCCCTTATTAGTCCAACTTTGGTAGATAGAATATATTGCAAAATTTCCCTTACAACACTACTTGGAAGCATGGTCGGCCCAATGCTCCTCTTCCTAAGAATACCAGTAACAAGTTTAGCCCTGATCCTTTATCCCAAAATTCCATAAATGTTGTAGATGACCATAAACCCACTAATGAACCCACATGGTGTTTTTTTTGTCAGTCACCTCATACTCCTGAGTATTGTGTAGTAGCTTTGTCATTTTCTAGAAATCAAACTAAGGTAGAAGAAAATCAAGAACATGAAGAAAGTAGTGATGATGTAGGATGTAATATGTTTAATTCACATTATGATCATTATGACAATGATGATCCTGATAGAGATGTAGTGGAACAAAGATAGTTTCAAAGTCATATGTAGTAGTAGGTATGTTCTGATGAAGAGAGTGATGTTGAGGACAATGTATGTAACATGGCATCTACTAGAGAGGAGGTGATACTAAGGAAGCCTTCCATAGAAGAGGTTGATTAAATTACTATTAGCATGGTAGCTCAAGTACAAACCAGACATATGGCTCAGAATGCTGGTAATAGTAAGATGGCTAGTATATTTATCAATAAAGCCGATCCTAAGAAAAAGGAGATTGTAAAGCCTAAAGAAATTCCTACTGTGGAGGTCAAGATTTTAGGTAAAAGGTGGAAATCGAAGAAAGGAGGAAATATTAAGGAGTTAAAATGCTCAAATAAATTTCCCAAGAAATTAGATGAGAAGGTATCAAAAGTGATCATTATGAATGACAAGAATTATCAAGGTACTTCTGATAAACATCATGAGAAGAAGCATATGACTATTGATAATCCCTTAGATTCTTCTATAGATATGCTTAATGTTCTATCACAAATCACTGTTAAATTTCCTTTGTCTGAATTATTAAGGATCCTTGAACATAGGAATAAAGCCATAGCATGGTTAGCAAATGCTGATGTAAAGACAAAAGAAGATTGCAATGAAATTCATGATCTCAAGAAAGGAAGAAAAGAAAAGGTAAAAGACAAAGAAGTTGAAGTACTTGTGTCTCAAATTCCTTAGATGTTTTTGGATAGCTCTATTAATGAATTTTTGGGAAGTGTTAAGAAATTTTTCTTGAGTATCATAGTAAATGGTAAAACATTAAAAAATTGCATGATTGATTCTAGTCCTTCCAATACTATTTTTCCTTTTGAAATAATAAACGAACTAGGTTTGAAAGTTTATACCAGTTAGGGAAAATGTTGTGCCATGGATAAAAGAGAAGTGACAATCATAAGTGTATATGCTACTTTAGTATGTTATAAACACTAAATTAAAATAATCAAAAAGCATTTGCATACTAATTTAACATAACTTCATGAGAGACAAAGTGAAGTCCTCAAATGAGAATATGAGCCATGGATAGGCTCTCTCAATGAGGATGATCACTTGATGTAGAGGTGTGTCTAATAGTTAAGATGGCTTGATTATGTATGTATGCTCAAATGCTCAAATGGGCTTCAATGGAGGATTTTTGATAGATTTTGGTGAATGGTTTTGATGTAAAAATGGCTTCTCAAAATAGCATTATGGCTTTACTTTCTAGATTGTGTTGTTTTGTAAAGGGGAAGGATCTAATTTATAGGCAAGAGGCTTGAGGGTTGGAGGGCTAAGATGCAAGGATGGGAAAAATCTCATGGAGGGCTCAGATTGGATGAGAGGAGAGCACATGGATTGTGCTTCCTTACAACCAATCAGGGAGTGACACATGTCACAGGGTGAGAGGATGGAGGAAAGGGGAAGGATTAGTCAGAAAAGGAGGCTCAAGGGATAAAATCTTCATAAAGACCCTCATAATGGCTTGTAAGAGCAATGAAAGGGCTTTGGAAGAGTCATTTATGGCCTAGTGGAGCTCATAAAGTTTTATGGTTGGGATATTTTGAGGGAGATGAAAGGAATTTTGACTTGGGCTTGATTAGGAAGGTTTTAAGCTTTCTTAGGATTGTGCAAATGATTAGAGGATGGATTAGGATGGTTTAGGATTAGCTTAGGGATAGGCAAGTGGATGGCATTTGATGAGGGTGGGTGAAGGAGGAGATATTTGTTAACTTTGGCTTGGGTTAGTAAGTCTTAACCCATGTTTAGAGAATGTGACAAGGTTAGGAGGGGATTAGGATTATGTTTAAAGACATCTTCTAGAAGAGCCTAGACTTTGGATGAGGATAAAGACTTTCTAGAATAGTCTAGAACTTCCTAGGATGAGGATGAAGACTTTCTAGAAGAGTCTAGAACTTCTTAGGATAAGGATAAATTAGATTTTTAGGAAATAAATAAAGTTTTATTTATTTCAAGGGTTTGGGTTGAGGAGATATTTATTAAAACTTTTTTAATAAACATGAGCATTAATATTTAATCTTAATTAAATATTTTGAGTTGGGATTAGGGGTAGGAAATGATGGGATTAGCCTTTAATCAAAATTAAAGAAGGATTAGAAGATTTTGGAAGAGGTTAGTGGTCTTAAGGAAATTGGCCAAGTTTTGGGCAAATTTTTTTTTAAATTTTTTTTTGCGTTTTTTGGTCAATTTATTAATTACATAATTAATAAATAAGGAAATAATGTTTAAATGAGTTTAAACATTTTTGGGAGGGATTCCTTAATTAAATATTTTTAATTAAGATAAAGGGATTTAATGGCATAAAAATAAATAAATAAAATAAATAATTAATTAATTAATAAATGATGATGTCATCAGGAATTTTTCAAAAAATAAAAATACTTTATTTTCTAAAGGTTTTTAGGTGTCTAAATTTTGCCCCTCTTTGATGTGACGCTACAAGTGGCATGGCATCAAAGATAAGAAAATAAGATGCCCAAGGCTAGAGTAGAAGATGAGAGAATGGACTGCAAGATGCCCCCTCAAGAAGGCGGCAGGGAGAGAAAGCGAGGCTCGACAACTTCTTGAAAAGTACAAGAATCTAAGATGAGCAAGAAGACTCAGATTGGCTTAAGAGAAGTGGTTTAGTTAGCTCAAACTCTCACTACGGGAGACTGATAAAGGGAGAATTAGAGGCACAAGAGGAAGCAAGCTTAAGATCTCAGGGATTGCAGAGGATGAAGGAGCAGAGTGCTATAAAAGGAATCTAGGATGGGGAGATGGATGAGGGGATTAAAAAGCTAATGCAACATGATTTCAAAGAGTTAGATTGGTGGAAGATGGGTTTCAAAGATCCCTAGTACTAGGATTGTGGATCTCAAAAGATGAGGCTTGGTGGATTGATTTGGATTGGTGGATCCCTAAGACTAGTATTGTGGATCCCTAAAGCTAAAGGTGAGGAGTGATTCAAAGAGATACTGATGCATAAGCTAGGGTAGGAGAGACAGATGCTGGATATGGATGGGGGATAATGGAGATGAAGGAAAACCATTGAAGCCTTTTGAGCCAGGGGATACTTCAAAGAGAAGTACCACCATGTAGTTGAGCACTAGATTTGCTATAGGACTGTTGGTTAATTGCCAAAGTTACCAAGAACATCAAGGCCTTTTCACCAACTGTTTAGAGGACTAACGGACTGACTCAAAACAAACATGCAAGGATTTCCCCAGCATCACACATGAATCTCGAAAGAATCAGAGTGGAACCGACACTAGGTAACCCACAAGCAGAAAAGAAAAACAAATGAAAGACCTAATCAAGACCTTACGCTCAGATTGCCCCATTCATAGTATACCATGATATGGAAGATTGTGGAAACCTTGAGGAGGGAACAAAAGGATTGCTTGGAAAAGATACTTCAAGACCCAAAAGGGATGATTCCAAATCGAAAGAAAGTGAAAATCCAAAAGAGAACTATTTGCCAATGAGATGGGTAGGACAAGGTACTAATGGACCAAGATCAGACACGAGGAAAGCTATATCCTACAAGGATCTATCGGAGAGCACCTAAGCTGATGGATCTAGATGAGTGATGCATCTGGCAAGCTGAACTAAGAAGGATAACAGTTTGGTGATAGGAGATCTAGTTAAAGGATGCATTGGAATAGCTAAACAAGGGTTGTGCGATGTGTGCAAGATGTTGTTCAAGGAGGAACTAACACAAAAGCTAGATAGATACAATGGTACTAAGCTAAAGAGGATGTACAAGCTGATGGACCAAGATATTTACAAGCAAGCTAATCAAGATATGCTACAAGCTAAAGGACAAATGATAGGTATGATACAGATGGATAAAAAGCTCAGGATGAGAGGATAGTGGGATGGCTCAAGTTGGTGCAAGATGCATCCAATGATGAGGTGATAACAAAAGATATGGATTTGACAATATGCATCCAATGATGATGATGGGGAAAATGCTAAGGTTGGTGGTAGCTGAATGGATAGATGGCGCTAGAGTGAATGGCTAATGAGAGGATGACATTGGATTTGCATGAGGATAGCCAAGAGCAGGATACTAATAACAAGGGAAGATGGACAAGACAAGATCTCCAAGGGATACAATGCCCCCAGTCAGAAGAAGACATGTGGAAGGAGGTCTTATGATGGATGTGATAGGATTCAAGCTAGGATGGAAAAGCGAAAGGCGCTAGGGAGATGGATGATAGCTGGGATGATTTGCTGAAGCTGCAGAAGATCAGTGGATGTTGTGAGATGGAAGCTAGAGGATGGAGGATAGGTGTATAAATTGGAAGATGGAGTTGGATGTCAAGATGTGACCAAAAGCATAAGGATGATAGGCTAAGAAGGGGATGACTGGATTATGCACATGATGCTTGTTTGCCAAGTTTTCATCATGGTACCTGTCCAAGGTGCTTCAATTGCCAAGTTTTCACCAGTGGACGCTTTATTTTTCTTTATTTTTTTTTGACTTTTTGATTTTTTGACATTGGACTTAGTTGGAATGATTTTGGCTTTCTTTAGCTATTTTTGGCTTTTTTGGGATTTTTCACTAGCTATTGGAATTTTTAATGTTGTTGCTAGCTGTTGGTACACCGAATGTGTGATTTATGCAATAGATTGGATTAGATGGGATTGATGGTAGGAGATGGAGGGATGAAAAGGCTGGAAAGGAGCATGAGATGGAGATTCTTGTAGGATCAACATTGGCACATGTTAGGATGGGTGTGAAAAGAGCGGATGGGGAATAGATGGTAGATGGGGGCTTGATGGAGGATTTGTGGAAGCGCACTTGGGGATATAGGCACCCAAGATGGAGTTAGGAGATGGGGGACACGAGTCACTGGATGGGGGATTAGAAATGGTGGATGCCATTATGCATTGGGTTTCAACTTTTTTCTTTGGGATCCACATGGTTTTGGATTTTCTTTTCATAGGCTTTTGCATTGTTTTGCATTCTTTGATTGGATTTTTCCTTTTTGGAATATGTTTTTTAGAATAGACATATGATTTCCTAGGATGTGGATTTTTAGCTTTATGCATTTTGAAGTTGGCATTCACATTGTTTTAGTAAGCTTTGGGAAGATGGTTATGAGAAGCTTTGCGAGATGGAGAGGATATGTAGGAGGTTATAGTAGGAGGATGATGGATGATAGGTAGAGAGATGCGTCTTTATTGATCTTGAATAGGAATGAAAGGAGTGGGATTTTTATGCTAGATGATAGGAGGATGGCTGATGGTAGATTTTGGTACATAGGGACCCAAAATGGATTTAGCGGATGAAGCGGGGATATGGTAGGTTGTTTTTGGTTGCAAGGATGGTGGAGGGGAGATGACATAAGATTTCTTGAAGGAATGATGGGAGGATGGCATGGTGGGCCTGGCGATAGGCTTGGTTTGGGGATGGCGTGTACCAACACTTCTAGATGGTGAGCCTTTGGATACATATCCAAGATCATGAAATCCTGGATTATTTTGTGCAATAATAGGCTTTATGATTCCTTGCTCTTGTGGTTCTAAACCTTGACCTTGATAATGCCATCGATTGAGCATTTGAACGAGCTGAAGAAACTTTTTGCTTGTAGAAAATGGTAGAAGTTCTTTATTAGATGTACTGCAATGGGGAGATACTGTTCTTAATTCTTTTGCGGAGAGGGGGCCACCATGAATGAATGTAAGTGAAACAAGAGGGTAGATTATAGATGGTGGAATAGCTTGGATAGGTGGTAAGATGGAAGCATGGAGTGGAGGAGATGGTAGGATAGAATCTTGATTTAGCTGATGGGATGAAAAGATATCCTGCAGTAGAGGAGGTATGACTTGAGGTTTTGGCGATGGAGGGGATGGTGACTACAATATGGATGGAAGACATGGTATGATGATATCTTCATTTATGCTTTGGGGGATGTCAACATGCTTTTGGGTAAGATCTTGATAGGATTGGATTGGAGTGGATGGTGCGATAGGAGCTGAAGGGATGGATTCTTCAAAGGTAGTGGATGGATAGATGGAAGATTCTAGTGGGGATGGATGAGTAGAAGATGGATGCATAAGGGTCATTACGGGAGATTTGGGAAATACTTGGAGGTGATGTGGATAGGATTTGGAGGGATTTGACAGGTGGTTGGATTTTGATGCTTGCAGGAAGTGGAAGGATTTTAAGAAATTTGATGGATGGTATGGGGATGATAGCTTTGGGAGATGGAGGTGATATTATAGATGGGGAAGCTTCATCACTGACTACTTCACATGGTTGGATTAGATGGCATGGCTTTTCAACTCTTGGAGGTGGCTTTTCTTGTATTTCCTCTAGTAGATTCTTGGGAGACTCATCTGTCAGAGGTGGAGGTGGTGGATTGATAGGAATAGTTGGTGTGATGGGGGTGGAGGATTGGAAGATTGGTTGATTGGGTGATGGAGGAGAAGCTGGGATATGAGATGGCATGACTAGATAGTTTGGAAGAATTCTTGAATTTTGGGGAATGGTTGAAAAAATGTTTCTAAGGCTTTCAATAAACCCATCATAGTCAACAAGATTTTCGTCATCATTGGAATAGGAGGTGGTGGGAGCAAGGACAATGTGACCAAACTCATCATGATAGGATTGGGACTTCATGCTTTGATGGTGAGTTTGATCGGGATAAGGTCTTAAGTATGGATGAACACGGAAGCTCATGGTTGGATTTGGATTAAGCTCAAATTTTGGATTGGGTTTGCAAAGATTTCCTAGGGAAAGTCAAAGCTGCATGAAAAACCTACAGAGGATTGGATGGGGATTTTAGGCTTTTCTAAGGATGGAAGACTTCAAGGGCATGCTATCAAAAGGTGAGGGTTTTGCTTTCCTATGTGCAGGATTGGTGGTTGTGTCAATTTGAGGATAGACTAATGATCCCATGGGTATGACACGAGATTGACCACTTGTGGATCCCAATCTTTAGCTCAAGGTGATGAGGGATACAAGTGACAAAGCTCGATTACCCTAGACAATTCTCTATTAGAGGGATAACCTTTGTGAGATTGGTTGATTGGTAGGATTGATTGGATAGCAAACTCTAGCAGAGTAACAACAATTCCTTAAAGGCTTGGGTGATTCTGGATTGGGTTTCTAGCTAGCTGGGGGGATGATTTGGATGGACTTTGGATTTTGGATTGTTCTAAAGCAAAGAATGGAATAGATTCATTTGCAACGGGGAAGCTTGGATGATATTTTGATGAGGCAGTGACTACACTAAGTATGCCTTGAGTTGGGATATTTTTTCTTTTTTGGGATTTTGACCAAAGTTGGCAAACATTCATTCAAAAGCTATGAGAAAACAAGCAGACAAAAGTTTCTAGAAAGCATGTCAAACACACCAACATCCTAGGAAGCTTGCTACAAGGATGAAATTTGGTTTAGCTAGGGAGTCCTTGATATATGCAAGTTATGTGAGGCCCAAATCTGTAGATGAAAAAAAAAAGATGTCACACAGTGGAGAGGAGTGGTAACCCTCTTCTCCTCTTTCACTTCTCAAGGGTATAAATTTCCTTGAGGCTAAGCCCGACTGACAAAATATTGATTCCAAGAGAGGTGTCTTTGGATTCACCTCCCAATCTTTATACTCTGTCGGAATGGTGAAGTTGAGGTCGTCCCAAGGGGTGATGAAATCCCCAAGCAGGCCTTCTAAAAAGTGTAAAACAAGACCACATACATGATCTTGGTTTTAAAAGGCACGTGTTCATTCCAATTGATGATTTAGATTTTGTAAGCTATGATTGAAGACACTTGTGATTATGGCATACAATGTTCATTCCAATTTGACAACATCGTTAGCATAATGGAAGTCGAGAGATCGTCAACATAAGAAATGCGAGCATCATTGAAAATGTGTCAAAACCATGCGATGTTCATTGATTGTTAGGCATTCAAGATTGAGTGTGAGTTTGTTTTAAGACCAAAACAAAGATATGTGAAACTCGATTTGTCAAGCGCACACCTGGAGGCCCTCCACATCAAGATTTGTTTAATTTTTATGCCCAAATGAAGTGTTAGCGAGACTAATGTGCATTCAAGAAATTTTCTAACTTAGAAAAACCACTAAAAACCCAAGTGAGTGGAGTTTGATTTGCGTGGAGCACTTAACACCCTCTTAGGTGGACCCATCCCCATAGATGGCACTGAGATTGCAACCAATGGTTAAATTTATGGGTGATTAAAGAGGGTGAGTCCAATGAAAAACTCACTCAAAGTGGTTTTATTTGTTTTCATAACTTAAAAGAATACAAAAATGTAGATTCTTTTTATGCTCCAAAAGATGATTATTTGATCTATAGCATTCAAGATTGGATTTGTTGTTTTAATCATGCATTCATAAAAAAAAAAAACTTGATTTTAATCCATGGCACTCAACAGTGATTTTAGCAACATGCATTCAAAGACAAGTGATTAAACATTCAAGTTTTTTCCTTTGAGCATTCAAGATTGAGATTTTGTGTGTTGTTTTAAGAACTTTGAAGTGCTTTGTTTTAACCTTAGATCATTCAAGATTGTTTTGGACTCAAAAGTGAAAATGACTCTTTGGACTTTGGTTTTCATTCAAGATTTTGTGTTCTAATTTGCATGTTTTAAGCCCAAAAATGATATTCCTAGGTTGTTTTGATGCATGAAAAACCTAAGCAACATTCAAGATTTTGCAACAAGACATTTATTTGGAACAAATAACAAAGCTTTTAGGACAATTTTTGGCAACCATTTAGGACTCTTAGTTTTCATGAGATTTTTAAAAGAACTTTAAAATATTTGCAAATGAGGTTCATTTTATCCTTGATTGATGCTTTGAGTTTGATTTAGATTTTAGTGTGCACTTAATGTTGATTTTGAACCTTTTGAAATGGAAACTTGAAGTTATTTTTAAATTCCCAAAAATGAAGTGTTCCTAACTTTGCATGAATGCATCTAAAACCTTGATGTTGCAAGGATGCAAATGATTGGATTGGTTTAGTTTCACTTGTTAAAAGATTTTTTTTTTTTTTTTTGCAAATTTTTAGTTTATAATGGATTTAAGTATTATTTGGGGGTTCATTTTAAGCACTAAAAAGAAGTGTGTATGATTCTGCTTCCTTAAAAAAAAATGGCCAAGATCTCCCATAAGAAGAAGAAGAAGAAGTAGATGGAATAAGAAGAATCTAGACAAGAAGAGGAAGAAGAATTCCAAGTGCTTTGTCCACCTACAAGCTTGAAAAATCTGCAAACACTATGAGTTCTTTTGTCTTTTTCATGCTCATGTGCACCTACAAAACCAATTTATACAATCCTACCAATCACAAAAAACAAGCAAAATTAGCCAAAATCAACAAATGTCATACAAAACTTGACTAAAAAAGCTAATGAAGATGACCCATTCAGGGACCCACCGGGCGTGCCAAAATGTATATGCTACTTTAGTATGTTAGAAACACTAAATTAAAATAATCAAAAAGCATTTGCATACTAATTTAACATAACTTCATGACAGACAAAGTGAAGTCCTCAAATGAGAATATGAGCCATGGATAGGCTCTCTCAATGAGGATGATCACTTGATGTAGAGGTGTGTCTAATAGCTAAGATGGCTTGATTATGTATGTACGCTCAAATGCTCAAATGGGCTTCAATGGAAGATTTTTGATAGATTTTGGTGAATGGATTTGATGTAAAAATGGCTTCTCAAAATAGTATTATGGCTTTATTTTCTAGATTCTGTTGTTTTGCAAAGGGGAAGGATCCAATTTATAGGCAAGAGGCTTGAGGGTTTGAGGGCTAAGATGCAAGGATGGGAAAAAGCTCATGGAGGGCTCAGATTGCATGAGAGGAGAGCACATGGATTGCGCTTCCTTACAGCCAATCAGGGAGTGACACATGTCACAGGGTGAGAGGATGGAGGAAAGGGGAAGGATGAGTCAACAATGGAAGCTCAAGGGATAAAATCTTCATAAAGACCCTCATAATGGCTTGTAAGAGCAATGAAAGGGCTTTGGAAGAGTCATTTAAGGCCTAGTGGGCCTCATAAAGTTTTATGGTTGGGATATTTTGAGGGAGATGAGAGGAATTTCGACTTGGCCTTGATTAGGAAGGTTTTAAGCTTTCTTAGGATTGTGCAAATGATTAGAGGATGGATTATGATGGTTTAGGATTAGCTTAGAGATAGGCAAGTGGATGACATTTAATGAGGGTGGGTGAAGGAGGAGATATTTGTTAACTTTGGCTTGGGTTAGTAAGTCTTAACCCATGTTTAGAGAATGTGACAAGGTTAGGAGGGGATTAGGATTAGGTTTAAAGACATCTTCTAGAAGAGTCTATACTTTGGATGAGGATAAAGACTTTGTAGAATAGTCTAGAACTTCCTAGGGTAAGGATGAAGACTTTCTAGAAGAGTCTAGAACTTCTTAGGATGAGGATAAATTAGATTTTTAGGAAATAAATAAAGTTTTATTTATTTCAAGGGTTTGGGTTGAGGAGATATTTATTAAAACTTTTTTAATAAACATGAGGATTAATATTTAATCTTAATTAAATATTTTGAGTTGGGATTAGGGGTAGGAAATGATGGGATTAGCCTTTAATCAAAATTAAAGAAGGGTTAGAAGATTTTGGAAAAGGTTAGTGGTCTTAAGGAAATTGGCCAAGTTTTGGGCAAAAAATAATTTTTTAATTTATTTTGGGTTTTTTGGTCAATTTATTAATTAAATAATTAATAAATAAGGAAATAATGTTTAAATAAGATTTAAACATTTTTGGGAGGGATTCCTTAATTAAATATTTTAAATTAAGATAAAGGGATGTAATGTCATAAAAATAAATAAATTAATTAAATAATTAATTAATTAATAAATGATGATGTCATCAGGAATTTTTCAAAAAATAAAAATAGTTTATTTTCTAAAGGTTTTGAGGTGTCTACAATAAGTAGTATTAATGCCTTACCCTATAGACTGATAACCTATCTAGACAAATAACTTACTATGAGTGTGTTAGTTGTTGATATTCCACCTCAGTATGGTATGTTATTATCTAGAAAAGGGATTGTTGCCATGGGAGGAAGTTTACAATGTGATCTGTCATTTTCTACTTTTAACATTGATGGGCATTTGGTAAAGATAAATAGAGAACCAAAGAGCATATATATGATATGAGAAGATATTAAGGATGATATGAAAAACTTTGTGGATACAAATGTCAATGCATATTCCACCTCAGTATGGTATGTTATTATCTAGAAAAGGGATTGTTGCCATGGGAGGAAGTTTATAATGTGATCTATCATTTTCTACTTTTAACATTGATGGGCATTTGGTAAAGATAAATAGAGAACCAAAGAGCATATATATGATATGAGAAGATATTAAGGATGATATGAAAAACTTTGTGGATACAAATGTCAATGCATATAGGGCAGAGGTTCAAACTCTAAAGAAGGGTAAGCATAAATCTCAAATCGAAGTAGAAGCTGATAAAAAAATAGATAAAGGAGACTTATGGACCATGTTCTTTGATGGTGCTTGATGCAAAGATGGAGCGCGGGTAGGTATTTTGTTGATATCTCCAGGAGGAGTGACATACAAATTCTTCTTTACTTTAAGCTTCCCTTGTACTAATAACATAACAGAATATGAGGCCTTGTTGTTGGGACTTAGACTAGCTCATAAGCATGGGATAAAATATTTATATGTTATAGGAGATTCTGAATTGGTTGTATCCCAAGTAAGAAATATTTATGTGTCAAAAAAGAAGAGATTAAAATAATACAGAAATGTTGTATGGGATATGATTGAATGTTTTGATGGATTTGGGATACTTTGGAAAGATAGGACTAACAAAAAAGTGACAGACTTGTTAGGAAATATAGCAATAAAAGTTGATGATGTTACATTTGTTGGCATATCCAAAGTCAAGACTCAAACTAGAGCCTCTATTCCTGATAATGTCTAGAATTGGCAAGTGCTTGAAGATGATAAAGATATTCTTAGATTTTTGAACTATGAGAATATATTCTTAAGAAAAGAAATTGATTATGTAGCTTATGTAGAAAATATAAATGGAAAGGATATTGTTTTTGGGCAGGAAGTTGTGCAGTTAAAGACAAATAAAATCTCAAAGGGTCTAGTTGGTTTAGAAACTATTTTTGACAACCAAGATAGGTCACAAATGAATACAAGTGAATAGAATACCAAACATCTAGAGGAGGTAAACTAGGGAACTCAGGAAACACCTAAAAAGGTATAAATTGGTAAGAAATTGCCTCTTAAAATTATGAAAGATCTAATAGACCTACTAAGGAAGTATAGACATGTGTTTGCATGGTCATATGATGACCTAAAATCCTATAGGGAAGATTTTTTTCAGCATGAGATCCCTTTGAAACCAAATGCTAATCCATTTAGGAAAAAATAGAGATCAATAAATCCTACCTTGGCTCCCAAAATGCAAGAGGAATTGATCAAGTTAAGAGATGTTGGGATTATAAAGCCTATCAGACATTCCTCTTGGGTATCCAATTTAGTCCCTATTAGGAAGAAAAATGGAGACATAAGGTTATGTGTTGACATTAGGAATCTTAATATATCTTCATTAAAGGATAATTATGGATTGCCAAATATGGAAGCCATGTTACAAAGGGTTACTGGTTCTGAACTAATGTATATTGTGGATGGATTTTCAAGCTATAATCAAGTTTCTGTTAAAGAATTAGAACAATTCAAGACTATTTTTACTACTCCATGGGGTACTTTTTTTTATGTCAGGATGCTTTTTGGGCTTACTAATACCGGGGCTACTTTTCAAAGGGCTATGGATGTGGCTTTTACTAATATTATTGATAAGTTTCTAGTTGTGTATCAAGATTATTTCATTGCTTTTTCCAAGGATGAGAATGATCATTGCATACATCTAGAAAAGGTATTTATCAGAGCCCTTAAGTATGGTATTTCTTTGAATCCAAGGAAATGTAATTTTGCTGTTACTGAAGGAAAATTATTAGGACATCTAGTTAGTAAGCATGGACTAAGGATTGACCTTGAAAGGGTAGAAGCAATAGACAAGATTCAAAAACCCAAAAGTGTTAAAGAAATTCAATCATTCTTTGGAAAGATCAACTTTCTTAGGAGATATGTGACTAATTTTGAAGAGATTAGTAGGCCTATATCAAAGATGCTAAAGAAAGGATCTGAGATTAAATGGGATGGTGAACCTAGCATTTCATTCTAGAAGATTAAACAAGATATTAAAGATGTCCCTATTCTTAGAGCCCCAAATTATGAAAAACCAATGCATATATTTTCCTTTGCCTCATTTCACATTGTTGCTACAATATTGTTGCAGAAAAATGAGGAAGGTTATGAGCAACCCATTACATTTTTTAGCAAGTCATTGTATGCAACATAATTGAAATATGATATAATTGAGAAGTAGGCATATGTACTAGTGAAAGGAGTAAAGGCTTTTAGATGTTATTTAATGGGGGCTACTATTATTTTAGTTGTTCATACTACTATTGTAAAAGACATTTTCTCAAAATAGGAGGTATCTATTACGATATGTAGATGGATCAATAGAATACAAGAATTCAATATTGACATTAAGATCACTAAATTGGTTAGGGGTAAAGGCTTGGCCAAATTAATGATAGAAGCCAATTTAGAGGCAAACCAAATAAACCAATTGGATGGTAGTTGTACAAAGAATCTTTGTGATATTAATATTTTTGACTGGTACAAGGATGTGATCTATTATTTGCAAAACATGAAATCCCCATCAAGGTTAACCAAAAACTAGAAAAGATCCGTTAAATTGCAAGCTATAAGATATGTTATAGTTCAACATCAATCGTGGTGGAGAATTATGGAAGTGTTACTTTTGAAGTGTGTAGATGAGATTAAATCTAAATAGATTTTAAAAGATATGCATGAAGGTGGTCATTATATGGCTAAGACTATTGCTCACAAAATTCTTAGAGCTAGTTTTTGGTGGCTACCACTTTTCAAAGATGCTCATGAGTTTGTAAAGGTTTGTAATGCTTGTCAAAGGTTTAGTGGAAAGTTGAATTTTTTGGGAATCTACAATTAAGATCTATTGAAGTACATGCACCATTTCAACAACGGGGAATTGATTTCATAATTTGCTCAAATAAATCTAGTGGTGGAAATTCTTGGATCCTAGTTGCTACTAATTACTTTACAAAATGGGTTGAAGCAATCCCTACTAAAAATGCAACAAGTAAAGTAGTGATTAATTTCATCCTAAATAATATTGTGACCAGGTTTGGGTGCCTATAGAAAATTGTAACTGATAATGCTATGTGTTTTAGATCCAAGGAATATAATTTTTTTTGTAAGAAGTATGGCATTATGGAGTAGACATCATCACCCTATCATCCTCAAGGAAATGGTCAGGTAGAATCAAGTAATAAAAGTAAAATGAAAATCATGAAATGGATTTTAGGAGAAAACAAGAGGGCTCAAGATTCAAAATTGCCATTAGCTTTGTGGGCTAATAGGGTTACTATAAAAAAAGCCAGTGGATGGGCCCCATTTGATTTGGTTTATGGTATATAGGCTAGAATTCCCCAGAATAACCTAAAGGAACTATATAAGTTTTTTTGAGTTTACGAAGATGATATTGTTGATGAGATGCAATTTAGAATGGATGACATTTTGCAATTAGAAGAAACAAGGAGAGAATCTTTTGTTCAAAATGCCAAGTTACAATCATAGATGAAATACTTATATGATACAAGGACTATTGATAGGAAGTTTGAAATAGGTGACATGATTTTAATGTGGAATGCTAGACTGGAAGATAAAGGAAAGCATGGTAAATTTGACCCAATCTAGCTTGGCCCATATTGCATTTATGATAGAAAAGAAGAGGATTCATATTTTCTAAAGGATTTAATTAGAATTATTATTGAATGGCTAGTTCATGGAAAATTCTTGAAGAGGTACTTTTCTTAAGGTGTCTTCTTTTCCATGAGTAGTAGTTTCAGGGTCTTTTGTGTTCTTGTACATTTTATATATATTTTAAATCCCTATAAATTGTTTTGTAGAGTCTAGTTTCTTGTGTTCTGACCTGTGCTCTCTAAAGAAGTTTCCATTGATGTATCATGTATGTGGTATGCTCTACCATAGATTTGTAATTCTTGCATAGACTCAAGTAGTCTATCATCCTCAAACAGAGCCACTGTTGACCTGATTTTTCACCCTTTCTACTTTGTGCATTTAGTAGTGAAAAGCCCTAATTATGTGCCTTAAAAATATTGAAATTAGGTAAAACAATGGGTGAAATTCATAAAGAACCCTAGTGCTTTATATTATTTTTCCTTAGCCTTTAAAAAAAAAAAAAAATTGAAAACCCTTTTTCAAATTTTTTTTAAGGCATATTGCATTTACCTTAAGGGTGGGAAAATGTAATAAAGAATTCATTAAAGCCTTGCTTAAAACCTTTATTGACCATGTCTTGTTTGCATTTTTCTTAATAAGTTTATTAAGAAATATCCTATGTAGCAACGATTTGTGCTGACTGTTGATCTTGGTTAGATCAATGGGTAACACATTCCTGCACTTCTGAGATGCAAGGTTTTTTTAAAATGTAGGTATGCACCTTGATGACATGTAGCACTTACCTTTAAAAACCTCAGTGCACCACAAATATTGTGATCTGTCATAATTCATCAGGACCCTTTTTTAGATGTGTCAGTACTTTTCATGCAGGTTCTAAATTTCATGCAATGTCATTGGTTGATCTATTAACAAAGGTATTTCTTTATTGACCAAGATTTCAAATAAAGGGTTCACACTTTCCCACAATCTGAAGGTGCACGAGAATTACATAATGTAGGGAAGCGCAAATTGGATATGTAGCAAGATCTGACATCATTACCCCACCTTTCCGCAGGGTGACTTTGAAGTATCTCCCATGGCAATTGTCAGATGAGTTGGACCAAGTGATAATATTATGTTCTTTAGCTTGACTGACATGGTGTTCATAAGAGGTATGATTTTATAACCATTGATCTATGTGAGATCAAGGGCCAATGCATTTTCACATTAAAAAGATGAAGGAAGTTTAAATAATGTGGGCATGTACCATGTAGACATGTATTACAGTGGGGCCAAAATTAGGTGAGAACATTAATTCATGCCATGATTGTATGACACATGTGCCTAGCTGAAAGTACTTATGCTATGGGTGCAATAATTCCAACCACTAAGGCAGTTGTCAAATTTTTTCGAGCACAAGGGTGAGAAAAGTTATTTCATTGGTCCAAGTAGATGAGGCAACCATAAAAGGTAGAGTATCTCCTACCTTTGATTTTGATCAAATCAATGAGGGGTGCTTGCTTACATTATAATAATGAAGGAAGTTTAAATAATGCAAGTATGTGCCATGTGGACACATGTTCATGGTGATGTCATTATCCCTATCTCAAAAGGTTTAAAGGATCTGAGTTGTGTCACCATTGATCTTCCCCAGATCAACGGCTACTACAAGCCCTCTTTATGAAGATGCTCATTGGAAAAGGAGAGTAGGGATGCAATAGCTTGACACATGGAAAGAATGATGTCAAGCATTCACTTGCTCAGAAGATGATATGGGACTTGATTATGTGGAGATTTGTCAGAAGGTACTCACATGGAAACTTTCTATTTGTTAGTACAACTAACTTAGCTTAATCAAGGGGGGATAATCTATGTTTGTTGATTGAATCAAGATCAAGGGTTCCCACATACCCATAATTCCAAGTTATAAGAAATTTAAGCAATGTGGGTATGCGCCAATGCAACATGTGGCACAAGTGGGTCTAGTTGTTACCAAAGTGGATATTGCATGCCAAGATTTAGTATTTAATATACTTCTTGTATCACATTGTTCTTTTGCTATCATAAAAGGTATGGTTTCTCTAAACTGTTGATCTAGGGGAAGATCAATGGCTAGTGTATCCCCACATTTTCAAGATGCAAGAAACTTAAGTAATGTAGGAAAGCACCTAATCAACACATGGAAAAGCTTTAAAGTGGTATATCACATCTGCTTTTTGAATAAAGACCGTCTGATCTAAGGAAATCAACAAATGGTATTCAAATTTGTATCCAACATGCAAATAATGGCTAAATGAAATTAATTCTATGCAAAGTTCATTTGTGTGATCTTAATACATGAATAAAACTCACGATTTCACCATTATTGAACCACCAAAGCGTAGAAAGAGTATTAGAGCATAAATAATTTTTGGAGCTAGGGCACAAAAGTTTTATCTAATGATTTAGTAAGCTACAACAAGAATTATATTGAGAAAAAGTGAAAATTTTAGTGCGTAAGTACTCTATGACTCCTCAAAATCAACTACCTGTTGTTATACAATTTCTAGGGTTTATTCAAAATGCCTCCTTGAAAAGAATTGATGGGATAGATAGATTATCTAAAATCTTCTATACATGATGATTTTCTTGAACATGTCCCTTTATCCATACATGAAATAACTAAGGAGAGGCAGCTCATTCCAAAAGACTATAGGAAAATTGTAGTGGAGGTTTTCTATGACAAGGAAAATTGGGTAAGAGATGCCTAGGTATCTATGGAAGGCCTAGAATTGTTCAAAAAATGGTTCTAAGAAAGGAATATATATATTTCCATGAGCAATGTCTAGGAGTTTGACATTGGAAAATTAATAGTCCCTATAGTTTTCTTTGATAGTGATCTGTTGATTGACTTGGCTAAAAAGTATGACCCTATTACAAATTGGGTTAAGAACCATGTTGGGGTAAATCTTTTTAAAGTTTTCTCTGAATTAATTAGAGAGGTTTTCAACTTAAACCCTAACCATGTTGTCCATGAAAAAATTGACATGGGAGACCTTCAAGCAAGGTATGATGCCTGAAGGATATACTTCAGAACATGGCCATTGCAAGAGCATGCTACAAAGGTGGGTACATTATTTGTAATCACCACCAACACACCTAAGCCATTAATGAGAAGACATTTTAATCTAAGGGCTCAATCATTAAATATTTTTCTCTATGCAAGATTTTTTGAATGGATGTAGTAGAGCATATCCCAGGCTCCATTGTTCTCATTATGGCTTAGACTCTTCAATTTGGGATGAACACTATTCTTGGCTTTGGTACTTTCCTAGCACAAGAAATTTACAATGGTTTAGTGGGGATATCTTGGGGGAAGTAAACAAACCATTCTATTGGTATTCATTGCTTATGTATATATACTAGTACAAGGAATATACTTTCTTTTCCAAGGGTATGGAGCTAGAAATAACCAGGGATGGAGAGAGGCATCCATTTCAATTATGGAGTGTGGATATGACTTTAGAGGCTAGAGATGCCAGTTTTGTGATGTTTGATAGATATTTTGCATTAAAACTCAAATTGCTCTTGAGAGGAGACAACCCTAGGATTCCACAAGCATTGTTAGAATTGATTAGGCCTAAGGACAATGAAAAAGGGCTATTGGTTAGTCATAATTGGAGGGATATAATCCCTTATAATGTCTCAATAGTAATAAGAGTGAATGGCTTCTTGGGAAAGCCTCATTTGATACCATTCCATGTGCCTATGAAAATAGGGATAGCAGAATTGTTATGGTAGATAAACACTATTGATGAAAGAGATTTGCCAAAGATGGGTACCTTCTTTCCAGTTGTTATTGTAGTGCATGATTTTTTCTTTGTGAGGAAAGGCTAGAAGCACCTCAATTTGTTCCTGGATAGATACAACATGACAGAATCTCATGCCAGATTTATTTACCTTGAAGGATTCTATGACCACTTAAGAGAAAGGACAAAGGTTTCCTGTATGGTGCACGAGGGGAGTAGGAATTGAGAAAAGAGAAATGGATAGTATTCAATAAGAATCTAAAATTCATCAATGCTTTTGACTCCAATTATGACCCATTGAAAGATTAAAAAAATATTGGGGAGACTAGATGCAAGCATTAATGAATGATTTTTCTATGATAATCCAAACCATGAATGAGAAAAAGGCCATATTTGCCAAGACTTATTCAAACAGGGCTGCAGAGGTGCAAAGGAGGATAAACAACAAAAATATTGTGGCTCTTGGTCAGTACAACTTGCACAATAGGGTAGGGTATGTAATGGCTCAAAATGTGCAATAGGCTCCCCTTCAGCAAAGATGAAGGCCAAAAAGTCCATCTGCAACTAGTGCTCCAAAAAGGTAAAAGTTAGAGCAAGGGTCTTCTTCTTCTCGAGTAGAAGAGTACTCCCCAAGCTAGTCACCAATATAGATAGATGATGAAGCATCTTTATGGGAACAACTTAGAAAAATTGATGGAGAGGGGGATGTAATTGTTACTTCCACATATTTGGATATTGGAGAACCACAAGAACCTCCTACACCTTCCTTGGATCTCACTATTGTTGATTACCAAGGTAAGGAAATAGATCCTATACTTGCCCAAGCCTCTAAGAGGTTTATTAATGATAAATTTTCTTTCAAGTCTAGAGCCTTTGCACAATTTTTGTGGAGGTTAAACATAAGCAATTCTAGAAAGAAATCTGTAAAGATAAAGGCATAACAACTAGGCAAACAAGATTTTGTTATGAAGGAAGAGGTGAAATTCAAGTTTTTGAGTAATTTTGCTCCATTTACACCTAAGGCCAAAAGGAAAATAGTTAGACACTCATGAGTCATCATTTTACCAGAATGGGATATAGTGAATGCCATGGTTTTTTATTCAAAAAGGAAACAAAAGGATGTCCAATTTAAAACTAAAGAAGAGGTATTATAGGATCATAGAGGAGTCAAGTTTAGTGATGACCACCAAGCCCTTGTTATTTGGTCTATTGAGAAAAGGGATAAGACTAGAATGTAGGAAATTTCTACTACAGAGCATATTGGTGCATTACCAATGTTCAGGGCTAGTGAGGTTGGTAGCAAGCAAATAATTGGGATGTCTTTATAAATGTTAAAATTTGGTAGTGTGGTTTTTGGTGAGGAAGATGATAAGTTTTCACAACTCAATGCCATATTTGAAGAAGTCTTGAAAGGATATGAGGAAAGGGGTATGCAAATACAGTCATTAGAAAACAAAGTGACTCAAATGGAGAATATTCTTGCAAAAAGAAAAATAGGAGAGTCCAGTAGACCTAGGATTGCATACCCCCCATGGCTACCTATTGAACATTTTAAGACAAAACCAGTTATTGAAATGCTAGATACCTTGGAAAGGCCTCAATTCTATTGTGTAGAGGATTTTCAAGAGGAGAAGAATAAGTTATATGCATTGCATGTAGAATTGAACAATCAATATGAAGAAAAGTTGAGGCAGGGTATAATGTATTTAGTAGACAGAATTGAATGGCCATCATTTTTTGGTCTGTTAGTAGGGATTGCAACTATTAGGGATGAATTAAAGAGAAATTAGGTTAAATTTGAACCCCTTGGATAGAAATAGACAAAAAGGAATAATGAAATTACTACAATATGTATATCTATCATCCAGCTATCTTGTCATCAAATAAAAAAGATCTTTGATTTGTTAAATAAATTGCAAGGTTTTGATGATAAACTATATTCTTTTCAAAAAAAGATTAATTATTTGTTTTTCCAAGTCTATTGAAAAAAAAAATGATTTATTTCCTTGTGCTTTAAAGACTATATGTAAAGTGAAGGAAAAGGAAGAGTGGAAGAGAGAGCTGGATGAGATTTTTTGTGAAAGGATGAATAAAGTTATGAATAAAACTGGTCACTTGTTATGGGCAATGGAAAATGAGGAGACGGTAAAGGTACAATTATTTTATAGTCTTGTTAGAAAAGATCTTGTTGATATAGGGGTAGTTGCAAATTCTTTAATAATTATACATAGGGAGGTCTTGAATTTTGATTGGGCGGATGACACTACCTATAATGAGTGGAAAGATAAATTCATGACTATAGAGTAGATGGTAGAAGGTGATGAGGTAGAAGATGATGATGAAGAAGAAGATCCAAGAGTAATTGTCACCCTTACAATTGAGGATGAAAACAAGGAGAATCCTTAGGTTAAAGTAAGTTTGCAAGTAACTTGAGATGACTCATCACTTTCGAGGTTGATGGCCACTTACTCCAAGGAATTAGAATGATCAAAGAATCAGATCATAGTACCCTTGTCTTTCAAAATGGTGTAATAGAGAAGGACCCACAAGAGAATTTTTGATGTATAAGACTTTCTATTATTCACAGTTTTGTCTTTTTGTGATAGGTGTATGTAAGTATATTTTTTTTAAGGACACCTATCAATCCCATTTTCCCTTTTCTTATTGCAACTCATGCCTATATAAATGAGTTTTCAAGGCAATGTGATGGCCCAAATTTTGATGTATTTTTGGAGTTGTCAAGAAATAGTATAGTCGGTCCTATTTAATGTAGTAGTCTTGATTTCAGTTTTAATTGTACTCTCTAATATATATAGAATTGATAGAATCAGACACATATTTTAGGCTTTTCTTTGATGCTCTATTGGTTATTGTATTAGTCATATTGATAGGATAATACAAAGGGACACTTACATTATCTTCAATGTTCCCATTTTCTGTCTCCATTTCATGAGTCTATTTGTTTTGAGGTCACTTGAATAAGGTTTAAGTGGTTGAATATAGTCTGGATGGGTTGTGTATTGATTTTATTATTTGTCTTAATTCAATGAATTATATAAATGCTTCACTAGATCAGTAGAATTCATGAATTTATGAAAAGGATATTTTATAAGAATGGAAATGGGTGATTACTATTGATGAATTCATTCACAAGTTGTTTGAATTAGATCTCCTACCAGTAGTTGAAGTTTTTCCCAATGGATAAGGCATTGGTCACATAAATTAGTGATGGTTGAAAGTATATCTTATGTCTACATGGAAAAGAAATTTTAATTTCAAAATCATTCAATTTCATTTTTTCAAGGCTATCATGCCTAGTTAGCACTCGTTTATGTTTTATCTCTAAGTCTTAGGTAGCTACTATTCTCATCAATAATTGTAAACTCAAGGAGAATTGAGACCAAACATACTTAGTAGAGATATATGAATCATATAATATCAAAAAATAGATAAATTACACATGTGATAGGGATAGAGGATGAGAATCAGAATGAAACTAAATTAAGTCTCGTGCAGTAATATCCTAGTGAATTATCCCCTAGGTATACCCACCTTGGTTTGGCAAAACCTAAAGATTAGAAAACCATTTTTGGTTTTGCTGAAGTTGGGCCTAACTGATTTACACAAATAAATTTTATTAGGAATTAGCTAATCGTTAGGTTGTGTGAGTGATATCACTATGGTATTGGGCATTTTATTGTCTAGTAGTTTCAAACACCAACACCACCTACATAGCTTCATCATAATAGTCAGGTTCACCAGAACAAGTTATTAAAATAAAATAGAAAGAGAGATAATAATAAAAATTTTAGGTCTACTTAGTTTTTTTGATAGTCTAACATTCACTAGGGTGTGTGGTTTTTGTTGTTATGGTTGTTCTAGTGCATAAGGCACTGTTGGAACATCATTTTTTTTAGTATCATCCAACACTATATAATCATTTTCTTTCTTCTCATGTTGCTCGAATAAATATTGTAGATGCTTAGAATCATCCCAAAAGACTATATTAATTTATTTAATATTTCTTGTGGTATTATAATTAATTAATTATAATTGACATATTCTTCTACCTATTTAATTAAAATTATTTAATTATGTAGGTTCATTTTCCTATAGTATTTAAATTTAAATTAAATACATTTAGCCTTAAAGTGTTAAATTTATTTAACACATGATTCTCCATAATCCCTTTTAAAAATAAATCTTATTTATTTAAATCCCCATATCCCATTAATTCTTCTAAACCTATGATTAAATTAAACCCTATTTAATTTAATCTTAAACCTAGCCTACACCCATCATTTTCATCCTCTTAAGTTTACTTCCTCATTTAATCCCACTTAATCATCCTAATCACCTTCCTAATACCCCTCATTAGCCTAAATGTGTGCTCACACATGTGTGAGAATGCATGCTTCCACACACCTCTTACACTCTTGTCTCCCACTCTTCCTCTCAAGTTTGCTCACACTGTGTGAGAAAACTTTGAATATTTGACCATTTGCATGGCTTGCATGTCACCTTATGTGGCACTAACAGAGATGCCACCTCACGAAGCCCTCCCTCAAGCCTATAAATAGAGGCCTTGTCTCAAGCATTTGCATATCTAATTATTGCATTGTTATTATGTTGATTTGAGATTTGAGCTTTTTATTAATGTTTTGTTTTTCATAGTAAAGTTCTCATAGTGATTACTAGGTGTATACTAACTATTTGGTAGCTAGTTTAGTTTTCATTTGCATTGTTAGTCTAGTTTATTTATGCATTTTCATCTCCATTTCATCTACATTTTAGTGAAGGTTTCATATCTAGTTAGTTTCTTTGTTGCATTTCATACTTCCACTTTGAATGCCCTAAAGTATGACTTTATCCATAGCCATTTCTTGAGGTGTTCTTCATCTCATGTAGTTTAGGTTCATAACTTCATCACTCACATTTGTACATCCACATTCAAGAGATTCACTAACTTTTTATGTTTGGGAGAGCACACTAAAAATTCCCCACATCCTAACAAACAAACAAGGCCTCTCATGGGTGCCTTTGTTGAGTTGTAGAGGTTGCTTGAAGGTTTTATTTGTTGGTTTCTTTGAGTTGCAAAACTCAAGCAAGCATTAGTTTATTTATTGATTTTGTGAACAGTTGATGCATGTGTTTTAACTAATGTTTTTTTATTTATTCATGCTCCCAATAGATCATTTCTTTTAGCATACATTTTGGCATGCCTAGTGGGATTCACATCCCTAATTTAATTTCAAAAATCTGCAAGCAAACCTTGTTTAGTCACAAAAAACATCACATTGTCACTCGCATTGGCCACAACATCATCCCCATTTGTCATCTACACAAATCAATGTCTATGCAGACTAGCGTCTCTAATAACTAGCATCTCTACCCTGTAGCTAAAATTGCTTTTTTCATCAGCAAAAATCCTATTTTAGCCACTATGTAGTTTTCCATTCTAACATCTAGGTTTCCTTTTTTTCATCTACAAAAACTATTCTATCATCTGCATATTATATTCTATCATCTGCGATCTATCCTTTGTCATCTATGACTTTTGATGTCTCTGCAGTTTATTTTGTCATCTGCATCTGACATAGTGTCACATCACCTCAAAAATTTTACTTAGTTGTCATCTGCATTGATTACTATGTACGTGTTTCAGCATCTTCGCATTTCAACATTTGTGACAATTATCGTCTGTGCCTGCACTTTTTCATATGTGCCTATAGATAGAGTTTCATAAGTTTTTGAATTTATTCCTTCTAAGTAGTGACTTACAAGTTTTTACTAATAGTTTTTATGCAGAGAATTAACTTTGAAGACTTAAAAAACAAAAACAATAGTGATTTTCATCACTAAGGAAGTTTGTAGTGATTCTTATCACTTTAAACTTAAGGGCTAATAAACTTGTATGGCTTAATCACTCTCATTTGAATGAATGAATTTTTAGCATAGAAAACATTTGGATTTGGTGCTTAAAATTGACATGAATTTTTAGCATGGAAAATATTTGGACTTGGTGCTTAAAATTGACATGAATGTTTAGGATAGCAAACATTTTTTCTTGGTGCTTAAAATTGATATAAATGTTTAGGGTAGAAGAAAAATTTGGAATTAGTTCTTAAAAAAGAATTCATACTCTCTTGAATTCTTTAAAGGATAATGGACATGTATGCCTAGGCTACAGAACATTTGGAATTGGAGCTTAAAATTGACATGTATGCCTAGGCTAGAACACATTTGGATTTGGTGCTTAAAATGAAGTCATACACTCTTGAATGCCATAAAGGAAATTGATTTTATTTTCAACATCTTTCATTTTCAACATTTTATTTATACACACTCGATTTACTTTTTTGTTGACAAATCCATGCTTTTATTTACGTTGGTGACATTTCAAGTTGGAAATAACCTTGCATTTTTTAATCACGAGTGTCTTTAAGTAGATAGAAAACTTAAAACTTCATTGGGAAAGAACAAGTGTCTTTTAAAACCTAATGCCACTTATGTATTCTCTCCCCTTGCACCTTCAAGTGATCTTGGGTGTACAAGAAATAAGTGGTATTGTTTTTCATTTTTCTAGGAGGCCTATTTGAGGATTTCATCACCCCTTGGGATGACCTCAACTCCAATTTTTTGGTGGAGTATAAATAGTGGGAGGTGAATTGAAAAACACCTCTTGGAAGAAAACTATTGTCACTCTTGGCTAAGCCCCAAAGAACTTTATACCTTTGGGAAGTGAAGGAGGAGATTTGGGTTACCATCTTCCTTTGGCTATATGGTAGTATTTTCTTTCATCTATAGATTTGAGCCTCACATACCTTGCATATATCGAGGATGCCCTTTAGATAAGCCTTGTTCATCCTAGTGGCATCTTTATTACGATTGTTGGTGTATTTAGCATTCTTGTTCCAACAGTCAAAACCTAAGCCAAACATCAAACAAAGTTCTAAAATGAGTGAAATTGTGATGTAACCTTTCATTGAGTGAAATAGTGGTAAGTTAGGTCTTCTTAACTCACAATTATTTTCAGTAGTCTTACATTGAAATTAGTTGAGTCTAGTTATATCTTGTTGCAAAGTTTTGGGTGCTTGAAATTTAGATCTTGTTGTATTCCTGCCATGACTGATAAAGTCAACCAAGTCAAACATAAGAAAGTGTAATTGTCTAGACCACCCATCTACAAGGAAAGGAAGAACCTAGCACACAATGACAAACAATATCAATATTCTATCAAAGACATCCAAAAGGAAGAGGCTAAGCAAGACCATTATGATAGAATTGAATACAACGGAAAACTTCAAAATTAGTCTGCCTTCCCAAGAGTGAACCCAAGGGTTTTATTTCCAGTGAATGAGGATTGAGTTAACCACATAAGTGACCATAATATCTTCCATTTTCTATATCTACCTCCATTTTCCAAACTCCTAGTCTTCCATTTTCAAATTTTCTTCTAGAGAGCTTGAACCTTAAAAAATCTTTTGAAATTGTGACACTAGACCTTTTATCCATAAGAAAACATTTATCCTAATTACACTTACTTATTTGGGATCACAATTCCATCTCTAAATAGTGAGTAATCAATTTAGTGTCCTATCTTTCCTAAAGATCACTTGACTATCTTTGGTAGGAGAAAGACACTATTATCCTCTAATCAAACTTTCTTTGCTAAACCAAGGTCTTTTGTCCACACTTGGGTAGTTGATGCTTTAATCACATAAGGTTAATAGCTCTCATCCTCATTTTCTTTTTCTACCTTAATCTTTCACCCATTGGTTTCTCACTATTGCATGGTACACACATGATCAAGAAGGTTTACGTTTAATCCCATGTCACATTTGTGGGAATCATTAAGGCAATCAAAGATGGAGAATACATTTCCTTCACACACATCTTCATTAAGGAGCACAATTCCCTCTAGTTTGAACCTTGGTGTGCCTAACTCAACATCGGCACAAGAACCATAAGATCCCTTTCATAACACAACTTTGGGAGGTATTAATGAAGAAGTGTACCAAGATGAAAATCCTATTGAGCCCAACGATGTACCTAGTGATGTTAGGACATTCCTTGTGGATCTCTGCAATTTGGAAATGATGGAGAATTCCATTAGGGCCAACAAGACTGAGATATTCCTAAATTTGGTGAAGGATGGTGTTAATGTTCCCCCAAGCTTTGATGAGAGAACTTTGTTTAAACAAATTTAAAAAGGTGGTGCTCCTATAGTACCCACTTCAAACATAGCTCCAACATCTAGCAAAGGGAAAGAAACCATTGTGACAACTAGTGCTATGCCTACATCTAGCACTTCCACACAATCAACATTTCAATTGAGTGCAGATCATATTCAACAAATCATTAGTGCTATGCCCAATGCTACCACACATGCTAGTATTCCAAAATCCACCTTGACAGGTCCAACTATGGGATGCTAAACATTGGGCAAGTGCCTACTCAACCAATAGAAATTCTGACACAACCAATGCACTCATCTTATTTACAAAAGCCAACAAGTATGGTAAATACATCCGTGCCAATTCCAACAACTACTTATCAATACATTGGCCAAAGTGGAGTACTTCCACCACCTCACACTACATTTTTGACTCCCTACAATTTAGAAGGTGGATTTATGAACTCCCAAAAATCACAAGTGCAACCAAATCGAGACTTGGCCCAAAAATTCCAAGAATTGTGAAATTTGGTCCTTAACATGAACAATAAAGGGGTGAAGGATTTCTCTTTTGAGGAAATTTTTCCTTTTCTGTTTGATAAAATACATCAATATGGTACCATTTCCACTTGGTTTCAAAATTCCTAAATTTGACAAGTATATGGGAAAGACATGCTCCATCACACATCTCAAGAAATTTTCCATTCTGTGCCAAGAAGTAGCCTACAATGATATTTATCTTAAGAGACTCTTTGCATGAAGTCTTCGAGGCCCTGCACTCGAATAGTTAATGAAGTTACCTAAGGGATCCTTTACTTCCTTCAATGATTTAACAAGAAATTTTATAGTACAATACTCTTACAACATTGAACATCATGCTTCATTAAGTGATTTGTGCAACACAAAGCAACAAAACGGTGAAACATTTGCCAACTTTCTATAATGGTGGAGGCATCTTGCTAACCGCATGCCCTACCAAATTGAGGAGTCCCACCTTCTAGATATATTTATCAAGAACATGATACCCAAAATGTATTTCCACACAAAGATGGGTAGCCCCAAAGACTTTTCCACTTTAGTCAAGAAGGGCAAGAATATTGAAAATGGACTTTTGCAAAAATGTACCATTAAGCATTATAATTCATCATCCTCACACAATGAGGCAATCAACAATAGAAAACCCAAATTCTGGTCCAAGAACAAAGGTTTCATGCATGATGGTGTCACTGATGCCAAAAACTTTGAAGGAGGGAACAACAACAACTACCATAATCGAAAAAACAACAAGTCAAACCATGACAATCAAGGCAATCAGCAATCTCATAATCAAACACAATTTTTTCCATGCAACAACAACAATACCAATTACAATCATGACTATGATCGAAATAGGAAGTTCACTAACTTTTGTGAACCCTTAGATGCCATCTTTCAAAAACTAGTGGATCACAATTTGATGGTATTTCCCAACACACATCCTTTTGATGAAAATCAACCAAAATCCAAGTTAGTTAGCGAAAATATACATTGAAAATACCACCGCATCAAAGGACATAACAAAAACAAATGTATCAAGCTCAAAGCCTTTATTCAAAATCTTGTTGATGATGGGGAAATTGAGGTAGAAGGAGGTCCAACCTCCAAAAAAGCCAAATTGAAGATATTCCAAAAGTCATTTCCCAATCACAACAATGATAACAACAATACCAACAATGTGAATCAAGCTTCCACATCAAATGCATTACCTTATGATTATTATACTAACCACATATCAAGATTTGACTCCTTGTGTGGTAAGATAGAAACCAGTGGTATATGTGGTTTTTTCTCCATGTGTGGTTGCATTGAAGAGGTAGAGACTCATGTGAATACCCTTGTCTTACAAGCAATTGATTCTGATGCAATCACTCAATAGGGAAGAATCACTTTGCAAGCCACCACTCCTTACAAAACTAATCCAACAATTCGACACATACCTGCTATGCTATCCACTTCACAAAGGCCTACTTCTTGCAATGATGTGTTATCCCAATTAGGTAAGACTCCAGCACAAATATCTATTCTTGAGGTCCTTACCACATCACCCATCCATAAAGAGATCTTGGAGAAGGCTCTTTTAGAGTCTCGTGTTCCTAAAAACATTAATGCCACCCAATTCACTGCCATGATTGGAAACCTTGCTGCTAAACAATACCTTGTCTTTACAGATAAAGATTTCCAAGGTTTGAATCCCCACCATAATTTGTCGCTCCACATTGAAGTCCTTATATAGTGACATAAGATTAAAAGAGTCCTTATAGATAATGGATCTAGTTTGAATCTATGTACATTGAAGATGATTCATTTCTTGGAACTTCCAAAAGATCTCCTAGACGTCAATAAGAGGATAACAATCAAAACCTATGATGAGAAGGAAAGAGAATCAAAAGGAGTTATTGTGTTATCACTAAAGGTTGGACCAACCATCATAAATATTGAATGCCATGTCCTAGACTTGGATTTTCCCTATAACATTTTACTTGGTCAACCCTGGATACATACACTAAAGGTTGTCCCATTTACCTATCATCAATGCTTGAAATTCCTCAACCAAGCAAGAGAGATCACAATTCAAGGAGATCCTACACCATTTTCCTTTTATAAAAGATTGGAAGGTGCACTAGAATTTTTTTGTCCAATCAATGAATTTTCCAAAGTTATACCTAAACCTCTCACCATAACATAATCACCTTCCACAACAATGCCAAAGTTAGCCAATGATGATTCTAATTCCTGCAAAGAAAAAGAGAAGGTGTGAGATACTAAGGTAAATACTATAGGGAAGAAGGTTACTTTTACTGATTTGGGAATGAGAGATTATAAATTTGAAAATGCCTTTTGTGTTGGACAACAACCACTCTCCTCTCATTCCTTTGGAAAACCTTCACAATTGCCACCTCTTGCAAACAAAGAGACTATGAATATTAACAAGATGACTTGAACATTGGGGTTCACTTAGTGATGAGCATATGGAATCTTATATTTTAGATTGGATATACTATGATGGAAAAGATGAACCTATGGAGTTCCCCAAAGATAAGTATGTTAAGACCCCTCCCATTATAAAAAACATGGGATATCATGGTACCAACCTTGGACCTAAATAAAATGGAATGAGACAACCCTTAGAAGCTAATAGCTATCCTAAAGGACATGGTTTGGGCTCCATTAAACCTAAGGTATCCTTTGCTAACAACTATTGTATGGTTGAACCTGATTCTAAGACTAAAGAGGAGGAATTCTTCGAAGTGCCTTTCCAATACATTGAGGATGAACTAGATAACTATGTCCATGCTATTACCATAGATGACCTTTCATCCACCACCCTACCTCTCACCAAACCCAACATGATAGACTGGGACCTTCAAGATACACCGCTAGCTCTCGATATTTGTAAGTTTGATGAAGTTATGATGCCACTCTTTGGCCTTAAAAATCTCTAAGATTACAAACATGAGATCCAATACAATGAGGAAGCCTACTTTGGTAGCCAAGTCAACTCTGTTAGTCACAAAATTCAAAAAGGAAATATAAAAGGAAAAATAAAAGAGACATCCTCTAGTGAACACCCTTCTAGGGTACTTTTGGATGAAGAAAATAAATAAATAAAGGACGCATCTTCTAGTGAAAACCTCTTAGAGGCACTAGAAGAGGGAGAGATTGACTTTCTATTCAGATATTTACCACTAGAGAAGTCATCTATTTTGAATGAGGACACAATTCCAATCAATTTGGGATTAGGCGATGATCCACAAATCACCTACATTTCTGCTACCTTAAGTCTTGAAGAACAAAAGCCATGACAAAATTCTTGAAAAAAGGAAAAGTTAATTTTGCATGGACATACAAAGACATGCCTGGTTTAGACACAAATTTAGTAATGCATCATTTGACAGTAGACCCCAAGATTAAACCAGCGAAGTAAAAATCATGCAAGATGCATCCTAAGGTAGCACTTTTAGTCAAAGCAAAACTGCAAAAAATGTTAGAGGAAAAGTTGATCTATCTTATTGATTATCTTGAGTGGGTCTTTAACATTGTTCCTATAGGGAAAGCATCTGGGGGCATTTGTGTTTGTTCAAATATTTGAGATTTAAATCTTGCATGTCCTAAGGATGATTTTCCACTTCCTAACATAGACATCACAATGGATTTGACTGTGGGACATGACATGTTGTCTTTGATAGATGGATTTTCTGGTTACAATCAAATCAAAATTATAGAAGAAGATCAACATAAAATAACATTTACCACCCCATAGGGAACCTTTTTTTATCAAGTCATGCCTTTTGGCTTGAAAAATGTCGGCACCACTTATCAATGTGCAATGACTACCATGTTTGATTTTCTTCTACATGTCATAATGGAGGACTATGTTGATGACATACTAGGAAAACCAAAGACATGTGCATCCCAAATTGATGTTCTCACAACCATTTTTGAAAGGTTGGAGAAATATAAAGTGTACCTTAATCCAAAGAAATGTGTATTTGGGGTATAATTATGAAAATTGTTAGGCTACATTGTGTCATGAAGAGGTATTGAGGTAGATCTTGCAAAAGTAAAAGCCATCATGGACATGCTTCCACCTACAACATTGAAACAACTCTATATTTTTCAAGGGATGTTACAATCCATTAGGATATTTGTGTCACAATTAGCCATTAAGGTCCATCCACTTCAGCATTTTCTTCACAAGGGAAACAAGTTTCAATGGGATTGTCTATGCCAAAAAGTGTTTGAACAAATCAAGACATATTTGGCTAATCCACTAGTTCTAGTCCCTCTAGTTGTAGGATAACCATTGATTCTATACATTTCAGCTACTTCAGTTGCCCTAGGGGAACTTTTGGTAGATGAAAATGGGAATGAGAAAGCTATATATTACCTCTGTCAAACACTAGTTGGCTATGAGTTAAACTACACTTCTATTGAGCAAGCATGTTTGGCTGTACTCTTTTGCATGCAGAAGTTATGCCATTATATGCTTAATCATACTACATACCTCATTGCCAAGATAGATCCATTGAAATATTTTCTTTCAAAAGCCACCCTCATTGGCCGAGCAGCAAAATGGGTCTTGATTTTAAGTGAATTTGACATTGTTTATAAGGATTGTAAGGTCATCAAAGGACAAGTAATTGCAGATCAGCTTGCCAAAGCTCCTCTTCAAGGTGACCATCCCATTGTAGCATATTTTCCATATGACACAATTATGAAAATTTCTTCTAATACACCATGGAAACTATTTTTTGATGGATCCTTTACACAAAAGGGATGGGGGGCAGGAATTTTGTTTGTGACACCACAAGGGGATCTCATTCCTAAGTCTTATAAAATTTCACTCCCTTGCACAAACAATATAGCTAAGTATGAAGGTTTAGTCATAGGACTATGTCAAGCTATCAGATGGAATATCAAAAATCTTCTTGCCTTTGGAGACTCACAATTGGTCATTAAACAAGTCATAGATGAATACCACACCAAGGATGAGAAATTGTTGCCCTATCATAGGATAGTGGAGGAACTTAAGAAACATTTTACAAAGATTATTTTTTAGTAGATACCAAGGGCTAATAATAAAGTAGTAGATGCCATGGCAACTATTGCCTCCATGATTGCCATGCCAAAATATAGTCCTAAATGTGAGTTTCTTGTTGAGAATCTTTTTCCTCTTGCTTATCATCAAATTGATTCATAGTTGGTGTGTGAGATTTTTGGTCCTGAGTCTCCATGGTACACTAACATCTTTGCCTATTTATGTCACAAAACCATTCTCATAACCCTCACCCCAAATCAAAGCAAAACCTTCATACAGCTCAATATACCATCCTAGGTGACACACTTTTTTGAAAAGATTTTGCTAGAACCCTCCTCTAATGTCTCAATTCAAATGAAGCTAGAATGATACTAGAAGAGGTTCACCAATGGGTTTGTGGTGCCCACTATGGAAGATTATTGGGTAGACTATAAAAATGAGTTGAAAAGTCGAGATCAAGCTTTTGCAAGATTGACAATAGAACAAATAAAGACATATGGCATTAACTTAGAGGTGGAAGGGCTAGAGGATGATGGGAAAAATATGTATAGTAATACATATTTGACCTAATTAAGAAATACTCCAATTAGTTCTGAGCCATATGTTGATATGGAGGAATACCTTAATTTTATGATGGCCCAAATTGTCAAAAGAACTAGAAAATGGATCAAGTGGACAAAAAAAAAGGGCCAAAGTAGGAGCAAGACTAATCAAGCTTCTCCAGCTGCTACTACTCCAACTTTTTTGCAAAGTGCCACACCTAGTGTTACAACTTCGGCTACTCAAGGACCTGCTCAATCTAATGGAGGAGGTAATCAACCCCTGGGGAAGCACATCTCAATAGCTTTGACTTTCCAAGGTAGTCCTCTACCAGTTATTGGAGCCCAAGCTAGCACTGAAGAAAAGAAGACTGAAGAGGTGAAAGATGGTGTTCCTACTCTAGTTTCAACTCCTCATACTATTGCTTCGATTTCACCTTCTCATATTACTGCTCCAGTTTCACCTGCTCATGTTGCTACTCTAGTTTCACCTCCTAATGTGACTACTACTCCATCTCCTCATCATAGCCCTAGACCATCTACAAGCACTCCCCTTTTGAAGCTGACTGCTTCCCCCATTCAAATAGTAGAAATCGGGGATGAATAGAGTAGTAGCAATGAATCCACTGAATCTTACGAAGCAGCAAGAAAAAGTCAAGAGTAAGAGAAAGTCTCGAGTTCTTCTAGGCTTCTATTTTAGGATCCTAAGAATCCATTTTCTACAACTTCAATGCCAGTGACTTTGGTGAGGAAGAAGATGTCCAATATAGAGTCACTTGGGGATACTTCTAAAGTGATTAGCACAGAGTCTTGGCTAGAAGATACCTTAGAAAGGAAAAGAAAGAGGAAAGAAGAGAGCATTCCTACAAGGGATACTATATCTCAAGCTGTTCACTCTAGATCTACAGTAGTAAAAGCTAAGAAGAAAAAGACTTTATCAATACTAGGGCAAGATCTAGAAATAGGACACTTAACAATGTAGGTAGCGAAGCCAAACAAAGAAGGGAGAATTGAGGACATGCAACCCAATGATTTCACTCTGCATTTGATTGATCTTGGAGAGCCTAGGCATGATACAAAGGTGGGCCTATGGAGATCAAGTAATGAAGTGATAGAAGAACAATTGGAGAACCTCAAATTGTCAAAAATCAAAATGAAGGCTGAGATTGAAGAATTGAAAAAATTTATAAGGGAATTGGTTGTTCCATTGGAAACCATTACTAGTGTGCTTGCAAGTGAGAACCCTACTACAAAAGAAGTGCAAGCCTTCATCTCATAGTTTCAAAAGGATAGGCATTTTAGCCAAACTGGAAAAGAATGGATTGACAAACTCAATGTAGATGGAGTTGTTCTGATTGATCAAATTGAAAATATTATCCTCCGATTGGAAATTGAGAAGGATAATATCATTTCTAATCACAACACTTTAGCCATAGAAAAGGCAAGGTGTGATGAATGTATTTCTCTCCTAAATATGGTCATCCAAATGAAGGAAAAAGAGGCAGTTGAAGCAAATATTTTGAAGAAGGGGATTGAACCTCTATTTGAATGGCTTAAAAACATGCAATTTAAGTAGGAGATGATTCAAGAGGCTGAAGAAGGACTCAAAGAAATAAGGGAAAAGGTGAAAAAGATCCAAGACAGAGCATTTGAACTCATGCAAGGATTACACATTGACCCACAATATAGTGGGCAAGGGAAAACTCTCATTGGGGTAGAAGTAATAAAAAATAACTTGTCCACATACTTGAGTAATCTATCTAGAATGACTTCAAGCGGTCAAAATTGGCTACTAGAGAAATAACAAGTCAGCTAAATGAAGTAAAGGAGTTGGCTTGGGAGCATTTGAATTGGCTCTTAAGATTTACTAATGTACATGTGCCTAGTCACAAAGAAATGATCCCAATTATAGTAGCTGCCAAGGCATATAGGGCAAAAACTGAAAAGGGAAAGAAGTCTAAGTAATTCATTTGACACTCCCTTTTCATTTTTTGATGTAAATGTTACAAATTTTGTAAATTTGTAATACTACAAACTGGCATCTTGCCATTTTTGATCCTTAGAAGATGAACTGATTAAAATTCCTATTGTAATGGTCATCTCTCAACCCTATATGTATGAAGTTGAATGATTAATGAAAGGTCATAAAATTTTTGGTGTGAAGTATATTTTGTTGCAGATCTAATTAAATGGTATTTTATGTCAATCATTTTTTGTTCTAGTAGATATTATGTTTAGTCCATGTTTCCTTTTCACTTTACAAAGAATTAGGGAGGAACAGAGCTTCTTTCCCCTATTTTCAAGATCATGAATGGATGTGATAAGTATTGTTATGATTCATTCAGCTAAAAGATGTTGTTAATGTTCCTGATTTATCAATTATAGTTTAGATTTGAATTTAAATTTATTCTACCCTTATGTGAATAGATTTATGAACTCATAAGATGTGTGGGTACATGAATCTATTTCAGTATTGAGAAGTTTTTCTTGCCTGGATTAAGTTCTAGTTAGGCTAAATTTGTTTTGCCTCTTCTACTCTCGGGTTAAGAGCATACCCCGCATTAACTTTAGGAACAAAACATAATTCCTTGAATATTATTCACATAGGGAGCTATACCTACCAATTCAAAGAGAAGCCAGTAATCCAAGAATGGATTTTCAACTATTGTAAATAGACATTGTTCATCATTCAGGCATTAAGAGTCACATTTTCACAAGAAACAAGAAAGGACAAATCTATTTACCAACAAATTTTTGGTCACTCTACTGGGGAAATGAATAGTCCCTTGACTAGAAAGCCTATGTCATGAGGGAAAATTGTACTACCTCATGAAAACATAATTCCAGTGCTCCAACCTAACCTTGGTTTTCAAGATGACCAAGAGGATATAATTTCATCCCTTAACACATTTGTTTAGAGGCACAAAAGGAACACTGAGCATTATTCGAATGCTAGCCAAGTATTAGAAGAAGAAGAAAGAAGAGCTATAGTCTTTGAAAGAGTTGTTCAAAGGAGAGATATTTAGAGAGTAGAAAGACAATTAAGATAGTAAAATTAGAGATAAACTAGACCCAACATCCTAGAACAATTTAGGTTCCTCAGAAGTACCAAGGAATAGGGTGGGCAAGATTCCACCTTTGATAAACTAGTAGAGTTCAGCTTTCCTATTTTAGACATTTCGAAGTGGAAAGGTGAAGGTAAAATTTAGAGTAGACCCCCTTCCCTTGTTAGAAATTAGGATGCCAATAGTTTGCATTCCACTTGTCAGGTGTTAGCACTTTATGAAGTTACTGCCCCTCCAATTGTTAATTTTCTGCCATATATTGCTAGAACAATCATGGCTGCTCCATGGGCCGTAGCAACATGACCGTTAGTGCTAAATGCTTACCACCCACTTTCGACTGGCTCAAGGAAGAATTTTCCTAAATTCTCAGGTGATGGAAAAGTCACTACAGACGAAGACATTAAGGCTTTCTTTGCGGCTACTCATATCTTAGGAGTGGGACATGAAGATGTTGCTATAAGATTGTTCATAGAAACACTCATAGATAGTGTAGTAGATTGGTTTAATCATCTACCTAATGGCTCAATAACTTATTGGGACATGATGAGAATTAAATTTGAGGCCATATTCAAAACTGTAGAAGATGAACACACCTTGCTAAAATAGTTGACTTCAATTAAGAAGCAACCAACTATGAGCATGAGGGATTTTATTGCCAATTTCAATAAGATTAATAGCATAATTTCTACTGCTGATAGACCCACATCTTGAAATCTAAAAACTTTCTTTATTAGTGCTATGCCTCTAGATATCAATTATGATCTGAGAAAAGCATGCCCCACTGATCTGGCTGATGCACACAAGAAAGCTATTGAATGTGAGGATCATTTAATTTATGTGGGAAAATGGAAATGAGAACTTCAAACTAAAGGGAGTTCTAGTAATACCACATCATCAAAAGAGATGATTCAAAAGTTTTCTAATGAACTAGTAGTGATGAAAAAGAAATTATCCGTATTCAATAACTCTTATCAACGAAATTACCAAAACTCACCAGGAAGAAGCAATGAAAGTAGATTTTTGCAGTTTACAGGTTCACAACCTAGGTTGCAAATCAAAGTAGCATCAAAAAAAGGAAATATGTGCATCTAAAATTTGACTATAGATCATGATAGTGAGAATTGTCTAGAGACTGTCGATATGATGCAGTTGTTATCTACTAATGAATTAAATATTGCAGCTTCATGTTCAAAACTAGATTCTTGTTCATATGACGACTGGAAATTTATTTTTAGAATACGAATCAGATTTTGAATCAAAAGGTGAGTGTTATGCAACTATTGATGGAAATTCATACATAGTGCTTACCCATGGACAAAGGTTAAAGAATCAAAGCTCTAGCCACACTCACAGGAATGACTTTGGTCCTTCAAAAAGCAATGTACATACTGATCAAGGAGCATCTACTTCACAAATAGGCAAGAAAAAGACATCCTTTGATTTCATTCAATTTTGTGAGGAGTCAAAAATTCAAATTTCCATTATTGATTATTTAAAATCACATGCTTTAGAGTTAAAAAGACTGGTAGACCGATGTAAAGGAAGCTCATCAGATGTTGATTGTAACGTATTGGTTGAAAAAGAAGATGAAACCTTAACATCTAGTTTTTTTAATCAAGAAGATTCCATAGTCTTAGCAACCTCTCCTGGGCAAAAGCCTAAACCTTTTTATATCTCATTGTATATCAATGGGTGTAGACTCAGTAATTGTATAATAGATTTAGGTGCCTCAAACAATGTTATGCCTTATTCTATAGCTAAAGCTTTGGGTCTCAATCTTACTAAAGTGAATGGAAGATGCTATTCAATGGATGCCAAACAAGTTCCCTTACTTAGATAGATTAACGATGCTCAGGTAGTTTTAGCTTCACATCTAGAAAAGAAGCTCCTATTGACTATCCTAGTAGCTAATATCCCAGCAAGTTATGGACTTCTGTTAAGTAGAATTTTCTATCATGTCTTAAGAGGAGAAATAAAACTAGATTTGTCCCAAGCTGTAATACCTATTGGGAATAAGAAAGTGAAACTAGAACCTCAAGAAAAAGCAAAGTTCACAGTTTTGAAGTCAGATGATCCTAAAGCTCAAATTCTATATCAAGAACTGGAATTCAACAACTATATGTTGTTTACTAAAGAAGGCATAAATGGATAGATAGATGAAAATCAAGGTGATAGAATTTCCAATATATCAATTATTTGGACACTTGAATTTGATGGAAGTTGTGCTTCTTCAAGATCTAGAGCAGGTGTGGTATTGATATCTCTAGAAGTAGAACTAGAACCTATGGCTTTTAAACTGGAATTTGGGAATAAAAATAATACTATATAATATGAAGCCTTATTACTGGGGATAATGTTAGCAAAAGAGAGAGGGATGAAGATTTTAAAAGCTCAAGGTGATGCCGAGCTAATTGTAAAGCAAATAAAAGGGTAATATTCTATTAAAAACCATAAGCTTAAAAATTATAAGAACAGAGTTTGGGATGAGATTGAAGGTCTAGATGCTTTTTCTATTGAAGAAATTCCAAGGGAGATGAATACCAAAGCTGACTCCTTTGCAGTTCCTGCCTCTTTATTGCTCCATCATCCAGTTTTCAAAGACAAGAAGTACCAGATCAAAATTGTATGTCAATTTTCTGTCCTAGATAAGATAGAATCTTGGAAAGTCTTGAGTGATGACAAGAGTTTGCAGATGTTTTTAGAGAATGATAAGTCTAGTTTTGGACATGAGTCCAATGGAGGTGATCATGAAAGCTCTGATGCAATTGAGAAACGGGGTCAAAACAGAGAAGTTTCGATAAAAGGTAATACCATTCCTCCATATTTTGTGGTTTTAAAAAAATTATTTAATAGACATGATGCTTACATAAATTTGAAGAGAGTAGAAGAGGGGCCAAAAATGGGTGAATATGAAGGAGATAACATTGGAGACATTCATAATCCTAAATTGATTAACATTGGGAAGTGTTGTCCACCCAAAGAGAAAGAGGTTGCAAAGAATCTCTTTATGGAATAAAAAGATGTTTTTTCTTGGAGCTATGGAGATTTGAAAATTTATAAAAATGGGAAAGTAAAACATGAGATCCCATTAAAGCCTGATGCAACCCCTTTCCAATAAAAACAAAGGAACTATAATCCTAAAGTCACTGATTCCATCTTCCGAGAAGTAGATAAGATGCTAAAAGAAAGAATTATTTATCCCATTCATCATTCCACCTCGAAAGCCAACATAGTACCCATTAGAAAAAAGAATGGAGAAATAAGAATCTATGCTAATGTTTGCAAATTAAATCAGGCATCCCTACAAGACAACTTTTCTCTTCCTAATATGGACCATTTATTGCAAATAGTGGTGGGATCTAAAATGATGTCTATGCTTGATGGCTTCTCGAGTTATAATCAGATTGAAGTAGAGGAGAAGGACCAATATAAGACAACATTAACTAGTCGTTGGTGTATGTTTGCATATTGTAGAATGCCTTTTGGACTTATCAATGTTGGTGCTACATTCCAAGATGCATGAGTAACACATTTTCTGATTTAAAAGACTGAATCATAGTCATATACCTGGATGACCTCATTGTGTTCTTAAGAAAAAGAAAAAATCATATAGGAGATTTGAGGAAGGTGTTACAAAGGTGTCTAGAACATGGAATATCTCTCAACCCAAAGAAGTCAAGATTCTGTGTGATAGAAGGGAAGCTCCTTGGCCATATAGTGTCCCAAGAAGGCATTCGAGTCTACCCTAAAAGAGTGGAAGCTATTCAAAGCCTAAGCCTACCCTAAAAAAAAATAGGGGTTAAATCTTTCTTTGGGCAGGTGAATTTTCTCAGAAGATTTGTGCCTGATTTCGTAGAAACTACTAAACATATAGTGGATATGATGAAAGGGAATTCAAATTTCAAATGGAATGAGGCAGGGAAGCAAGCTTTTCATAATATAAAAATTGTTATTGTTAATGCTCTAGTACTGTGTCATCCAAATTATAAGTGGGACTTTACCATTTATTGCTATGCTTCTGAACACACATTGCCAACTATTCTTATGCAAGAGAATGATGAAGGAGTACAAACTCCTATCACTTTTATAAGCATACCTTTAAAGAACCATGAACTCAAATATGTGCGAATTGAAAAACATGCTTTCTCAGTGGTCAAGGCTCTTAAACATTTTTGGTTCTATGTCTTGCATTCACATTCAATAGTTTTTGTCCCAAATGTAGCAATAAAAAGTGTATTGACACAATAGGATATAGGTTGCAATGTTAGAGGAGCGTGGGTAGAAAACATACAAGAATAAAATATAGAGATTAAACCTACCAAGTTGATAAGAGGGAATGCTCTATGCAAGACTATTGCAGAAAACAAAATTACTGCAAGGTCAGAAGAATCAGATGAAAAACAATTGGTGTAAGTCGTAGGTCTCTGCGATCCATGGTTTGAAAACATCTCTTACCTGTTAACTTATGGTGAATGTCCAAAGGGCCTAAATGCAAGGCAAAGAAGAGATCTAAAACTAAAAGAGGCTAAGTATGTCATTTGGGATGATAAAATTTACAAAAGGGCTATTGATGGTACTTTCCTTAGATGTGTAGATAAACAACAACAAGAAAGGTTGTTGAAGACATTCTGTGATGAAGCTTGTGGGGGACATTTATTTTCTTCAGTCACAACATTTAAATTATTAAGGTGGTGTTATTATTGGCCTAGGATGTTTAAAGACCCATATGCATGGGTAGAAAAGTGTGAAAAGTTTGAGATGTTCTCTGAACATCCTTAATTAGTTGCTTTACCTTTGAGACCTATTATCATTGAAGGGCCTTTTCAATAGTGGGGCCTTGACTTTGTTGGTCCTATTATCCCTACATCTAGTGCTGGTCATTAGTATATGATCACTGTAACTGATTACTTCACTAAATGGGTAGAAGCTAAGGCTACAAAGAAGACTACTTCTGAAGTGGTGTGTGAATTCATAAAAGAAAACAATTTGGTCAAGTTTGGTGTTCCAATTAAGTTAGTGATGGATAATGCATCTTATTTTTCTTCAATCGAGATTACTGATTTCTTTTTTGAGTATGGGATCACCATTGGTAATTCATCTAATTATTTCCCTCAAGGGAATGGATAGGCAGAGTATAGAAATAAGAATTTAATTAATATTGTTAAGAAGCTAGTCTCAGATAATCAGAAAACTTGGTACAAAAAGATTCATGAGGCACTCTGGGTAGATAGAGTGACACCCAAGAGGGCAATTGGTATATCCCCTTTTGAACTAGTTTATGGAACTGAAGCCAACCTACCTCTACCTTTGGATTTAGCCACGAACAAACTTAGAGAAGTAATTGAGGATGATGTCTATAAGGATTGTCTAGAGAAGATGATCTTATATCTGAGAAAAATTGAAGAAGAAAGGAGAGAGATTATAGACAATATTACACAGCATTAGATGCAAGTGAAAGAGCTTTTTGATAAAAGAACAAGACCTAGGAAGTTTATGGTAGGAGATATGGTGTTTCTTTTGGACAAAAGAAGGGCCTCGAAAGGAATGGATAAAAATTTTGATGCTCTATGGAAGGGTCCATTCAGAATTCAATAGGCATTCGAAAACAATTCTTCCAAGTTGGCATATGAAGATGGCAAAGTATTAGCCCTAACTTATAATGGTCAAGATCTCAAGCTCTATCAAATTGCAAACTAAAAACAAGTAACCCTTGTATTGTATTATAGTTTTGTTTAGTTTTTGTCTGTGTTTTTCCTAGTTAGGTTTTCCTTCCCTTTCATGTCCTTGTTTGTCTTGCCTTATTTTTGTTGTGTTAACACCTTTATTTCCTTGGAAAAAGTAGAGATTCTAAGTTCCTTGCTTGGGTATAAGCTACCCAGGTCCCCAGTGAGAGCCAACTATTGCCTCACTTTTCACCATGTACCAATTTTGCAAACTAGAGATTAGCTTGTATTGTTTTTAGTTTAGTCAAGTCAATTGCCCCTTTTCCTTCCTCAAGTAATAAGTATCTCCATCAGGTTTTCATCTTTCCCTTCTCTTGCATTGTATGGCTGGGTGCATTTTGTTTGTCATCATGAGTCTTTGTGGTAGTTTAGGACCTTGCTTGATGGAGATTCTTAAACTATTTTACTTCAAATGAACTTACTGACAAGTCATTTTGTTCCAAACTTATAGAAAGTTGGATTGGTGGAAAATCCACTTTCATCTTCTCCTTGGTGGGTTTCACACCTCGAAGGTGAAACCTTGCCGAGATTCCTAAATGCAATTCTTGAGCTTAAATGAAAAGAAGCAAATTATGTTATGGATAGATCATTCAAGTGTTGCCACATTTTCGCTATAGGAACCTTTCAAAACTTACTAAGATGATTAGAAAGGGAAATGGCAGAAAACTCAAAAATAACTTCTCCTCAGCAGGTTTCGAACCAAGAAGTTAGTTTTCTGGAAAGGTTTTTGTAAAAGAATTAAGTGTGCCAGTGGGTCCCACCTTTCACTTGCAAAGTTGGTTTTATATTTTCCAAAGGCTTAAAGTAAAGTTATTAGGGTAGAGAAGGTAAAACAAAGGGCATTAGTGGAAAACTCAAAAATAGCTTCTCCTCGACGGGTTTCAAACCATGAAGGCAATTTTCCCCATCCAGCAGAAGATCACTCTTGCAAGCATGGTTATTTGATGAATCAATTATAGAAGGCTAAAAAAAAATAAGGGAAGCATGTTGATCACTTTGAGGGAGGTATTCTATTCAAATTCTAGCTGAGCCAAATTTTACTCACAGAGTACTCTGTTCTTAATTATTTGTAGCTTGGTGGAAAATGGGAAAGTAAGCCGTAATAAAGGAAAATAACTGTTGGGCCAATGGAAATAGTGAAAAGACAAGAAAGAATCTATTGTAACCTCCACATTTACTAATCTAACAAATTTATTATCTAAGTCATTTGTGTGGCACAGATTTTAAAGATTAACGGGTGGATTGGAGTTTCTATATAAAGATGAACATAACCAATTTTCAAACTATTGCTTACTCATTTGAACTATTATGCTTTTAAGTTGATTATTGATTCCAAAATCCCCACAGTTACAAAGTTCTACTCTCTATCTTATTTTGAGTTTTAAGATTTCAAAATTATCTCTACCTCAATCAAAATGGCAACAAGATTTGATGGATTTGATGGATTGGGTAGAATCAAGTCTATATGGTAGAATATCACAAACATTTCACTCTATTTCTTTGACATGCAAGATTTCCAAAGAAGGTTGAGGGTAGAACCAATCCATCCCATAATGGAGAAACTCTGAAGAAGTGGGCAAGTAGAAGCAACAGGATTTCCCATAGCAGTGCAAGCCTCAGAGCTAATTATTGAATGTATCAATCATTATAATCGAGATACAAAGAAAATCTTACTACTTGATCAAACGGTGTTAATCTCAATTGATAGGCAAGTAGTAGTCAATTGCCTACGAATTCCAAAAAGAGAGGACTTCTCTGAATTAATAATTGGAGGAGCTATGTCTGAATTCTCTCTGAAGAAGATGGTGTGGAAAAAGGAGATCATGAGCTCTTGGTTCCAAAAGCCAAGAGGAGCTAAAGTTCCTAAAACCCTTTTTTGCATTGATCTCAAGCCTAAGATCGTGGACATTCTAGTTCTTTTGCATTGATTGAAAGGTGAGGTTGAAGCCCTTAACTTTGTAGAACAATACTTCTTTTTCGTACAAATTATTTTCTTGGATACACAATATGTTGGTTGGGCATATGAGGTAAGTGAGCATCTATCTAGGGCTCTCAGTGTAGTCGAGTCCTACAATTCATTTTATATGTCTTCTTTCTTGATATATGTGTTGGCTTCCCTACAATTATGGCTGAGCCTTCCCAAAATAGAGAAATTTCCAAATGATGTAAAGAGTTATGAGTTTTACCCATGCTTGCAGTTACAGAATAGTTATTCAGAATATATCAAAGTTAATGATGCATTTACAATGAGGCTTTGCAAGGAACTCCAAGGGTATTCAGAGAGGAGACTTAGCCTAGAAGCAATGGTATCCATCAGTTAGTTGGGTAGTTATTTCATCCAATTCTCATCTTTTTCATATTTGCATCTTGCAGCTTTAAATGGATTTCCCCTAAAGCTTCCTAGATATCTGGATGACATGGTTGTGCTCACTAAGATCTTGAGACAAGAAATCCAGGTGAATGTGTTGAGCACCAGTTTGAAGAAAAAGGGATATGAATATCCAGTAAAAGTTGGAGCATATAGTTGTGAGTCCCGATCAAATGCCAAAAACATGCTCTAGACATTCGAGAACAAGTTCAAATTAGAAGAATATGAAGTGTTGAGGCCTATGTTTGACCCAAATGGGTATGCCAGAGATGTGCTTCAAATTGGAATCATAATTAGGCATGTTAGTACTGCGGAAGATTATTGGGTGGACTACAAAAATGAGTAGGAAAGCCGAGATCGAGCTTTTGGAAGATTGACAATAGAACAAATAAAGACATATGGCATTAACTTAGAGGTAGAAGGGCTAGAGGACGATGGGAAAAATATGTATAGTAATACATATTTGACCAAATTGAGAAATACTCCAATTAGTTCTGAGCCATATGTTGATGTGGAGGAAGACCTTGATGTTATGATGTCCTGGATTGTCAAAAGAATAAAAAAATGGGTCGAGTGGACTCCAAAAAAGGGCCAGAGTAGGAGCAAGATTACTCAAGCTTCTCCAATCCCTGCTACACCCACTTCTTCTCAAAGTGCCACACCTAGTGTTACAATTTCAGCTACTCAAGGACCTACTCAATCTGTAAGAATATCTCAATAGCTCTAACTTGCCAAGGTAGTCCTCTACCAGTTATTTGAGCCCAAGCCAACATTGAAGAAAAGAAGATCGAAGAGCTAAAAGATGTGGTGTTGCTGCTCCATTTTCACCTCCTCATGTGACTGCTACTCCATCTCCTCATCATAGCCCTAGTCCATCTGTAGACACTCCCCTTTTGAAGATGAATGGTTCCCTCATTTAGATAGTAGAGATCAAGAATGAATAGAGTAGTAGCAATGAATCCACTAAATCTGACAAAGCTACAAGAAAAACTCAAGAGCAAGAGAAAGTCTCGAGTTCTTCTAAGCATCTGTTTCAGGATCCTAAGAATGCTTTTTCTACAACTTCAGTGCCAGTGACTTTGGTGATGAAGAAGATGTTTAGTATAGAGTCACTTGAGGTTGCTTCTAAAGTGATTAGCATAGAGTCTTGGCTAAAAGATACCTTAGAAAGGAAAAGAAAGAGGAAAGAAGAGAGCATTCCTACAAAGGATACTATATCTCAAGTAGTTTGCTCTGGATCTTTAGTAGTAAAAACTAAGAAGCAAAAGTCTTTATCAATACTGGAGCAAGATCCAAAAATAGGACACTTAATAATGGAGGTAGAAAAGCCAAACAAAGCAAGTAGAATTGAGCACATGACACCTGATGATTTTAGTCTACATTCGATTGATCTTGGAGAGTCTAGGCATGATACCAAGGTGGGCCTATGGAGATGAAGTAATGAAGTGATAGAAGACCAATTGGACAACCTCAAATTATCAAAAATTAGAATGAAGTCTGAGATTGAAGAATTGAAAAAATTTATAAAGTAATTGGTTGTTCCATTGGCAACCATTACTAGTGTGCTTGCTACTAAGAACCCTACTGCAAAAGAAGTGCAAGCCTTCATCTCATAGCTTCAAAAGGATAGGCATTTTGGCCAAATCGAAAAAGAATGGATTGACAAACTCAATGTAGATGGAGCTGTTCTGATTGATCAAATTGGAAATTTCATCCTTGGATTGGAAATTGAGAAGGATAATATCATTTCTAATCACAACACTTTAGCCATAGAAAAGGTAAGGTGTGACGAATGTATTTCTCTCCTTAATGAATTCATTTGACACTCCCTTTTCATTCTCTGATGTAAATTTTTCAAATTTTGTAAATTTTGTAATATGACAAACTGGCATCTTGCCATTTGTCATCCTTAGAAAATGAACTGAGTAAAATTCCTATTGTAATGGTCATCTCTCAACCCTATATGTATGAAGTTGAATGATTAATGAAAGGTCAAAATTTTTTTTGTGTGAAATACTTTTTGTTGTAGAGTCAATTAAATGGTATTTTATGTCAATCATTTTCTATTCCAGTAGGTATTGTGTTCAGTCCATGTTTCCTTTTCACTTTACAAAGAATTAGGGAGGAACATAGCTTCTTTCCCCTATTTTCAAGATCATCAATGGATGTGATAAGTATTTTTATGATTCATTCAGCTAAAAGATTTTGTTAATGTTCTTCATTTATCAATTATAGTTTAGATTTGAATTTTGGTTTATTCTAGCCTTATGCAAATAGATTTATGGATTCAAAAGATGTGTGGGTACATGAATCTATTTCAGTATTAAGAATTTTTTCTTTCCTAAATTAAGTTCTAGTTACGGTTAATTTGGTTTGCCTCTTCTACTCTCGGGTTAAGAGCATACCTCGCATTAGCTTTAGGAACAAAACATAATTCCTTGAACATAATTCACATAGGGAGCTGTACCTACCAATTTAGAGAGAAGCCAGTAATCAGAGAATGGCTTTTCAACTATTGTACATAGATATTGTTCATCATTCAGGCATTAAGAGTCATATTTTCACAAGAAACAAGAAAGGACAAATATGTTTACCAACAGGATTCAATCATGTTGGTCAAGTATACCCAAATTCCTCAAATGGCCACAAGTACATTATTGTTGCCACTGAGTACTTCACAAAGTGGGTTGAGGCCATTCCATTAACCTACATAATCGGAAAACAAATTTTGAAGTTTATTTTGAACTACATTATTTGTCATTTTAGTATACCTCAAGATATTATGATTGATAATGGAACTCCTTTCAAAAATCAAGAGGTTTGCACATTGTGTAGGAAATTTGGAATCATCTAGCATTTTCAAAACTAGATACTACCCCCAAGACAATGGCCAAGCTGAAGCTACCAACAAAACCATTTTGAAAATCCCAAAGAAAACCATTGATGTAGCTGGCCATGATTGGCACCTCCAAATTGCTCCCACCATTTGGGCCTATCACACCTCCATCCATACCCCTACAAGAGCCACCTCATTTTCCCTTGTTTATGGTTCTAAGGTAGTCTTACCCATCGAAATTGAGCTCCCTTCCCTCAGAATCTCTCTCAAGAATCTGATGTTTGAAGAAGAATACCGAGTTGCTCGCTTGCAAGAGCTACAACTCCTTGATGAGAGATGCCTCAATTCCCTAAACCACCTTGATGTGTATCAAAATTACCTTTGTCTTCAGTATCAAAAGAAAGTAAAGTCATGGGAATTTGAAGTGGGTGAATTAGTTTTGCAGTATAATATGAGGAACCTCTAGAACCATGAAAAGAAAGGAAAATTTGAGGCAAATTGGTTAGGTCCATTTATTGTCATAGCCAAATATGGTTCTGGGGCTTATCAAATTGCTACTCCAGAGTGAGATCCGCTCCCTAAGCCTATAAATATTCAGCATCTCAAGTGGCTCTTTTCTTGAGCCTTTGTAGTTCCTATACAGAGTGTATAGTCTTGCAAAAGTCCAAAAAAATCAAAAAATCAGAAAAAATCCAAAAAAAATCATAAAATGTTCTTGAAGAAAAACCTAAAAAGAAAAAAATGTTCCTAAAAAAAGTATTGTTGCTCCATTGTCTATAAGGCTCATTTTGCTTCACCTCATTCCACCATTCCATTACCATTGTGCAAAGTCTTATCTAGCTTTTTTCTTTTCATGCATCCAATAAAAGACCTCTTATCTATGAGGCTTCATTTCACTTTGATCTTTTGAAAGACCTCTAGTCTATGAGGCATTTTTTGTCGAGTGCTTTCCCCATCGAATTACATTGATCTTTTTCACAACGGCAACCACACTTGGACTTACACAAAATCACCATTTGAGACTTAATTGTTTAAGAAACTTGTTCACTTTACAACCCTTGTTGAAACCAAACATACAATTTTATGATCATTAACATCAGACTAGACACATTATTATAGGAATCCTTCCTATAGGCAACATTATAACATTCACTTCTAGACCTAGGGTTCTTGGCAGAAATTGTGGACTGAATGACTACTTGGTCATGAAGTCTCTTTTTGGTTGACTTTATTTTTGTGTGATAGTGAAAGCCTTTTATGGTCCACCTTGATCTTCCATACTTTGGTCATACTTGAAGGGCTCTCATTAATTAGACATGTTTTTGTGGTATGATCTATTTTTTGAGGCTTTATTTCATGTGTTAGTTTTAGGTTATGTTAATGCATTGCACAATGGGGGTAATGGGTTAGCACACTTTCCGCCAAAGATCTCTAAGAAGACTTTGGGTGTGCCTACATCTCTCCATGATGTATATGACATTTGATCCATCATGAATATGAAAACTACACCTATCATCCTAAAGTCTATGATTTTGTGTGTCTAGTCCAAACAAATGAGCCTCAACATTTGTGTTTTTATAGCATATAATGCATAAACTCTTTTGAAAAATCAGAATAATGTGTGCTCTCCATATAAAAATAATAGAATCTCTTGATATCATGTATTTAGGTTTCATGTAGCTAGGGTCTTCATTCAAGTCGTGCTTGAGACAAGGTCCTATTTATTTCCCCCCTCCTATGCTACACTGCTAGGTTTCTATGAGTGACATTTTAGACAAATATTCATTTTAGGTTGCACTTTCATTAGGTTTCATTCATTAGTTCATTTTCATTGGGTTGCATTGATTTTAGTTTATATTTATTAGTGTTCCTTAGACATCTTTTTGTTCATTTTATTAGATTGCATTGTTGATTCATTCCATTAGTTACATACATCCATTTTAATCATCACATCTAGTGGCATCTACATCATAATCACATCTCACATATATATAGTGCATCCATACATGTAAAATAAACAATGCATACATCTCATAATTGCCAGCAAACCTGCATCACACACATGTTAGACATCATATATATATATATCATGTAGAAACATCCCATAAAGCATCACATCTTACATCAAAAATATCAATATATATCATATGCATACACATATAGGACCATCAAATCATGTCATTTATATATATCAACAAATTAATGTCTATACAGTATGTGTACAACATCATGTAGAATCATATAGTACAAATGCACCATCAAAAAGTCATTGCATTTGCACATATCTATCAAAAAATTGATCACTATGAAAAATCAAGCTGATGGTTTTGATGGCCTAGCCCCCTTGTATCCCCCCCTCAAGGAAGTCTCTATTGTCCTATGGACTAATCTGATTTGGCTTTGCCCCTTGAGATCCATGACCTAGTACCCCTCTCAAAATTTGGATGCCATTGATTGGTACACACGACCTCACCATATAATGATCTATAATGGATTGCCTCTTGTATGGCCTATGCCTATGCTTGACTAGTTGAGATGGCCTCTTGCATGACTATGATGACTACCCTAAGCTATAGCATCTGTCTTGCTATGTCCCTCTGTCTATGGTATCCATCCAGTTGCACCTAATGGGTAGTTCGCTCAGCCCGTAATGCAAATACCTCCCCTCTGAGTCTCGCCAGTTCCTCTGCATTAGAATGGACCTCCATGTCTACAAACTCCCTGGCATCTACTCATGCTTGTAGGGCTACTAATGCATCTTATGCACTATCCCCTCTGGCCCTCTGCATTTGCAGCTCTGCTTGTATGGTTGTCGTGGCCTACTCTAGGCTGCCCACCCGTGCTTGCTACACATGTGCTACCCCTTGTAATTGGGCTACCTCTTCATAGAGGCTATCCTACTAAGCCCTTACTATGTCTAGGTCCTCTATTGGTGCTTTTCCTAGTACCTATGCTTGCACCTATGATAGTGCATGTGGTGTTACCCATGGTGGTGTTTGTACTCGCATTGGTCTTGTCCCCCTCCTCGCATTGGCTCTGTGCCTATGTGGTCCTTTTTGTGCCCCTTATGCCAAAGGTGGCATCATAGCTGCCTATCCCCCATCCCCTACTCCATCCCCCTCCCCCTGTGCCTGCTCCACTAGTGGTGGTGCCCCAAGCACTGTTAATCTCATGGGCTGATGTGCAAACCACTACTGTGCATATGTACCTATCATGCTGACATCTCCCCTATCCTTCCCATGTACCCAGGGCATTGGATGCATCAGTAGCCATGAGATCCATGCTAATCATAATGTAGTCCCATGTCCCAACAAGTAGTCATACTCCTAAGAGACAACATGACATAAGAATCTATCTAGCACTACATCTTGAATCTGTCCAAACTATCGCCGCACCCTCAAAGGCATGTAGCACATAATCATGTGTATGGAATGACCAATGATCTAGTAGTCAGTCTGTGTGTAAGGAAGGTACATCTAATCCTCTATGTCATCCTCTCCACCTACTACTAGCACTCTCCCCCATAGCTCTACCCCATCATATGGAGTCCAGTCGAACATAATGATCTCATCAATACAATGGTACCAAAATCCCACCAACTTTGTGATTGTGTACTAGATTAGAGGTTGGTATCTATAGGAAAATGGCTTGCTATGCTACTTAGTCTCCTACCAAGTGATGGGCTATGTGACTCCAATGTACTCCCATGACCAGACCATCAATAGTGTTAGTCCTGGTCCCACAGTCCATAGAGTTTGATAGGCTCACGTGTGCAAGTCATGGTAGAGCTTGGTCAAGATCATTTATCCTTGGTAGTAAATCTCTCTATCCTCTTGTAGTAGGGTGCTTAGCACACACACCCAACTAATAGGCCACCCATGTCCTGGATGATCTAGTAGCATTCACCATATGAGTGAGGCTAGATATACTGGCAACCTCAATAATCTCTAATCGAAGGCTCCCCTCCATGATAGCCAAGACCTCTAGACCAACAACCTCTACCATCATTTACCAAAGAACTCTCACAAAAATGAATCCAACCCCTCCAATACATACTCTGGATAAGTCCCTAAGATCAACACTCATAGGATCTACCACACGTCTAGCTATGTGACTGTAGCCTCCCCTAGTTATAGATGGGAGCTCCTCATGGGCGTGTCATCGCTCAATGATCATTGATAGCTACATAGTGTGGGCCATCAGGTCTTGCCACTTGTACACATGCTCCAAGCTGCATAGCCACACATATCCCCAATTTGTGTCAATCAGTCACTCTTGTATCACCATGGTCAGAGGATAGTGCTCCCTCAACCTAAATACCACCATGTCCTCCTACAACATAGACATGCAGAGAGTCGGTCCTTTTAGCCTATGTTTTCCCTAAAATAGAGCATCTTCCCTTGTCATCTACTGATTTATCCTAATCGATAGAGTTGCTAATCAACACACACACCAAAAAGTGAAGATGTTGATCGGTGCAAATGTCGATCTATCTAGATGCTGATCAATATAGACATTGATTAGCATAGATGAAAAATATTTTATAGTCTACAAAGATGATGACCTGTAGTTTGTCATCTCCACTCATCCTATCCATCCTTTTTCATTCACGAAGATGACAAGATGAAACCTATCATCTGTACAGGGTTTCGTCCCTTTTCTAGCATCTGTACAGATGACAAGATTGATTCTATTATCTTTACAAATGTCGTTGCCACTACTTTTTCATCTACATAGACAATAGGGTGGAGACTGTCATCTCTACCTCAATGATATTTTAGCCACATTTATTGTGCAATAAATGACCCTAATCTAGCCTAGTCTACCAAAAACATGAAGAGGATTAGATGACTTATCGATGGGCTCATCTCGACTGTTCACTTGTACTCTCAAACATGCTCACCAAGCCAAAATTGATCAATGGGTTCCATGTTTTCTCTAGATGCTCTACTCTCAAGGTGTGACAATGACCTTCTTTGAGCTCCTTGGAGGCTTATATAGGCCCCCTAAGGACCTCGTTTGAGCTCGTGTCTTCCCTAAGCCATGTCCAGCCCCTGTTTACTTGCAAGTCATCTAACTATCATCATTTATTCCTTTTTATTTCCTTTTCTTCTTTTCCTAAGACCCTTTTTGTGAAAATTGTCCAAAATTTATTTTTTGCCCAATTTTTGCGAGGGGGCACCCTCCTCCTTCGTCATCACCCGTAGGACTCCTACCTTGTTTGGGGCAACTTATATTTTTCTTTTCTTTGATATGATGTCGTCCTGACATCACATCAAAAAAGGACAAAATGTAGATGCTTAAAATCATCCCAAAGGACTATATTAATTTATTTAATATTGCTCATGGCATTATAATTAATTATTTATTAATTAATTATAATCAGCCTATTTTTCTACCTATTTAATTAAATTTATTTAATTAAATAGATTCATTTTCCTAAATTACTTAAATTTAATTTGAATACTTCTAGCCTTAAGGTGTTAAATTTATCTAATACATGATTCTCCATAATCCCTTTTAAAAATAAATCTTATTTATTTAAATCCCCATATCTCATTAATTCTTCTAAACATATGATTAAATTAAATCCTATTTCATTTCATCTTAAACCTAGCCTACACCCATCATTTTCATCCTCTTAAGCCTACTTCCTCATTTAATCCCACTTAATCATCCTAATCACCTTCCTAATCCCCCTCATTAGCCTAAATGTGTGCTCACACGTGTGTGAGAAGGCATGCTTCCATAGTCCTCTTACACTCTTGTCTCCCACTCTTCCTCTCAAGTTTTCTCACACATGTGAGTAAACTTTGAATATTTGACCACTTGCATGGCTTGCATGTCACCTTATGTGGCACCTACAGAGATGCCACCTCACCAAGCCCTCCCTTAAGCCTATAAATAGAGGCCTTGTCTCAAGCATTTGCATATCTCATTATTGCTTTGTTATCATGTTGGTTTGAGATTTGAGCTTTTCATTCTAGTTTGAGTTTTCATAGTAGAGTTTTCATAGTGATTACTAGGTGCATACTAACTATTTGGTAGCCAATTTAGTTTTTATTTGCATAGGTAGTCTAGTTTATTTATGCATTTGCATCTCTATTCCATCTACATTTTAGTGTAACTTGCATATCTAGTTAGTTTCTTTGTTGCATTTCATACATCCACTTTGAATGCCTTCAAGTATGGCTTTCTCCATAGCAATTTCTTGATTTGTTGTTCATCTCATGTAGTTTAGGTTCATAACTTCATCACTCACATTTGCACATCCACATTCAATAGATTTACTACCTTGTTGTGTTTGGGGGAGCACACCAAAAATACCCCACATTCTAACACACCAACAAGGCCTCTCATGGGTGCCTTTATTGAGTTGTAGAGGTTGCTTGAGGACTTGATTTGTTGGCTTCTTTGAGTTGTAAAAGTCAAGCAAGCATTAGTTTGTTTATTCATTTTGTGAGCATTTAATGCATGTGTTTTGACTAATGTTTTTTTTTTTTATTCATGCTTCCAACAGGTCACTTCTTGTAGCATACAAATATTTGTACAAACCTTTCTCTTTGAATATGACATCCATTATTCTTACAATTTTATGGTTTTTAAAACCCAAAAACCTATAACCAAACTCATCAATATCATATCCAACAAATACTTATTTCTTTGACTTAGCTTCCATCTTGTTTCTATTTTCCAAATCTATATGTGCAAAAGCCTCACAACTAAAGATTTTTAGAAAAAGACTAACTCACCTTCTTACCAGTCCATGCTTCATCTAGAATACCAAAATCCAAAGGAGTAAAGAGACCTTTATTGATCAAATATACATCAGTATTGACAGCCTCAACAGACATGTTTAAGGTTAGCCCAACATGCTACACCATGCTCTTTTGTACGATCCATTATTGCCTTCTTCACATGTTTAACCACTATGTTTTTCTATGGTGTCCTTGGAATAGTTCTCTAACAATGAATACCTTTAGTCAAAGAATAATATTCAAATTACTTTTTGCAATATTCACCACTATTATGAGATCTAAGACATTTTATCATTTTGCTAGCTTCATTCTCAAACAAGCATTTCCATTTCTTATAGGTTTTTAATACATCAGATTTCTATCTAAGAAAATAAACCCATACATTTCTAGTCACATCATCAATAAATGTAACACAATAAAGAGAAACACCAAGGGAAGATACCTGAGTTGTTCCTCAAACATTTATATGTACGAGCTCTAATTTCTTGTTTTTCTTTTCATTCCCACTCTTCACAAAAGTAGGTACTCTCTTTTATTTTCCATACACATAACTTTAATTAAAATCCATGTTGACACATTTTAGACCTCGCAAAACTTTCTTTGAATGAAGTAATTGACAAGCCTATAAAATGTCATATTTATATTCATATACAATAACACTTTACCCCATGATTTTAATAAATTGCCAACTCATTTTCGTACATTAACCTGATTTATGAAGCATTAACTATTGTAAATGATTTATTGGTTAGCATTGGTATGTGCAGGTAATTAATGCTAAATTGTTATGACCTATTATAATAAATGGTTATTATTGAATAATAATTATCTTAAGATTATTAAAAGGTTATTTGTAATATATGTGAGTCATTCATGCAACTAAGAAGAAGGAGAAGCAATTTGACACTTGTCAACATTTAGGAGTTGTAGGAAATGCATAAAAGGTCAAAAAGGTTATTTTAGTAAAATAGACATATCTCACTCAATTATTATTTAAATTAGGAATGAGTTACATATTTTTTAAAGAGGACAACAAGGCACAAAAACCCTTTTGAACATTTGAGTTATTTTAGAATATTTAATGAGAAATATAGCTTAGAAGTTGACTAAGTAAAAGGTGGAAGAGTTAAAGGAAATAGTAAAACCACTTTTAGTAAAATGATCATATGTATATTCTATGTTTCATAATGAAATTGATATGTTCAAAATGATCTATAAGTATGAAAAGGAGGATCATAAATTTATAAAATTATAAATCATCTATTTAAAAGTAGTATAACATAACCATGTGTTTGAAGTGGACTACTAAAAAAATGGAACGTAAAATCAGCACACCTAGTGAAACTACATCTATTTATTGCAATTCAAGTTAAAAATTCAGAAGATTTTGGATAATATTTTATCTATGAAGGCTTATAAATCTCCAAGATATCAGATTTTTCATAAGAAAAAGTCCAAACAAATTCTTTTTACAATCATCCAAGAAGACAAGTTGTAATATGACTCTCCTCCTTAGTCATTATTTTAGAATAAGTCTCTTTCTTATTTAAAGCAATGATGATAAAATTGTTAGATGGTTGTTAGAGATTCAATATGATGATATATTTTAAATTTTGATCCATTATTTGATATGGGTAGATATATAGAAAGTTTTAGTTTTGAATATACATTTGTTGTAGTCATTATTGTATAGTTTCTTACTACTCTTGGAACCATTACTATTTATTCAAATTTATTTCCAGCATTGTTATATTTTATATTTTGAAATGATAGAATAAATTAGAGATTTTTATAGTGCATATACTTTGTAGACCCTTTTCAAGTATATGTCCCTGGTTGATGATTAAATTAGTTCAATGAAATATTTGAATGCTACTTTAGATGTCCAATCCATGAGCATGATGCTCTAGTTTCTAGAGCAATCATTTGACCAAATAGTAATTTCATAGATTTCTCACTCATGTTCCTAACTATGTTGTGGCATATCATTGTATCATAATCTACAACAACTATTTGGTCTCACTACTCAACTGTAATAACTATTCCCGAACTTCCTTTTTTCTTTGAAACAACTAAAGTAGAAAGAACAATATCACTTGTACATAGATATAAGGTGCCTACTTTCACAACTTTTGCTATGAAAAGGGAACCTTCTAAAACCTTCCAATTGTTATTATTAGAAGTAACTACACAACCCTCATCACTAACATTCCCTACTAAAATTAAATTCGTACTCAACCTTGGAACATGTCTTACCTCTTGTAGTAGCAAATGATTTTGATTCTGCAATTTAATCATAATTTTATTATTTCCAAACAAATTTCAACATTCATTATCTCCCAAATAAAAAAATCCCAAAATACCCTTGGACATAATCAAGAAAATAAAATCTATGGGGAGTAGCATTAAATGAAGCCCCTCAATCTAGAACCGATGAATCATCAACACTTTCTAAATAAAGAAACAAAGTATCCTCTTAAGATTTATTACTAAACATATTTGCATCCTTATTCCCATCTTGTTTTCCTCCTTCATTATTCTTTCAAGTTTACCAATATTTATTCTTATGCCTTAGTTTTCCATAATACAAACAATCTCTTGGTCATATGGATTGAGACCTCTTTCTATTTGATTTTCTCTTGATTTCTCACAATTTCCAAAATTGTTTTCTCTTTTAGTCATTCTAACTCTTTTTTGTGTGTTCAAAAGACTTCCTCATGGAGATCCAGCTAGGATTTTCCTCTCTCTAAATAACACCAATCACACCATCAAAATTTAGGGTATTAGATCTAGAAAAAAAAAATTAGACATTCCATCTTTTAGGAAAAGAAGAAAAAATCAAGAGAGCCCTAATTTCTTCACCAAGATTGGCATTTACAAAAGATAAATAACTAGTAACTATATTAAACTCATTAAAATGATCTACAATAGATTCAACTTCTGTCATCTTCATATTAAATAAATGTATTATAAGAAATACCTTGTTTGAAGCAAAGGACTTTACATACAACCTTTTTAGGGTTGCATAAAATAATTTTCATCATATCTTTTGTAATATTAAATACCACTGATTGTTCAAGGCTTAAAAAAATTGTTCCAAGTGTCTTTCTGTCCATAATATTCTACTCCTCATCTATCATAGTGGTTCGTTTCTTAGTTTTAATTTCCAATCGACACCATAAATTCTTCTAATAATTATAGTCCTCCATTTGGATGTTTAATAACTTAAAGTTCTACCCATTAAACTTCTCAACCTTCAGCTTACCCTAATTTTCTGTTGCTCCCACTCATCCGAGAGACCAACTTGTAGAGAATACCTAGAAAAATAAAAATGATGACACCTTTCTATGATAACACTTGTTTGTATTAACTACAAATAGAAATATAAATTACATACAAATATATCCAATATCAAAAAATAATAATTATTACAAAATATAATGCAAGACATATATATAAATAACATGGTTCATCTAATCCATGGTCTATGTCCACCAACATCATGTCCAATATTATTATTATCTAGTGATTGAAATCCTCAAGCCCTAACAACTCAATGCTAATTCAACAAGATATCTAATATCATACATACATTATGAAATCCCTAACCCTAAGCTATTTTATACAATATTTTTTCTTCCTCTTGACCTTGTCTTGGGGTTGTTTTCCCTGAATCCTTGTAGTACTAATCTAGGGGGGGAAAATACCAAATAAAGTGCGAGGGAATTAACCTCAAATTTTAATAAGGCTCCACATCACAACATAATGAATTAACAACATGATTATAGGCCACTTTGATAATTTTAACATGATGGTTTATAGGTGTTCCAAATCATGAAAATGTCTTACAAAAGATTCCTTTATTAAAACTTAATGCAATAAAAAGACTTGAACATAAGATTAAACCTATTGCAATATACATGATGGAGTTCTTTACATATGAAAGTGAAATAAAAAAGGAAGATTCTTCATGTAGGTGCCCCTGCACCATACAACCCAAGAAAATTTATCTCAAGCCTACATGATATGAGCTCTTGTAGAGTGGTACCCTACTTCTTGACATCCTTATTTGTCATCCAAAAATAATCTACATCTAAGTCACCTCTAAATTTTACCAGGTACTTCATGTACTCCTTCCCCCTAGTATTCTTCACAAATTGAGTGTCAAGTATCTTCTCTAGTTTTGGTGCCTCCTTTAATGGTTGGTCTTTGATGCCTTCCACATCTACAATCTTATTTTTCCCTCTTATTCTCCTCCACACATTTTTTCTCCTAAAAATGACCATCAAATTTTATCTCTTGAAATTATTCTCCACCATAGATTTTTCCTCTTAATTTCTTTCATCTATCTCTTTAAAATGAGGCTATCTCCCCATTCTATCATATATCTTATTTTCATGATATTTTTATACTCTTTCACTTTCAATTGTGTTCTTGGTCACTTGAGAACTTATCTTTCATTTGCATACTAGTTTAGTGTTTCTTTTACTTGCATTTATTTTAAAAATATAGCTTGACTAGGGGCATTGTAATACTCATATTTTTTAGATTAGTTTTCATTTTTCTTGCATTTGCATCTAGCTTAGTTCTTGCACTCTAATATTAGTTTATCTTTACATTTCACTTTCAATTGAATCTATTTTTCTATGGTACACCTTGCAAGGGTCTCTATTGGGTTGTTTTAAGAGTTACCATTTACACTATTTGATTCTTGCATGTCATAGTTAAGAATCTCTAAATTACCTTTAAAGTTTTCTAATACATTAGATCCCTTGGATAAAATGACTTAGAGAATTGTGTGTCAATATTACACATACAATAATAACTTATTAAATTCTTCTTCATGCCTTGATTCATCTATGATAACTTTTAATTCCTTGATCAAAACATCCATTTGACTATCTTGTTCCCAAAGGACATGTGAAAATAATTGTAATTATCCTTAGTAATTCTTCCTTGTATCACCAGGGAAGGTTTACTATGGATCACCTCATCAAAATTGTGATGATCACCTTCAATGTCTTCAATATTTACAGACATTCGTTCTATGCTTCCCCTTCATTGAATGAAATCACTTAATTTTACTGTCCAACCTTTCTAGTGAATTGATGAGTGAAATTTCTTCCACTTGATTATCATAATCATTTCATTCAACCATGCTCTCTTAAAAATAATGGTTTCTTTATTTAACCTTTGGTTCCCAACTTGAGTAATGACTACCACCTTGCTTAGACATCTAGCTAGGGAGCTAGAATAAATCCTTTCCACCATGCCTAAAATTTTCATTTTACCACCCCATTGAAACTTGATCAAGTAAATAGTGTTTTGACAAGATGGGAAATTATACTCCACATGTGAAAGGCTATACAGACTACACCAAGTATTTTATCCATTTCTACTTCTCAATTTCTATGAATATCCTCTTTGAGATAAAGAAACTCTACTTTGGAATTGACAAGTACTATACTCTCATACACTCATGAAAAATAAATTCTAAATCAATTGTAATTCCAATTCCACTCTCAAGAGAAATATCAAAAAATAAATCTCATGATCTACAGTGTCATGTATCCTATATTGTTGAATTGTTGCAAGTTGAGTTAAATTAGATGGACATATTGTCTTCTTCAAATCAACCCAAATAGGAAGAATATCTACTTGTTTGTCCATTGAGAAAACTTTTTCTTTTAAATTTTTTATTTTTTTTGGATTTTTTAAATTTTTACTTTTAATGGATTCTCGCTATTGAAGAGATCTCATATCTCAGATACAACTTGAAACGTCGTTCATTGACAAATCCATGAATGAACATCATTCAGGACACACTTCTAGTGAAAGTTTATGTTGGTTAAGAATTGAGGGTATGCATACTAGAATGAATTTCAATTCATCCCTCCTTCTCACACCAATTTTATTGATGAGAGTTTTATTCCACTATAACATGCAAAAGAAAATATACAAATGTTGCAAGTAGAAATACTAAACACTCAATCCTCTCTTGATAGAAGGTCATCTCTCATGCTAAGCTCACAAAGTAATCTCATGAAGTGACTTCAAGGGTCCTTATATTGTAGATAATTTCTCAATAAAATAATTTTTTTTTGGTTATCATTAAGGAAGTTACACTATTCATTCAATGGATATAAACTCCTTCACTTCTAAAGATTTATTTCTACAACATGCAATGAAATATAGTTCAACTTTTCCACTTCAACTCCAAAAAAATATCTAACCTCTATTTCTACTTTTACTTCTACTATGGATGTAAGGAATGATAGATGGACTTGGAGTCTACTAAATGCAATCTCACTAGCAACATTGCCCACCTAGTAAAAGTTTCTAAAGAACACATGAATGATTTTCACGTCAATATCCTCTCTCCTATCCCATTATTTGGATGCAAGCCAAAGATTAAACATCAATTGAAGTTAAATATTTTGATTGGATTACCACACAAGACACTCTTACCCTCAAAAAAAGGCTATTTGCCTAGATTTCTTGAGTCATTCATTTGAACATCCATAATGACTTCCATCTATCTAAATTGCTTCTAATCAACATGAAGTGAAAGTGAGGAAATAAAAATAAAAATTTCATTATACAAACTTCATCACAAAAATTCACCATGCAAGATAAAATAATGAAAAGTAGATAATTTTTTTATTATATTAGCAGTTTAACTCTCCAAAAAAATTCCCTTTTAGAAATGAGAGAAGTCCTTATATAGGGAGCTTAAATATAATCAATAGCCCAGATTGATTTAAAATCAATGGTTGAGATTAATCCATATAAGCCCTATTTAGGGTTGTCATTGCCACTTGCTATAATCATTAAATGTGCACCCATTTAAAAATAAGCACCACCTTGTGGGCCAGTAAAAAAATCACATTTTTTCCTTGGACATATAAGAAAATTAGAATCCATAAAAACTTGATGAGGATTTACAATATTGGGATCAATGAGAAGAGAACAATTGTAGAAGAAGCCACAACCTGACAAACCAAAAAGGAAAATTCAAAGGAAACCATGAATCAACTACAAAAAAGGTTGTTACACCACATCATCATCTAAATCTACAAGGAAAAGCACCAATTGTAAATAATTAAAATTTTAAGTAATAATTATGATAAAACTTAGAAAATCATCATAAATTTACCCTTTTAATTTCTAATAATGCAAATTAGATTGGAAAATATCTATTTTATTAATATTTATGATTTTTTTTGTTATTTTAATTTTCCCTTTGTTAAAACTAATGCCATTTTGATAATCTCAATACAATAATAGATGCATTAATTAATTAATTTTTAAAATAATCCAAATTTTGCAAAGTCAAGGTAAATTTTATCTCCACACAACTTGAAATCCACTATTTTAAAATTCAAGGGAAAAATTGATCTCATCTTAGTTTAAAACAATTTATTTTTATTATTTTACTATTTTGTAATTTTTCTTTTAATTTTCATCACTTTCTCTCTTGACAATTTGTTAAAATAAATTTTTTGGTGTTATGCATATCTTTGAAATTTGATCATTGTTCACAATCTCCCAATAAATTTTGGAATTTTGAAGCATTTCATTAAACTCAAAAAGATGTAAGGTGGTTTTAAAATTAAGACGTCTTATTAAAATTGAGAGTAAAACCACTACACACTTGAGAATAACTATCAAACATCAAGTGGAAACCACTACAGAGTTAGGGAAAACCATTAAACACTACATGGAAGCCATTACACACTTAGGAAAAACCATAAAAAAGCTAACTGGAAACCATTAGGCTCTTAGGAAAATTAATTAAACATGAAGCAGACAACACTAGGGACTTAGGAAAAACAATGGTGGAAATCAAGGGTGACTTAGGCATATGCATGGTGAAAATCAATGTGTAGTGGAAATGAAGGGTGGCTTAGGAAACTATATGGTGCAAGTCATTATGTGGAAGTCACCATGTACATGGGAACACAAATGTATAGTAAACTGTATATTGAATCATCTACTTGGGCAAGTAGATGTAGTGTGCTAAAGTCACCATGCACTTGGGAAAGCACATGTAATTTTTGCTTGACTCTTTTTTGTTGAACCAAATTTTATCAAATTTCAAAAACTTCCACACATAGCCAAATTTTGTCCATTTTTTTGACTTAGCAAAAATTTGTCAATTTTTGCCTATTCAACTCGACCCTTGGAAGGTTTGCAAAAATTTCAACCATTTCCAATATTTATCTACTCCTTAGAAAGAAAGATGGGGGTCCCCATTTGGAATATAGTAATGGAGTATAAATCACACAATACTACTATAATTTATTATTTGTTCCTTTACAATACTTAGCTCTTGGTTAAGCTCTATTTGTACATTCTTAACAACCCTAGAACTCCTATCTATCATTATTCTTAAATTTTGTAATACAATCTTGCTTTGTTTTAGTTCCAAAAAATGTCTCTTTTCATCTAGTAACAAATATAAATAAGGGATTAGAAATCCCACCTCATTAATTCAATTTATAATTGGTTAAGAGACATTACCAAGCCTTAAAAGAGAGTTAACTATTATAATTGAAGTCAGTGATAAACAATGTCTCAAGAATTCAGACACGACATATAATTATGTGCTCAATATTTCCAATAGAATATCACTCATCTTTTTCTTGCACAATTTTCCTTGTTACACCAACATGATTTTTTCGTAAAGAATCATTCCATATTATGATTTTCAAGGTTCAATAAAAGGAATCATTTGAATTACTAGTTTATTTAATGTGAAGGTATTAGTTTAGAGTATCATAATCTATTATTTAAAATTGGGTATTGATAAGAGGTAGGTTTAATACTTAAACACTAACCTCAAATTTATTAATATGGTCCCATGTTTTAGTATTCCCATTAATGAATTCTTGAGTAGGGTATGTGTACAAAAAAATTCAAACTCAGAAATATATGCAGGATGAATCATACCAATTTGACAATAGAAGTGAAAGATAAATTTTACACATCCACATGCATATATCTAGGAGACAATAATGATCCCAAATTGTTTGGAGAAGTATCACATAAAAGTGTTGTAATGGTGTAATTATATTACATACATGAATGAATAGGTACATGGATTTAATCATTGAGAGTTTTTTTTCTGAAACAAATTTTGTCAGTATCCTAAATTACATTCATAAGCCCTCTTAGCTACATTCAACATTTTCAAATAAGACTAAGATCACCTCTATTTTCAGTAGTGGGAAGGGGAAGGGCCTTTCACTACCTAATGAAGATCTCATCATGGAATACAAGGGGCTATAAAGCCCGTATCAAACAACAACTTTTAAAATCTCATCTCAAAACCTTTGAATCAAACTTCATCCTTTTACTAGAAACTTATCTAGACACAACTTGGTATATCTTGATAGAACACTAGGAATGTGGAAATTTTGAGGGTCTCGTATGGCTTCTACTCTAGAGGAATAATATGTATATGGAACACTAAATCCATACAATTCACCCCAGGCATAAGTTTTTCCCAGGAGATAATTGATTAGATAAAGAGCATGGAGTTAGTCTCATCCTTCAGGATTATCAATACTTATAGACCCATTTCCTTCTTAGAGAAACTATCTATATGGGGAAAGTTTGTTGGATACAATTAAATAATTGTGTATTGTCTTTGATGTTACACAAATGTCATATCAGTTATCAGACAGAGTCTACCGAGTTCTATGAACCAGGAAAACAGTTTACAGAGTCTACCGAGCTCAGTCGGTCAGTAAAAGCCTTTTGCAGTGTATACCGAGCGTTCCTATATGTCACACGGTGAGTTAGTGTTAACCGAGTTCACTCGGTAAGCTAAGGAAAGTTTAGTTCTTACCGAGATCACTCGGGTATCAAAGGATTTTGTAGCGAACGATTAGTGTTAACCGAGTTCGCACGGTAAGCTAAGGAAAGCTAAGTTTTCACCGAGCTCACTCGGTAGTCGAAGACATCTTTTACCGAGTCCAGTCGGTTTCCAAAGGAAGTGGCAGGTTTACCGACTTCCCCGGTAATTGTAGCTTTTACCGAGTTCTGCCAGTTAACACAAGAAGGAAGTTTTTGTTTTGTATTGACCGAGCAGCGTCGGCCAGTGAAGAATTTTGTTTTTTAGTTCAAGCTGACTTTGGAATATGTTTCGTCAAGTTGGTTGGGCAAGCCGACTTTGGAATTGTTTTGACAAGTTGGTTGGGCCAACCTGGTATTATGAATAATATATAAAGAGGTGCTCAAGATGAAAAACAAGGTGAGAGTATGTATGGATAGTGCAAGGAAGTGCAAGGAAGAGACTTGCGTATGCCTAAGCAGAATTGAGCAGAGGGAAATCTTGGAGCTGCAGAGATATATTTGATTAGTAAGGATCTTGTGGAGCTAAACTGAGATCTGTATTCAGCAAGATAAGTTGCATGTATTTTTAGATCATTCATTGTTGCTTTCTAACCATTGTAACAGTGATTCCAAAATCTCCTAACAGAGTTGGTTTAATAGCCATTTCATAAATCCTTTAACAGGGTGGCAATTTAGTTGAATTGTTCAAAAGACCTCTTACAAGGCCACTCCTAATAGGGTGATTAAATCCTCTAACAGGGTCACACCTAACAGTGTGTTTTGTAACCTTTAACAGGGTTGGCTCCTAACAGGGCTCACTTCAGAAGAGTGAAAATTGGTGACTAGTTGCTGGTGGTTTTTCCCATATTGGGTTTCCACGTAAATCTGGTGTCTACTGTGTTAATGATTACTTTCTTTTGCATAGTTTCTTGTTTCAGTAAATGCTTCATAAATTAACTAAACATCTATCAAGTTTTAAGCAGTAATTTTTGTGTTTATCGAGTAGCAGCAGCAACTAAGTTTAAGGCATCTTTGGGACTTTTGAAAATGTTTTTGTGGTAACTAATTCACCCCTCCCCTCTCAGTTACCCCATCTTCATTTTCCAACAATTGGTATCAGAGCTTTTGATGCTTGCAGGAGAAGATTTCAAAGATCTAAGCCAAAGATCAAGATGTCTTATAAGAGGGAAATCCCAAGGCTTAACCGAAACAACTTCTCAGCATGGTAGGGATTAATGAGACTTCAACTAGCTTCCATTGGTGACACTGGTCTGAAATATCTTGATGAGAAATATGTAGAACCATCAGGTACATTATCAGTCAATGACATTGCTATAAAGAAGACTCATAACATTATGATGATTGATATTGCATCTACCTTGAGTTATGAAGAGTTTGATGATGTCAAGGACTGCACTACTGCCTATGAAATGTGGGAAAGATTGAAAGAGATCTATGGTGGAGATGACAATGTCAGAAGAGCCAAAGCTGAAAGTCTGAGAGGACAGTTCGATCAGATGAAAATGAAAGAAGAAGAAAATATTGCCAAATATGTTGAAAGAATTAAAGCATGTGTCAGTGCTATCAAAGCTTTTGGAGGAAGTATCAGTGAAGAGACAGTCATAAGTAAAGTTCTTAGAACTCTACTTCTAGTTTATGCCATCAGGGTATCAGCCATTCAAGAAAGAAGGTGTGAGGCCAATCACAAGATAAACCTAGAGGCCATAGTTGGAAGATTGACAGCATTTGAATTAGATAATTTTGATAATTATGTTCCAGCTGCAAAGAACATTGAGTCTGCATTTGAAGCCAAGCTTTCACTCAAGGACAAAGGCAAAAAGAAGAAGGAATCTTAGTCAGAGAGTGAAGATCAATCAGATCAGAGCTCCGACAGCGACCTTGAAGTAATTGAAGCCCTACTTGCAAAGAAATATTCAAGAGAAAGAGGTAAATACAGAGGTAAAGTACCCCTAATCTGCTTTTCATGTGAAGAAGTCGGTCATATTGCTGCAAGGTGTCCAAACAAGAAAGATAAAGATGAAAAGAAAGATAATAAATGGAACAGTAAGAAAGATTTCAAATCATTTAAGGATAAAAGTAAGAAATCATGTTTTATGGCTAAAGATTCTAATGATTCTAATGATGAAGAAGAGGATGAGATTGTTTACATTGCTGTAAAAGATGAATCTGAAAATGAAGAAATGGCACTCATCTCTCACATAAGTAAGAATGATACATGGATCATTGATAGTGGCTGCTCACATCATATGACTAGAGATAAAACAAAGTTTGATCAATTTGAAGAGTATGATGGTGGCAATGTAAGATTTGGAAACAATGAACCTTGTTGCATCAAAGGAAAAGGAAGAATCACTCTAACCCAGGAACTTGTATGTGATAATGCTTATTGGGTAGAAGGACTAAAGCACAATTTATTGAGTGTGGCATAGTTACTCAACAATGGACTCAAAGTAGAATTCATCTAAGGCAAAGCAAGACTGCTGAACGGTAAAGGAAAGCTGATTGGATCTGGTATTCAAACTAAAGGTAACTTGTTCTATCTTGAACTTGATGAACATTCATGTTTTATTGTTCAAATAGAAGAGAGTTAGTTATGGCATAAAAGATTATGTCATGTGAATTTTGACAATCTGATAAAGATAAGCAAATTCAAGAAAGTGAGAGGCATTCCTGATTTAAAGAAACCAAAGGTCGGTTTATGCAAGAATTGTCAAATTGGAAAGATGGGTAAGTCTAGTTTCAAAAGAAAAAATTATCAGTCTGAAGATTTATTAGAAATTGTGCATACTGACTTATGTGGACCTATTGAAACTGAAAGCTATACTGGTGAAAAATATTTTATTCTTTTTGTTGATGATTATTCAAGAATGATGACCATCATGTACCTAAGGAACAAATCAGAAGCATTTGAAAAGTTCAAATGGTATTTGGCAAGAGTAGAAAAAGAAACAGGGAAAAGATTGAAATGCCTAAGGTCAGACAGAGGTGGTGAATTTATTTCACATGGATTTAATAACTTTTGTATTGAAAGAGGAATCAAAAGATAGGTTTCAGCACCAGGTACACCTGAACAAAATGGCATAGCTGAAAGAAGGAATAGATCCATCATGGATTGTGCAAGAACCTTGATGATAGAAAAGAATGTTGCTATCAAATACTGGAAGGAGGCTATCAGTACAGCAGTTCATACCTTAAACCGAGTACAGTTAAAAAAGGACTCATTCAAAACTCCCTACGAAATATGGTATGGCTATAAACCCAATGTAAGTTATCTAAAAGTATTTGGAAGCAAATGTTATATCTTGAAAGAATCTAGAAAAGGTAAATTTGATGTAAAAGGTGATGAAGGTATATTTCTTGGATACTCATGCAAGAGTAAAGCATATAGATGCTTGAACTTATCTACTCACAAAGTCATAGAAAGTATACATGTGAAAGTTGATGAATTTGCAAAAAAGACTGAAGAAGAAAGCAGAAAAGAACCAGAAGATTACAAAAGATTCATCTTCAGTGATTCGGATATAATATCAACTGCATCTGAGAATCAGAAATCTTCTTCTACCAAGTCATCAATAACCGAGTTGCAGGAAACATCTACCGAGCCAACGTCTATCGAGTCATAAAATACCGAGTTAGAGATTACCGAGCCTGGGGTAACCGAGCAGGTACATACCGTGCCAGTTGATACCGAGCCAGACCAAACCGAGCAAGGAGGAGAAATGCAAGAAGATAACAACAAAATTCATCCAAAAGAAAAAGAACCTATTCTAGCCAAATATGTCAGGAGACATCATTCAGCAGATCAGATCATTGGAAATAAATCTGATGGAACCATCACAAGAAGTAAGTTGAAAGGTACTTGTTTACTTGCTGATTTTGAACCTAGAACTGTCAAAGATGCATTAGAAAATGATAATTGGATTGAAGCAATGAATGAAGAAATAGAGCAGATAGAGAAAAACAAAACATGGACTCTTATACCCAGGCCTAAAGACAAAAATGTAATTGGTACAAAGTGGGTTTTTAGAAATAAGTTGGATGAAAATGGTAAAGTATCAAGAAACAAAGCTAGATTAGTGTGCAAAGGATATTCTCAAGAAGAAGGCATAGATTATGGAGAAACTTTGGCTCCCATTGCTAGATTGGAAGGTGTTAGAACCTTATTAGCATATGCTGCCTACAAAGGATTTAAAGTTTGTCAGATGGATGTCAAGTCAACATTTCTAAATGGTATACTGGATGAAGAGGTCTACATTGAACAACCTGAAGGTTTTATTGATCCAGATAAAAAGAACATGGTTTGCAAATTGCACAAGGCATTGTATGGTCTGAAACAAGCCCCTAGAGCATGGTATGAAAGATTGCATAGCTATCTTATTCAAATTGGATTTCAAAGAAATAATGATAACAGTAGTTTGTATATCAAGGAAGGACAAGAAAATAAGATTGTCCTGGCAGAAATATTTGTAGATGATACTATTTTTACAGGGAATGATGATCTTTGCAAATAATTTTCAGAACAAATGAGCAAGGAATTTGAAATGTCAATGTTCAGTGAAATCAAATTCTTTGTGGGACTTCAAATTCAGCAGTACAAGAATGGCATCTACATCACTCAAGCAAAATATATCAAAGAGATATTGAAAAAGTTTGGTATGGAAGACTGTAAACCAGTTGGAACTCCCATGTGTACTGGACTAAAACTTACCAAAGAAGATGATTCAAAGGAAATAGATCAGACATTGTACAGATCTATGATTGGAAAGTTGCAATATGTAGTTCATACTAGGCCAGATATTGCTCTTGCAGTTGGAATTGTGGCAAGATTTTCAGCCAAACCAAGAGAAAATCACATGATGGCAATCAAGAGAATAATGAGATATCTGAAAGGAATTGAAGATTATGGATTATGGTATAAAATTGGAGGAAACCTAGACTTAAAAGTGTTTACTGATGCTGATTGGGCAGGAAACCTTGACGACAGAAAAAGCACAAGTGGAGGTGCATTCTTTCTTGGAAAAAGGTTGGTTTCTTGGATAAGCAAAAAGCAAAACTGTACAGCTCAATCAACAGCAGAGGCAGAGTATGTTGCTGCAACAGTAAACTGTTCTAATATTGTTTGGTTTAAGCAATTGCTACAAGGCATGAAGATGGAAATCAAAGAACCAGTCGTCATTTTTTGTGATAACACAAGTGCAATCAATATATCTAAAAATCCAGTAATGCATTCTAAGACTAAGCACATTGCAATCAAGTATCACTTTGTCAGAGAATTGGTGCAGGACAAAGAAATTAGATTGGAATATGTTCATACAAAGGAACAGATTGCTGACATATTCACAAAGCCTTTACCTAAGGATGCATTTTTGTATCTCAGAGGTAAGTTAGGGGTTATTCCCCTATCTGAAGTTCACTAAAATAAGTTTTAGTGATGCATCAGCTCTTACAAAATTGAACAATCATTAGTTGATGCAGCAAATCAAGGAAATATTGCATATGAATCAGTACTAAAGGTACAATGAAATTCATTTGAAATTAGATGGTCTTTGGCATGTGTTGTCAAAGAGGGAGAGTTTTACTGTCATATCTTTTCCGAAATCCAAAATTTGATTAAGTAATTTCTTCACAGAGGGAGATTACTGTAAGAGGGAGAGTTCTCTATCTTAGAGGGAGAATTGTTAATTCTGTTGTGTTGCAGTAGACTTGCTTTCAAATTTCATTTCTGCTATGACATGTTGTGTTGCCATCAATGCCAAAGAGGGAGATTGTTGGATACAATTAAATAATTGTGTATTGTCTTTGATGTTACACAAATGTCATATTAGTTATCAGACAGAGTCTACCGAGTTCTATCAATCAGGAAAATAGTTTACAGAGTCTACCGAGCTCAGTCGGTCAATAAAAGCCTTTTTCAATGTATACCGAGCGTTCCTGTATGTCACACGGTGAGTTAGTGTTAACCGAGTTCACTCGGTAAGCTAAGGAAAGTTTAGTTCTTACCAAGATCACTTGGGTATCAAAGGATTTTGTAGCGAATGGTTAGTGTTAACCGAGTTCACACGGTAAGCTAAGGAAAGCTGAGTTTTCACAGAGCTCACTCGGTAGTCGAAGACAACTTTTACCGAGTCCAGTCAGTTTCCAAAGGAAGTGGCAGGTTTACCGAATTCCCCGGTAATTGTAGCTTTTACCGAGTTCTGCCGGTTAACATAGGAAGGAAGTTTTTGTTCTGTATTGACCGAGCAGCATCGGCCAGTGAAGAATTTTGTTTTTTAGTTCAAGCCGACTTTGGAATATGTTTCGTCAAGTTGGTTGGGCAAGCCGACTTTGCAATTGTTTTGACAAGTTGGTTGGGCCGACCTGGTATTATGAATAATATATAAAGAGGTGCTCAAGATGAAAAAAAAAGTGAGAGTATGTACGGATAGTGCAAGGAAGTGCAAGGAAGAGACTTGCGTATGCCTAAGAAGAATTGGGCAGAGGGAAATCTTGGAGCTGCAGAGATATATTTGATCAGTAAGGATCTTGTGGAGCTAAACTGAGATCTCTATTCAGCAAGATAAGTTGCATGTATTTTCAGATCATTCATTGTTGCTTTCTAACCATTGTAACAGTGATTCCAAAATCTCCTAACAGAGTTGGTTTAACAGCCATTTCATAAATCCTTTAACAGGGTGGCAATTCAGTTGAATTGTTCAAAAGACCTCTTACAAGGCCACTCCTAACAGGGTGATTAAATCCTCTAATAGGGTCACACCTAACAGTGTGTTTTGTAACCTTTAACAGGGTTGGCTCCTAACAGGGCTCACTTTAGAAGAGTGAAAATTGGTGACTAGTTGCTGGTGGTTTTTCCCATATTGGGTTTCCACGTAAATCTGGTGTCTACTGTGTTAATGATTACTTTCTTTTGCATAGTTTCTTGTTTCAGTAAATGCTTCATAAATTAACTAAACATCTATCAAGTTTTAAGCAGTAATTTTTGTGTTTATCGAGTAGCAACAACAACTAAGTTTAAGGCATCTTTGGGACTTTTGAAAATGTTTTTGTGGTAACTGATTCACCCCTCCCCTCTCAGTTACCCCATCTTCATTTTCCAACAAAGTTATCTACTTATATCACCTCTAAGAGTTATCTACTTATATCTCCTCTAATAACTCCTCTAATATTATAATTGGTGGTAAATTTAATGCCACTACCTACATGGAAGAAAAGATAGGGGGAGTAAGAACCCGCAATCAAGCTTCTAGATATTTTAATACTTGTTTCCAATTAGGTATTGTTAATTACTTTGAACCATGCATAAGAAATTAAACAAGCAATTCTAAATAGTAAAATTAACCATGCATAGAGAGAATTCAAAACACCATATTCTATTAACTAGGGAAACCCTAGCTAAGGGAAAACCTCAACATGGATGGTACCAGTGAGATGATGTACAAATATAAATGTTCATTGTTAGAAGATGAACCATATTAGGAGGAGTCTATAAATTAATTTAGTACATATGAGTCCATGTTAGGAGACTTTGAATCCATATTAGGATTTGTGGTACAATGAGTGCAAGAAGAGCTCACTACCCAAACAAGTAATTAAAGTTCCTTTATTACAAAAGTATGGACGTTGTACCTTCTTTTAGCTGATCTCTAACCTCAGCTTGATCTCAAATGACAAGATCAGGCTATCAAAAGTTTTCTTCTACATATGATACAAAACTTTGCATTCACAACTTTCACATATCACTTCCAAATAATCTCACAAGATGTCTTTGCATAAATATCATGCCTTTTCACAATTTTTTGTTGGTTTGCTAGGGCCAAAATAAACTTTCCCAACTTAGAGAAAACATCTAGGATGTCATCCCTAATTGGTCAGGTAATTTATTTTGTAAAAAAAATAATTCCTTTACCTTCATTCTAATGTTATGTACATCTTAAATATCTCTTTTTTATACTGTCCATACTGATGTTTGAGGTTATACACATCATCATCAACATGTATACTATCTCCATATATCTTCTCTCTCAAGAATAAAATTGTATGAAAAAGTTATACATAAAACAATACACTGTTGTAAAAAAATTTCATACAAGCACACGTACATCATGTGTTTCCATTAATGACAATATTTACATATCTACATATAGACAATTTTCAACAAGGGTGTGGGCGAGTTTGGACCTTGTAGAGGATGTCTTTTTGGATTGTTGAAGTTTCAAGGTAGATGATTTTTGGTGTGTGTTTATGAGTGTAGCTTGTACTAGGGTTCATAGATCTAGCACCATAAGGAGTTTGAAGGTGTTATTTGAATCTACCATGTCCTCTATGAACTGATTTAACCCTCTTTCATGTATTAGGACTCCTTACATGTCATTTGGGAGTTGGAAAGAGAATAGATGTCAAAAGATGTCAAATTGAGCAACAATTTGGAAAAAATGTTAAGAAGGCTAAAATTGCATTAATCATGAAAATTGATTTCCTAGGGGATAAATTATGACTATACACAATTTTTGGATCAAAATAAATAGGTTTGGAGGTTCCCAAGGGAAGGAGATGAAAGCTGGTCAAGGGTGCCACAACTTGTCAAGATTGTAAGGATGAATGGATTGAACCACCCAATATGTTGTTGGATTTGTTTTTCTTATTTTTTTACAATAATTTTATATTCAAGTTACTAGTTTGTAAGTAATCATCTAACTAGGATTTGAAATTCTTTTCTAAGTGTCATGTGTGTTGTTTCAATCTTGATTGCTTGAGAAATAATGGCTCCCTCATGAGTTCCTTCCTTAATTTCTTAATAGATTTAGGGGACATGGGAGTGGAGCTAATGTACATACTATATGTAAATTTTTGGGCCCTAGAAACCATGGGAAACCATTTAAAAGTGATTTTGTAGGCAATTCTAATGTACTTCATTAAGCGACCATAGAATTGGAAGAGAGGTTTTTCGATTTGAAAGTGTTTGATCCTCTTCAAACCAAGTGGTAAAGAATGAAAAGGGTTTAATGGTGTCAAAATATACTAGAGGAAAAGGTATCATGATAATTTTTGAAGGGGAAAAGAACATACCCTAGCAAGACTACTCACCATTAGTATGAAACCCTTTAAAATAGGCATAAATTTTTCTCTCTGGTATATGAATATCTTGGATGCCTGAGACACACAAAATTTGTGATTTTTCAAAAGGCTACTCAAATATAAGGTTTGATTTCCACCTCCCTTGGAGAAAACTAAGACTAAAGACCAGAAATCCAAATTGGAGGGGTAATCCTAGTAGCACATTTTGTGGTTATTTTGGCTTAGGAATAAAGAACTTGATGATACCTTATAAAGTTGTGGTTAAAAAGTCTAAGGGAAGTTTCATATTACTTGTAAGATCCCTTACTCTTTAAGGTTGAGGAAAATTGGTTATAAAAATCACAAGTAGAAAGTTAGCAATTGAGTTTGAAGAGGTATTTGGACAAGGAAAGAACTATAACCATTAGTGTAAATAGGTTGAAAGTGGATAGAGGATAGGATAGAGATCCTCTGGGGATTAGGGAATTAATGGAATGCTAAAAGGCTAGGATAATGCCTAATAAAGTCCTTGGGAAGGTAAGGACTAAGAAGCAATTTAACCTAACATTACATAAGAGTGGTATTAGAGCAAAAGATTGGGGTTTGTGCGTATAGTTTTCAACTTGCAAAATAAATTGGAGAGTCCAATTTGGTGACCAATGAAAAATTGGCCAAACAGATGGGTGACAAAATGGAGAGGAACATGATCCTTGAAGAAGCTTTGGAAGGAATGAATACCAAGTTGGAACAAGTTGCTCAGGTAGCTAAGAAGAATGATCAAGAAGGTGAAAGTATGATGAAAGAGCATCGTAGGTGTAAGAGAAATCTTGCATCACCCAAAAATATTTTATTTTCAACCTTTTCTATTTCAGTAAGGACTATTAGATAGGAGGATTGCTATTTATGAAATCTTACTATTCTTAATGAGTTTTCCATACGAGCTCAGAATGTTGCCATTTTCTATAAGAAGTTTTATTTTAGAGTAATAAGCTTACCATAAAAATATCATTACTCTAGCTTAATTATTAGAGAAGTTATTGCATATTTTTCATGAAACAATTTATAGAAAAAGCTTTAGGCTCACTATTGAAGGCTTTAGAGGGCTTGAAAGAGGTTTGAAAACTCGATAGAAAGGTGCTTGTGACATTCCGATTTTGTACATCATGAGTTGACATTTCCAAAAAGTGGTTATAATAGCCAATCAGAGCAACAGTTTGAGAGTTATGGCCTTTCAAAGTTAAGCTACCCAAAATATCTCAAATAATTATCAAAGATGTATTTGACTGACTCTATATGTATTATTAGGGTCTGTGAGCCCTAGGTATTAAGTTTCATTTTCTAGAACTTACCTGTGTGAAATAAAATTTCCTATTTAAGAAAGGCCCGAACATTGTCGATGACAACTCTGGGTGGTAGTTTATAGCATAGTGTTTTAGATTACTACAATGAAGACACCTATGTGGGTTAACATATTGTACTATTGAATTATGTAATTATATATTTGTGGCACAAATAAGAAGTCCATATTTTGTTCTCACATTTTCTATTGCTTCTTTATTTCTATTATGTGTTTATGGTATAAAGGGGAGCACCCTTCATCAAGTGGTATCAAAGGTAGAGTTCTCTAGTGTTTGGAAAGATCACTGACTATGAGGTAGTTCAACCCAAGATTATGGTTTGGGTTAAGTGTGTAGATAGATCACTAATTGTGAGGTATTTTGCACTAGGGTTTCAGTGAAAGCGTGAAAGTGTCTCCATGAATAGAGTGTGGTGGAAGAGTCAAAGGTGCTACACCTGAGGATTTTAGAACCCTCTATAGGAAAATGCAAGCAATGTAAGAACAAATTTGTAGAGGAATGAATATTTCCATAGGAGATGATGAAAGTGAGGATGAAAGAGAAGAAGAAGGAAACACAAACCCAGATGTAGTAGAGAAAATTCTTAACCCAGAGGAGGTGAAGCATTTTAGGGCCATTTCCATTATTGGAAAAAGACCTAAGTTTGATGTTCCCACATTTTGGAGAAGTCTCAACCCAAAGGAATTGATTTATTAGATCAATAAATTAGAAGAGTACTTTGAATATGAAGATATTGAAGATCTAGATAGGGTCAAGTTTGTGAAGGCTAGATTAAAGGGTCATGCAAAGATCTGGTGGTAGGAGATCTAGTTGGATCAAAATAAAAAAGGAAAGGACAAAATCACTAGATGGGATCAGATGGTAGGTAAAATGAAGTGATAGTTTATTCTCACAGATTATGAACTTGATCTATTAAAGAAAATCCAACGGTTGAAACAAGTAGGTAAATCTATTCAAGAGTGGAACAAAGAGCTCTACAAAGTCATCATTAGAATTGGCTATGTAGAAGAGTATAAGGAGAAAGTTTCTTTTTATCTTAATGGCTTATGGGCAAGCATTCAAGATGAGATGAGTCTTATTTTTGTGACCAATATTAAGGAGGCATATCAGTTTTCCTAAAGCGTTGAGGAGAAACTAAACAATAAATCTGATAACAAGAATAGTGGAAAAGGTCACGGTGGAAGATCTAGTGGACGATCTTATGGAGGTCATAATGATAATTAGAAGAATAAGCATGAGGCTAGAGGTATCAGTTAGAACCGAAGGGAAACAATTCCAATCATTTCCATGATTAGAATAGTATAGATCAGAGAGGAAGAGGTTGAGAACAAGGATCTGGAAGAGGAGGCTTTTGTGGGAGATGTTTTCACTATAGAGAAGAAGGGCATATAGCATTTAAATAATCCTAGCACCAAGGAAGGAAAAAACAAAGAACAAAAGGTCAGGCCAAAGTTGCACATGTTGATGAAGATGTTGAAAGAGGAGAAGTCCTAGTTAATAGAAGAATCCTACTGAGTGGTGAAAATGAACCTAATCAAAGAAGGAGCTTGTTTTGCACAAGGTGCATATATGAAGATAAGTGTTGTGATGTGATCATTTAGAGTGGAAGCACTATCAATCTAGTGTCAAAAATGATGGTCATGAAGTTGAATCTAAAGAGATAGAAAAACCCCCATCTATATTGTATTGCTTGGGTGCAAGATGACCACAAGGTCATGGTCAATGAATAATGCTCAATGATGTTCAAGATTGGAAGCTACCAAGATGAGGTACTATATAATATCATTCCTATGGACCTTTTTCATATGTTGTTGGGTAGGCTGTGGTAGTTTGATAGGCATTTTGTGCATGATGGGTGAGAAAATACCTACACACTAACCAAGGATGGAGTGAAGCATAAGTTGAAGCCATTGAATGACAAAGAAGAAATGGTATGTAGTGCTACTAGAATATGTTTTTTTGATGGAAAAGAGTTTCTCAAAGGTATGAAGTGTGAGAAAATTTGTTTATCTATAATTCAAAAAGATAGTAAAGTAGAAATAGAGGGGAGGTGCCTACAAAAGTTGCAGATATGTTGGGAGAACTTATTAATATTGTATCAGATAATGTACCTAATGGATTGCCCCCAATAAAGAAGATCAATTACCTAATGGTTTTTGTTCCATGAGCCTATTTTCCAAACAAGGAATTTCATAGAATGACATTATTAGAAGGTAAACATTTGAATAGGAAAGTTCATGAGTTGTTGCAAAGTGGTTGATTCATGAGAGTCTAAGTCCATGTGCTATACTAGCAGTATTAGCACCAAAGAAAAAACAAGAATGGAGGATGTGCACATATTCTTGTGCTATCAACAAGATAAAAATCAAGTACATATCTCCATTATTTAGGATGGATGATGTTATGGACTATTTGAGTGCAGGTGAGTATTTCACAAAGATAGATCTGAAGAGTGGGTACCATCAAATTCGTATCAGAGAAGGTGGTGAGTGGAAGACTACTTTCAAGAACAAAGAAGGATTGTATGAGTGGTTAGTCATGCCTATTGGGCTAGCCAATACACCAAGCACTTTCATGAGGATCATGAATGAGGTACTAAAGGATTTTCTACATTAGTTTGTCACTATTTACTTAGATGATATTTTCATCTTTAGTAAGACATTGGAGGAGCATTTGATCGATATTCACAACGTGTTTAACAAACTGAGGTAAGAAAAATTGTTTATAGACCTAAAGAAGTGTAGTTTTGTAAAGGAGTTGGTGTACCTAGGATTTCTAGTCTAAATAGAAAGTCTAAAAATGGATCTAGAGAAAGTAAAGGCTATCCTTGAATGACCTACTACAAGGAGTGTGATAAAGGTAAGATCTTTTCATATTGGCTAGTTTTTACAAAAAGTAATAAGAGGTTTTAGCAGTATTTGTGGACCCTTGACTGAAACAATGAGAGGGGATAGGAAATAATTTAAGTAGGCTATGGGAGTAGATAAGAGTTTTAATCTATTGAAATAGAAAGTTATTGAGAAGCTTTTTCTAGTACTTCCTAATTATAAAAAGGTGTTTCAAGTAAACTGTGATGCTATTGGTACTACAGCAGGACTTTTTATGAGCCAAGAAGGTAGACTTGTTGCTTATTTTAGTGAGAAGTTGCATGATGCAAAAAGAAAATATTTTTTTTATGATTAGGAATTTTATGCTATAGTTCAAGCATTGAAGAAGTGGAGACACTATCTTCTTCCTAAGGAGTTTTTTTTGTATACCAATCATCAAGCTTTACAATATTTTATGATCTAGGATAGTATGTTGTTCAAAGGAAGCCAATTGTGCATTCCAAGAAGCTTAATGGGGGAGAATTTGATCAAGGAGAAGCATATTGGAGGATTGGCTAGACATTTTGGTTGAGATAAAACAATAGCTTTGGTTGCTAAGAATAATTACTAGCCACAGATGTAGTAGAATGTGAAGAAGTTTGTATAGAGTTACAGAGTACGTCAGATGGTGAAAGGAGTGAAGTAGAATATAGGGTTGTATCAATCATTACTTGTAACAGAGAAAACTTGGGAGAATGTTAGCATGGATTTAATTTTTGGATTATTGAGGACACAATAAGGGCATGATTATATTTTTATGGTGGTTGACAAGTTTCCAAATATGACACATTTTATTCCTTGGAAGAAGACTAGTTATGTTGTTCATGTGGTAGAGTTATCTTTTAGAGAAGTGGTGAGAGTACATGGTCTGCCAAAGAGTATAGTTTCAGATTGAGATACCAAATTTGTTGGTTTTTTCTAGTATACATTGTGTAAGAAATTGAAGACAGAGTTGAAAAAACTTGTTGAGATGATTAGTTGGAGACAAGCCAAAAGGATAGGGTGATTCAAATCAAGTTCACTCCTAGTAGGGTGATTCAAATCCTTTAATAGGATCACACCAACAATGTTTTCTATAACCTTTAACAAGGTTGGCTCCTAACAAGGCTTACTTCAAAAATGTGAAAAGTTGTAACTAGTTGCATTGGTAGTTTTTCCTAATTGGGTTTCCATGTTAAATATTTGTATCTCATGCATTCATGTTATTTCATTATTGATTTTTCTTTTTACAACTAAGTTACTGAAGGTTAATAGACATCGTTATCTTAAGATTTCTTTGTTAACTGAGTTACACTGAATATCTAGTTCTATCCGAGCTGCATAAGTAAAAAGGAAGTTTGTATTGACATCTAAGAGATTTTGAAATTTTTTTGTGGTAATTGATTCACCCCTCCCCTCTCAAAATCTTGGTGTCTCATCCATTCATGTTATTTCATTATTGATTTATCTTTTTACAACTAAGTTACTGAAGGTTAATACACATCATTATCTTAATATTTCTTTGTTAACTAAGTTACACTGAATATCTAGTTCTATCCGAGCTACATGAGTAAAAAGTAAGTTTGTATTGACATCCAAGGAATTTTGGAATTTTTTTGTGGTAATTGATTCACCCCTCCCCTCTCAACTACCCCTCTTATACATATACATATGCATATGCATATGCATACACATATACATATATATACATATATATGCATACACATATACATATATATACATATATATATATATACATATATATATATATATATACATATATATATATATATACATATATATATATATATATATATATATATATATATATATATATATATATACATGTTGGAATTCTTTTAGAATAACTAAGAGGTGGGGTGAATCAGTTATTCAAGGTCTAGATGTACGAATAAAACTTTCAATTTAGTGAACCCATAAAATAGTCATTACCATGCATGCATTCATTTTTTATCAACTAAAACTTATATGTTACTATCAAATCAACTTGCTAAAATGTAAAAAATGAAACACAACACATCCATCAACACATTTGACACAATGATTTAATGTGGAAACACAATTTGTGAAAAGCTACTAGTAACATGCTACTCCTTGTTCACTCTTCTAAAGTAATGCCTTATTAAAGGTCAACCTTGTTAAATGTTACAGTACACACTGCTAAATGTGACCTAGTTAAGGATTTCAATCACCCTATTAAAAGTGAGCCTTGTTAGAGGACTTTAGGCCTTTCACTTGGAATGCCACCCTGTTAAAGGATTTTCCAATGACTATTAAATCAACCTTACTCCAAAGGATTTACCCTAGAGTAATAAAATTGTTAGAATGTAACAATAGAGCTTTGATCTGTTACAACTTACAACCTTACTTGCAGATTACAAATATTTGTTCAATCCTCAACTCTACTTGGCTTCCATTCTTTGCATCTGTAATAGCTTGTTCACCCTTCAAGCATTCATCCTCTTAAGCCTTCTTGCTTAGTATGCCATTTTAGACTATTCTCTTGGGTCACTTGATGAAACAAAGCCCCTTTTCCTTCTCCTTATCAGATTCTTGTCTTGAAATCTCTAACTCTTTTGCTTCATGGCTTGAAATTCCTATAAACTAGAAATTAGAACATTTTCCCACTCATTATCCATCGTCTTAATTAGGGTTTTTGGATGGATTAGGTAGTATAAAATGTATCTACCCCATATCTTGTCTTCTCTAGAAACTTCTCTTGAAATCCATTTGAATTCACCTTTAAAATGGTTTACATAAGATTCTGTGCCACTAGCTCATCAATCTTATGTTCCTCCTGATTCACAAGTTCCAAGAAAACAAACTTGTCAGCTTTTATTTGGTGAATCTTTAATTTTTGTCATAATTTAGTAGCTTGAAATTATCAATATTCTAATGCTTGACACATATAGAATCACTCAATATCAACTATAAAATCACTTCGCATCAATTGGATATTACTGGTGCTTAGCATCAACTGAAAGTTACTCAGAATCTAGAAACTTTCTCAGCATCCACTAGAATCTATTTTCACTTGGCTCCAACTAACTTTTTACTTGGCTTGAACTAACTTTTCTCAGCACCTACTATCTATTTGATCAATCTTGTAAAATGAACATTGTTTAACCTATTCTTCTAATCTTTCAACTAACCATTTTTTAACCTCAAGTAGATCATCAATACATTATGTTATCACTATTTTAATTGATCCTTGTCCTTCATTACATTATCATAACTCAACCTTTCCTCTAGGTACTTTTGTTGCATCTTTTTGATCAAGTCTCCTTCATCAATCAACTAAGTGATAGTACTTTAAACATATAAGCAATTGTCTTACTAGCAAATAGCAGGTTTGATATCAATGACAAAACAATTATTGAAACACGTAGAATTCTTCAACAATCTTTCTAATCAATGATATTTTCAATTAGATATCAATAGTCTCCCTCTTTGGCATTGATGGAAACCCAAACTAATCAACGAAGTCCATCAAATGATGAACATCAAACTAACTAGGTTAAAACAGTAAGACAATACCAAAAAGAAAGCTTGTATTGAAGTTTCTACCTCTATCAACAACTTCCATGTTACAAAATATAACTCCCTATGATCAGTAGAATATCTCTTTCTTTGTTTTGATCCTCGCTTTGATTACTTTCTCCCTCTTTAATCAGTTTATGCTATTTCTTGATCTTTTGATGATGTACTTTCTTCATTGTTCCTCTTGCACTTGATTAGTTTAATGTACTTTCTCCCCCTTTGACAACAATGCCAAAGACATAGACTCAACACTCGACATCTTTAATATATGTAGATATAGGGTTTTTTAAGTTCTTCAATTTCTCCCTTTGTCACCTTGCTTGTGACTATTTTGTAGTTTCAATTCTATGATTACTTTAGGCAATTCCTAAAGTAAGATCCACTGCATCAATTTGTATTAAATGAATGTCAACTTGTTTGATGCAAGGCACTCCCTCTATCATTTACAAAGCCTTTGATAGGGGTATTACCCCTAGGTTACATCTTAGATACTCATAAGCATTCTTAGGTAATGCTTTTGTGAATATATCAACAATTTTCTCCTTTGTGTTAATATATTCCATCTTCACCTCTTTTTCTTGAACCAATTCCCTTACATAATGACACTTGATTGAAATATGCTTTATCTTTGTATGTATCACATGATTCTTTGATATATCGATAAGACTTGTATTATCACAATAAAGTGTCACCGGTTTTATGATTTCTTCCTTCATTCTCTTAAGTAGCTATTTGATCCATATAGTGTTTGTGTAGTTAATAGTAGTAGCAACATACTCTACTTCTTGCTAATCCATGTAACAAGTCTTTTACCTAAGAAGAATGCTCCTCCATTGGTGTTTTTTCTATCATCAATGTTTCCAGCCCAATCAACATTAGTGTAGGCTCTTAGTTCAAACTTTTCATTCTTCTTATAACATAAATCAAACTCTTCTATTCCTTTCAAGTATCTCATTATTCTTTTCATAGCCATCAAGTGATTCTATTTGGGATTAGTAGAGAATTTGGAAACTATCTCCATAACTAATGCAATATCAGGTCTATTGTGTACTACATATTGCAATTTTCCAATCATGGATCTATATAATGTTTGATTTATCTCAGTTGAATCATCATTCTTTGATAGCTTTAGTGTCATCACCATAGGTGTACTTACTAGTTTGGAGTCCTCCAATCCAATTTTTTTCAATATTTCTTTGACATATTTTAACAGAGTGAAAATATATATACCATATTTCATCTAATATACTCATAGTCCCACGAAGAATTTGAGCTCTGCAAACATTAATATTTCAAATTATTTCTTGATCTAATTTGCAATGTCCCTACACAAAGCATCTTGTCCTCCAAATATGAGATCATCAATAAATATTTCAGATAATAGTATACCTTTATCCTTATCTATCTTCATGTACAAATTGTTGTTATCATTAGTTCTTTCAAATCCAATTTTCACAAGATAAGTATGAAGTCTCTCATACCATGCATTTTAAGTCTCTATGCATTTTACTTACCATATTCTTGTTATTTTTGTCAAAAAATCCTTTTGGCTATTCTATGTAGACTTCTTTTAATATGGCATTCAGAAATGTAGACTTGACATCCATCTGATAAACTTTGAAACCTTTGTACGTAGCATAAGCAAGTAGAATTCTCACTCCTTCCATTCTTGGAATAGGGGTAAATATCTCACCATAGTCAATTCCTTCTTCTTGTGCATACCCTTTTCAAACTAGTCTTGCTTTTTTCCTTGTCACTTCACCATTCTCATCTAGCTTATTTTTGAATACCCATTTGGTGCCAATCACATTCTGGTATTTTGGTCTAGGAACTAGACTCCATGTCTTGTTCTTCTCTATTTGCTAGATTTCTTCTTCATAGCCTTGTACCAATCATCATCTTCCAATGCATCTTTTATTGTCTTAGGTTCCTTCATGCTTAAAAAACATGATTAACTTCTAAATCTATTTCTTGTCAATGGCCTTGCATCTTTGTCTCCAATGATTTCATTTGCACTATGATGTCTTTTGATATATTTGGACAATCTTGGCTTAGTACTTGTTATATTTTAATCTTCCTGCCAAAATTCATAATTCGTATTGCCCTTCCTGCCTTTGAAATGTCCATAATCAAATATCCGTGGAAATATTAAAATACCAAGCTTCAAACCTTATAACATATTTTTTGTGGCCCGCAAGTTCTCTGTCGTTAGATCCTAGGAAGATCGACAATTGGCGCTATCTTGCCATCGGAAGCTGCATGAGATTTATGTTTGCGACATGGCACCCTGATGACACATGTTTGGTGGGTCCAGCTTGTAGGGCTGGGCAACATGTTTTGGTAGGTCAAAAAAGTTCCACAGCACCGTGGGCGCTATGTCGCTATCATGTGTTGGCCGAAAAATCTTCATAGTGACATAGCACCCGACGGAAATGTCTTACAGCGAACGGTTAGTTTCATGAGCCAGAAAGTTCAAAAGGCAGCAAGGCCCCATGTCGCCATCAAAAAAATCAAGAGTTTTCTGATAGCGACATAGTGCCCGGTCAGTCGGAGGGTGTTCTATGGTGAGTCCTAGTGTTCGACGGGCAAGGTTCATGGCAATGAAAAAGTCACCACGACATGAGCTTCAGGCAAATGGTTGGGTCCCATTTTGTACCTCATTTGCCCAGTTGGTGGAGTCTGATGCCATGGTGGAAAATCATTGGAAGACACGTGCATATCAGAAGACATGTCATCATTGGGCGCCATGGCACTATGGGAAGTTGGCCTCGATTTTCCCATAGCGACATAGCGCCTGGGCACCACGTGTCCCCTTAGTAGGGTCAAAGCAGTACAGACCCTCCAGGTTAGTGCCTTGTCAGACCAAGGTGGTGCTTCATTAGGCCAATGGGGAATAGCCACGTATGCCAAGTCAGAATACAGATAGATCGTGGGACTAGATCTTCAACGCGGCCAGTGCAGTAAAGGGGTAAGATCTCCAGCGTCTGATCTGTAGTGATCAACAACAGGCACCATTGCGCTATGGATAAGCCGCACGAGATTTACGATAGTGAGTTGGCACCTGGAGGACACGTGTCCTCGTGGGTCCAAGTTTTTAGAGGCATAGGAAATATAGATAGTTGGCATGTGGCCGGTTCCCATTGATTGATACACTGAGGGGTAGGGGGCAGTATCTATCTTGCTTACCGTGAGATCAAAGAAAATTGATAGAAGGTGCCATGTCACCATGGTGAAGTTGGGCGATCTTTACCATAGTGACATGGCACCCTTTTTCCATGTGTCAGTGTGGCCAAGTCTCGCCAAGGTGCGGTCACTGAGGTGATGCCAGGTGTGCTGACAGCATTTCATGGGCCCAGAGGTTGAAAAGCAAGCACGAAACATGACGACTCTTCACGATCATCAGATTAGGGCAGATCAACGGAAGGCGATGGCTCGCTATGGTGAAGTTGTGCGATCTTTACCACAGTGACATAGCGTCTTGCCAACACATGTCTCGCTGGCTCAGCCAGGGTTGATGGTTAATGGTTGGCAGTCGGTACAATCATTGCAGTCAATGTGGCAGCTAGTTTTAATGTTGCAGCTAGGTGGTGGAAAGGTGGCATAGTCAGGTTGGTGACCACCACAGCTAGAGATACCAACAGTGACATAGTGCCCACTCCAACATAAGGAATGGTCAGCATGTGGGACCTTGAGGAGGTGGCAAAATAAAGAGAGACAATTTGCTTGTGTGGCCTAGTTTGCACATAAGGAACTGTTTGACTTTCTTTGACCTCACAGATTCATGAGCTAAAAATAATGAATCAAGTTTTTTGCCATGAGATTTCGATCTTGTGATCAATGCCACTGACTTAGAAGTGAATGCAAAGTGCAAGGACATTCAACCACCATTACAGATGTATCTACTATGTCAGGGGATGTTTTCTGGCCCTATCCTATCTTCTCCAAGCTCTTTCTCAGAGGAATATTAGATTTTTCGGTACTCAAACCACCAGATCTTTGATTGGATTTTCAGGGTGAGAAGTTATTGCTAGTAGGTGAGAAGTAAATGTAATGCAAAAAATCCTCAGTTATGCCTGAACTATAAAGGCAATTTTGTGATCTTTTCTTAGGAGGACTCCTTTTTTGATTTCTTTGCTACTGCTCGCAGGTCTATAGTGTAAAATTTCCTTTGTCTCTAAGCTATATAACATTCTATATCATCTCCTTCAACCATCGATGTGTATGTGCATCTGTCTTGCCCCTCATTGGTGTATTGTTGAGATCTGTGGCTTGCACACTATGTCTATTTTTGGCCTATTGGATAATATAAAGTGAAATCCTTTTCCTTTTCTTATTCAGTTTGCTTTCCTGATCTATATGTGGTTATTGATTGACATAAGTCTGGATGTGTATGTCTTTTGAATGTTATCTTGGTTTTGTAGTGCATATATGGGCAGAAATGAAGTCTGAACACTCTATTTTGGTGCATCACCTCCTTAGATTAGACTAGGTAGATTTGATTTCATGCTCTCCTTCTCCCTTTTCCTCTCCAAGAGTAGATAGGTGCACCCTAATAGTAAGAGGAAGCCGGCCTTCTCCAGAGACTCAACCTCACAGTTCAAGTCCCGCTACTTGGAGGTTGTTTTCATGTTTCACTAGGTTGTCCTTATTCATAGGCCTTGGACAAGGGTGCAAACCTAAGTGACAACAGTTTTTGGCATGCCCGGTGGGACACTTTTCAAACAAAATTTAAAGTCTACTGGTGTCAAGAAGAAAGAGTTTTAGAGATTAATGCTGAAGAGGTAGTGCTAGCTTCAGTATTCAAGCCTTTAAGAGGTTGATCCTTCAAAGTACTTAGCAACTTTGAACATCAACAAATCTGGTTCTAGGCCAAAGTTGTAGTGATTCATGCCCAAAGCTGAAACAAGGGCGTCTTCTAGAGGTAAATTTCAATATCGAGAGCTTTCTCTTTCAAATCCTAGAAGAAGGAGGACTAGAACTTCATTATCACCAGTTAGGGGTGTAATAACAGTTAATATACCTGTAAGATCTGTCTCTACTCCTCCTACTATTTGAACTCAGCCTAGATTGCCATCAACAGTCATCAATAGAACACTTGTTTACATGGCATAGCCAAGAGTTCATGCTTTTGCCACCTTCAATGGTGGAAGTGCTCTATTGTTAGCCCAAAGACATGATATACTAGTATCTGCACTAAAAAGTATACCTGATTTTACTGGTGAAACTTCCATATCCCCTTTAGAGCATATCCAAGAAGTAGCAAATGTCTGTAATATTCATGGTATTATAGAGGATGATGTTGCTGTCAGACTTCTAGCCTCATCTTTAAAAGCAAAAGCATTATAGTGGTATAGAGGCTTAGCTCATGGTTCTATAACTGATTGGGATGGACTAGGAGTAGGATTATGCAAACTATTTGTCACTTTTAGAGCAATTGACTACTATTAAAAGAGCCCCCCATGAGTGTATGACCAATTTTAACTATAGATTTCAAAAGACATGGGATAGAATACCTACTACAAAGAAACCTACCCCTGGTAATGCCTTCTTGCATTACCTTAGAGATTTTAATAGTTATATTTCCACTACAATCGAAACTATGGGAGGAGATACCTTGCCTAATGCCTATGAGATAGCCATAAAAGCTGAGAACATCCTAATACAAGGAGGAAAGTTGGCTCCAAGGCCTCCTATGCCTTTCTTTCCTAATGTTTCCAACCACCAACCAGCAAAGGCCCCTCTTCCTACAACTTCTACATCACAAGCCCTTACTCTAATCCCTCAAGCTTCCACATCCTCAAAAGGGATAGATGAACTCAAAGAGATGCTCCAAGGTCTAGTGATGAATATAGATAAGAGAGAGAAGACCCTAGATAAAAAAATTGCAAGAGTAGGGGAGGGAGTTGAAGGACCAAGGAAAGAGATTAGAGGATAGTTTTTCTATGATACAAAAAATGAGTAACAAGGTGGTGGCCTTAGAAAGGTAGCAAGCTCAAAGTGGCAAGCCTCCCCAATTGCAATATCAAGCTCCAAATAGTCGTAGGCCTCTTGATTAGTGGAATAGCTCTTTTGATCAGGGTAGGCAAAATAGTCATGCTTCTGCTTCAAGCTCAAATCAGAATAGAGCTATAGTCCCTCAAAATAACTTAGCCCATGATCAAGATTTTTGTCCTTCTTGCAACTATTGTTATGCCTATTGCATGTGCCAGAAGGCAGAATCTTATTTGGCCCTAACTTCCCAAGAACCTATAGCAAAGCAATTATACAAGGAGGATCATTCCAGGAATCCTCATATATTCAAGGACATGATGATTGCTCTTTCATGAATCATCAGATTGGGGAGCATTGTAATGTAAACTAGGATTCCGTTTCTCATAACACAAGAAGTAAGAAGAGAGCTATGGAACATGCTGCCCCTCCTTCTCCAAAGCAGGCCTCAACTTCAAGTGTTGCACCTCATGCACATGCAGCAAATGAACAAACAAGTACTTCACAACAGCAAAAGAAAGATTCTAGAAAGAAAGATGCGAGTGATCCTTATGTTGCTCCATCTCAACATCTTATAAATGTAGCTCCCAAAGTTTCTACCAAAGTTCTAATACACCATTTAGTGTGGTAGAGAAAATGAAGAGGACAAATGTGAACATTTCTATGTGGGATGTTGTTGCTACCATACCAATGTAGAAGAGGATGTTGCAACAAGAATTAGAGAAGATTGAACCCAAGGATCAACCATCTATCATGGAGAGTGCCACAAGTCTAGTACAACCAGCAGGGGATGTGGAGACAAATAAAAAGGTTAGACCTCCTCCATTCTATGTTTCTCTGAATATAGGGGGCAAATTAGTCCACAATTGCATGATAGATTCTAGGGCTAGTAGCTTAGTAATGCCTAGGTGTGTTGATGATGCTTTAGGAATGAAATATGAGCCCATTTATAGGGATGTGTTACAATTAGATGGTAGTGCTGTCAAAACTATAGGTATCCTTAGGAATGTGGAAATGGCCCTACGTGCATGCCCTGGTTGCACTGTAATTCAAGACATATTTGTTGCTGAAGTCAAGCCCTATTTTGCTATCTATCTTTCAAGAGACTTCATTGCTCAAATTGGTGGATTCATATCTTCTGATTGGTCATATATGTCATTTAAGACCAGATATGGAGCCAATGCCTCAATTAGAGCAGGACCTCAAGCCCTTCATCATACTGAATCTTACACCCCCAATCCCATCAACATGAATTGCCCTATTCTAGAGATGGATGAAAATGACATAGTAAATGAGCCTGCCACTTCCATAGTAGAGATTCTTGATTTCTTCTTGGATTAGTGGGCAAATGCATATAAGTTTGAGCCTATGTTAGAGACTCTTGAGAGAGGCATTAGTACATATTGCATAATAGAGAAAGATGCTCAAGTTCCTAACCTTGTTAGGACTAATGATGATATGAATGGAATATGTAGTATGTACTTTGATAGATCAAGGAATAGAAATGGATCGGGGGCTAGTGTTATGCTGATCTCTCCTGCACAAATAAGATACTACTTCTCCTTTAGGCTCCAATTCAGTTGCACCAATAATGTGGCCGAGTATGAATCCTTGATTCAAGGTCTCTTACTTGCCCAAAAGAGAGGAATTCAAGCCTTGAGAGTATACAGGGATCGTGAGTTGGTAGTTAACCAAGTGAGAAATCAAAATATCACCAAAAATGGCCTGCTCAAGTCTTACAAACACAAAGTCTAGGATTTTCTTGAGGGCTTCAATGCATTTAATATTCAGAGCATTCCTAGGAAAGAAAATAGACATGCTGATAGACTTGTAGCAGTGGGTGCAGCTTATGATGTACCAGGGAATCTTGAGGAGAAAAATAAGCAACAAATAAAGGTGGTAGTGAGGCCTGCCATCCTTGACAACAACACTCATTGGCAGGTGTTTGATTCTGATGAGAAAATTGTGAGTTTCTTGTAGAATGAGGCAGAATTCTCAGATAGAAACCAGTCAAGACTACAAGATCAGTATGGTGATCAGATCATTCATCTTAGTTCTAACAAGTTACCCAAGGGTCTCATTACCTTGGAGGATGTCTTTAATCCTGATGATCAAACAAGAGGCAAAGGGATGAATCTAGCTATAGAAAAGCATGATTATGCCCCAGTTACAATTGTTGATGGAAAATTCTTGAATATGGGGAAGGTATGTTCTGAAACTGAGCAAAAAAACTTCATTCATCTATGTCAATAATTTAATGATGTATTTTCTTGGACATATGATGACTAAAAAGGATTTGATCCTAGTCTATTTTAGCATACCATAGATTTAGTTGATAAGGCCAAACTAGTAAGGCAAAAATAGAGGCCAGTGAATCCTAAGATTGAGCCCCTAATGAGAAAAGAACTATCCAAGCTGATAGAGGCTAATATAATATTTCCTATCAAACACTCATCGTGGGTAGCTAACCTTGTCCCCGTTAGGAAGAAGAATGGAGAAATCAGACTGTGTGTTGACTTTAGGGATCTTAATTAGGCTTCTCTTAAAGATCACCATCCTCTCCCTTCCATGTAGCAAATTCTGTCCAAGGTTAGTGGTTCAAGGAGATTCTCTTTTCTCGATGGATTCTTTGGTTATAATCAAGTGCTAGTTAAAGAATCTGATAGACATAAGACAACATTTACTACTAAATGGGGCACCTATGCTTATTGCAAGATGCCATTTGGACTAACAAATGCAGGTGCCACATTTCAGAAGGAAATGGAGATGGCCTTCAAAAAGTTAATGGACAAGTTTTTCTTAGTATACCTTGATGACATAACTATATATTCAAAAAATGTAGAAGATCATTTTGATCATCTAAGGAAGGTATTTCTAAGATGTAGAGAGTTTGGGGTTTCCCTTAACCCAACCAAGTGTGTCTTTGCTACAAGCCAAGGAAAATTATTGGGACGCACTGTATCTAAGGATGGGTTGATCATTGATCCAGAAAGAACAAAGGCAATACTTGCCCTTCCTCTTCCTAAACACAAGAAGGGGCTGCAAAGTTTCCTTGATAGAATAAATTTTGTAAGAAGGTTTATTCCTAATCTTGCTACCATTGTGAAACCTCTTAAAACTATGCTTAAGAAAGGTATGGTCTTCTCATGGACCAAGGAAGGGAAGGAGAATTTTGAAGAGATCAAGACAGCCATAGCCTCAGCCCCTACTCTCATGAATCTAAATTTTGAGAAAGATTTCATCCTCTACACTTTAGGTGGTGAGTCAAGTATCTCTGCTATCTTGACTCAAACAAATGGCAAGGATGAGGAGCATCCCATAGCCTTCTTCAGTGAAGGGCTCAAGGAATATGAAGATAAGTAAAATTATGTAGAGAAGCAAGCCCTTGCAGTCATCAGAGCCTTGAAGAAATTCAATCACCTCTTGTCCCACAATAAGATCCATTTGTTGGTGCCCCATGCCAGTGTAAAGGATTTCCTGTTAAGAAAGGATATCAGTGAAAAGAGAGCTGGATGGATCACTAAGGTAATGGAGTATGATGTTGATATTTAGATTACCAAGCTGGTAAGAGGGAAGGGGTTGTGCAAAGAAATGTTATCAGGCTTGGATTCAGATGAAGAGACTGCTATGGTAATAATAGAGCAGCAGGAGGTAAGAAGTGCTAAGGGTCCAAGGAGTTGGATAAATGACATGAAGAACTTCTTATTAGGGGATCGATACCCTCAGGGATTGGACAGAGCTAAAAGAAGACAATATAGACTGCAGTCCATTCCCTATCTTGTAATTGATGGTATCCTATTCAGGAGGGTTTTTAATGGGACCCTGTTGAGATGCGTTGAAGAGGATCAGGCTAAGAGGATGATTAAGGAACTTCATGATGGCCCTAATGGTGGTCATTTCTCTGCAAGAACTACTTCCATGAAGATCATGAGGGATGGTTATTACTAGCCATCCTTGCTTCATGATTGTTATGGATACGTGAGAAAATGTGAGAAATGTGCTTTCTTCTTAAGCAAATAAAGGCTTGCAGCTCTCCCCCTTTGTCCTATTCAGGTGGATCAACCCTTTACCCTGTAGGGGTTGGATTTTATAGGTCCCATTAATCCTCCATCTAGTGCAGGTCATAAGTGGATTTTGGCTACCACTGATTATTTCACTAGATGGATAGAGGAAGTTGCCTTGAAGGATGCCACAGAACCATCAGTTGTTGAATTCCTTGATGGAATTGTATCTAGGTTCAGTACTCCTTCTACTATCATCTCAGACAATGCTAAGTCTTTGTTGGAACCCAGATTTGTGCATGGGCAATGAATCACAATATCTACCTGAGCACATCATCAAATTACTATCCTCAAGGTAATGGTTTGGCTGAGTCTTCCAACAAGAATCTGATCAGAATCATGAAGAGGACAATAGAAGACAATCAGAGGGTCTAGCATAAGAAATTAAGAACTACTCTGTGGGCTGCTAGCATAACACCCAAGAGATCTGTTGGGAATTCACATTTTGTGTTGGTATATGGTAGGGAGGCCAGACTCCTAATTTCATTAGAATTCCCATCCTTGGAATTGGCTCATCAGCTGGAATTGATTGAAGATAATGCCATGTCAGTAAGAATGGCATAGCTGATTGAACTAGAAGAAAAGAGAAATAAGGCTATGCAAACTCTAGAGGTACATCAGCAGCAGATGAAAAAGATTTTTGATAAGAAGGCTAGGGTCAAAACCTTCAGAGAGGGAGATTTAGTTCTAAAGTGGGATTTAGACAGAGCAAAACTAGGAAGACATTCCAAGTTTGACCCACTATGGAGTGGCCCCTTTCTAATTGCCAGTTGCAAACAGGCTAATGCATTCTAGCTAAGCTAGCCCAATGGAGAGATTTTGCCCATTCCAGTCAATGGGATCTATTTGAAGCCCTATTTCTAAAAATTTGTGGATCCATGTACATGAGTAGTTTAGTTTCTTTTTGTTGTTTCTTGCTTTTCAATAAGTGCGCTTGCACATGGTTCTCTCTTTGAGTTGCCAGCATCTGAAGTTTTGACAGTTTTGAGGTTACAGTTGCAGAGCTAGAGTTTTCAATGTTTTGATCTCCTCATAGAAGGGTTAGGGTTTTGCAATTCTTAGATTCATACTTTTTTGACTCCATGGCCCAATGAATTGTTTACAGGCACTGGTCATGCATCGAGCAGGCTCATGCCCCCTGTGAGTTGCCAGAAATGTTGTATTTTAATCTTCCTGCCAAAATTCATAATCCATATTGCCCTTCCCACCTTTGAAATGTCCATAATCAAATATTTGTGGAAATATTAAAATACTAAGCTTTGAACCTTATAACATATCTTTTGCGGCCCGCAAGTTCTCTGTCATCAGATCCAAGGAAGATCGATAGTTGGTGCTATCTCGCCATCGAAAGCTGCACGAGATTTATGTTCGCGACATGGCACCTTGATGACACATGTCCAGTGGGTCCAGCTTGCAGGGTTGAGCAACATGTTTTAGCAGGTTAGAAAAGTTCCATGGCACCATGGGCACTATGTCGCTATCATGTGTTGGCCAAAAAATCTTCATAGCGACATAGCGCCTGATGGAAATGTCTTACGACAAACGGTCAATTGCACGGCCTGGAAAGTTCAAAAGGTGGAAAGGTGCCATGTCGCCATCAAAAAAATCATGAGTTTTCTGATAGCGATATAGCGCCTGGCCGACCAGAGGGTGTTCTACGATGAGTCCCAGTGTTCAGTGGGCAAGGTTTGCGGTAATGGAAAAGTCACCATGGCGTGAGCTTTACGCAAATGGTTGGGTCCCATTTTGTACCTCATCTGCCCAGTTGGTGGAGTCTAGTGCCATGGTGGAAAATCATTGGAGGACACATGCAAATTAGAAGACATGTCATCATTGGGTGCCATGGTGCTATGGGAAGTTGGCCTCAATTTTTCCATAGCGACATAGCACCTTGATGCCTCGTGTCCCCTCAGTAGGGTCAAAGAAGTACAGACCCTCCAGGTTGGTGCCTTGTCAGACCAAGGTGGTGCTTTGTTAGGCCAATGGGGAACAACCACGTATGGCAGGTCAGAATATAGATAGATCGTGGGACCAGATCTTCAATGTGGCCAGTGCAGTAAAGGGGTAAGATCTCCACCATTTGATCTGTAGTGATCAACGGTAGGCGCCATCACGCTATGGATAAGTCACATGAGATTTATGATAGTGAGTTGGTGCTTGGAGGACACGTGTCCTTGCGGGTCCAAGTTTGGAGGCACAGGAAATATAGATAGTTGGCACATGGTTGGTTCCCATTAATTGATACACTAAGGGGTAGGGGGCAGTATCTATCTGCTTACCATCAGATCAAAGAAAATTGACAGAAGGCACCATGTCGCCATGGTGAAGTTGCGTGATCTTTACCATAGTGACATGGCGCCCTTTCACCACGTGTCAGTGGGGCCAGGTCTCGCCAAGGTGCGGTCATTGAGGTGATGCTAGGTGTGCTGACAGCATTTCATGGGCCCAGAGGTTGAAAAGTGAGCACGAAACATGACGAGTCTTCACAATCGTCAGATCAAGGCAGATCAACAGAAGGCACTGTCTCGCTATGGAAAAGTTGTGCAATCTTTACCACAGTGACATAGCATCTTTTTGACATGTGTCTCGCTGCCTTGGCTAGGGTTGATGGTTAATGATTAGCAGTCGGTACAATCATCGCAGTCAACGTGGCAGTTAGTTTTAATGTTGCGGCTAGGTGGTGGAAAGGTGGCACAGTCAGGTTAGTGACCACTGCGGCTAGAGATACCAACAGAAACATAGTGCCTAGTCCAACATAAGGAATGGTCAGTGCATGGGACCTTGAGGAGGGGGAAAAATAAAGAGAGACAACTGGCCTATGTGGCCTAGTTGGCACATGAGGAACTGTTTGACTTGCTTTGACCTCGCAGATTCATGACCCAAAAATAATGAATCAATTTTTTTGCCGCAAGATTTAGACCCTATGATCAATGCCACCGACTCAGAAGTGAATGCAAAGTGCAAGGAAATTCTACCACCATTACAGATCTATCTACTATGTCAGGGGATGTTTTCTAGTGTTGCCCTTTCTTCTCCAGGCCCTTTCTCAGAGGAATATCAATTTTTTTGGTACTCAAACCACCAGATCTTTGATTGGATTTTCAAGGTGAGAATTTATTGCCAGTAGGTGAGAAGTAAATGTAATGCAAAAAATCCTTAGTTATGCCTAAACTATAAAGGAAATTTTGCGATCTTTTCTTATGAGGACTCATTTTCTGATTTCTCTGCTACTGCTTGCAAGTTTGCAGTGTAAAATTCCCTTTGTCTCTGAGCTGTATAACATTCTGTATCATCTCCTTCAGCCATTGATGTGTATGTGCATCCGTCTTGCCTCTCATTGGTGTATTGTTGAGATCTATGGCTTGCATACTGTGTCTATTTTTGGCCTATTGGATAATATATAAGTGAAATCCTTTTCCTTGTGTTATTCAATTCTCTTTCCTGATCTGTATGTGGTTATTGATTGACATAAGTCTGGATGTGTATGTCTTTTGAATGTTATCTTGGTTTTGTAGTGCATATATGGGCAGAAATGAAGTCTAAACACTCTATTTTGGTGCATCACCTCCTTAGATTAGACTAGGTAGATTTTCTTTCGTGTTGTCCTTCTCCCTTTTTCTCTCCAAGAGTAGATAGGTGTGCCCTGATAGTAAGAGGAAGCCAGCCTTCTTCGGAGACTCAACCTCATAGTTCAAGTCCCACAGGTTGGAGGTTGTTTCCATGTTTCACTAGGTTGTCCTCACGCATAGGCCTTGGACAAGGGTGCAAACCTAAGTGACAATAGTACTTGTAACTACATTTTTTCAGTCAGCTTCAAAATCACTGTGTACACCTTTGTTAGGTGTTTTAGCATCTCTTTCATGTATGACAATCTTAGAAATAGAATGTCCATTTTCTTTGTTCAACAACTCAACATCTGAATGCAGCTTGATTATTGAATGCAACTTGGCATTCATAGGTTGTAACTTGACAGTTATTAAGAGTTATTGTTGGTTTGCAACTTGATTTGTAGCATATTCTTTAGCAAGCATTCCTTCATAGAAGTATACAAATGATTTTGTATTCTTCTAGTTTATTTTTAGGTTCAGCCTCATGTAATTTTGTAACCTTATCAAAATTCATATTTGCACTTTCCACAATTTTGTTAGTGTTAGTATTTAAACACTTGTAGGCTTTACTTCTTTTGGAGTAACCAAGGAATATACCTTCTTCACTTTTTGCATCAAACTTTCCACTCCTTTCATCTTTAAGCATCTTTAAGAATATAACATTTACTTCCAAATACCTTAAAATATTTCACATTAGGTGGATATCCATACCATAGTTCAAAAGGTGTTGAATGAGTACCTTTCTTGACTTGCACATAGTTCAAGGTATATCTAGCAGTACTTACAACTTCTCTCCAATATTTCAAAGAAAATTATTCTCCATCATGAGTGTTTTTCCACAGTCCATTATTGACCTATTTCTTCTTTCAACAATTCCATGTTGTGGAGGGGTCCTACATGCAGATGTCTATTTTTTGATTCCTCTGTCACTATCGAACATCTCAAACTCATTTGAAGTGAGACTATTACCTATCTCTTTTTCAACTCTTGCCAAGTACCACTTAAACATTTGAAAAGCATCAATTTTTTTTTTAGAAACATGACTATCATCATCCTAGAGTAACCATCAACAAATAGCATTATGTACTTATCTCCTTTATAGCTTTGCACTTCAATAGGTCCACAAAAGTTAGTATGAACAATTTCCAGTACTTTTAGAGAGGTATAAGCTTTACTTTTAAAGCTTGAGTTTATCATCTTGCCTAACTAACATTGTTTGCATATTATATTATCAAGTTTCTTCAACTTAGAAAAACTTGTGACTCTTTTCATGTTACTGATACTAATCAAATTATCAAAATTAACATGACATAATCTCTTGTGCCAAAGCCATACATCATCATTTTTTTCAATAAGACCAATAGCATCTTCTATATCTAGATAGAACATATTACTTCTAGTTTGATCACCTTTTCCAATAAAGTTTCTATTTGTGTCATATATCTCGGTAGTTTTATTTTCAAACTCAACTTTGCATCCCAAATTATTTAATTGTGACACACTTAACAAGTTATAATTCAATAATATTTTGCCAATAGTGGCATGTTGTGATGGTTAAGTCATTGACTCATTAAATTGTTATCCTTACCATCAAGGTTCAAATCCAATGGGATGAGGTCCCTTATTTGTGGCGTCACCGGTTCATAGATCTAGGTCAAAGCGTTTACCCCTCTTTAAATAAATAAATTAATAATTCAATACTTCAACATAGTATTGATTGTCACATGAAATCTTGTCTATGAGTCTGATAAATCCTTTTCCTTTTATCAAACATGGTGAATCATTACCAAACCTTACACTATTTCCATCATAAGAAGTTAAGGTAATGAACTTACTTTTGTATCCAATCATGTAATCTTATCCTGCACTCTCAATAATCCATTTATCATTCTTGTTCACACAAGTCATGAGTGCAGTCACCTCATCCTGATCAAATTCGTCCTTCATTACAACATATACCACTTCATCATCATGTTCATCAAAGTCATGTTCATCAGCAATGTAGCTTGATTTCTTGCCTTTGTCTCTATAGTCTCTTCCATCATCTTGTCTTCTATTTTTGTTCTTTTTTCCTTCTGTATAGTTCTTCTTCTGTGTACATCTTGTAGCAATATGACCAACTTCATTGCAATTGAAACAAACAATGGGTAACTTACCTTTAAACTGGCCTTTCCCTTTGTCAAATCTTCTTGCCAGCAATGCTTCCAATTGTTCAATGTCTTTCTCATATGTCTTGTATCAATGGACACATATTTTATCTTTCTTTTGTTCTTCTTGTTTACCTCCTTAGAATCCTTCAATAATGATTTTTCTTTGAAAGTTGATTCAATACTCTATGGTTTGTAGTTGTCAAAATTAGATAGCTCAAAAGTAGTGAGTCTGCATACCAAACCTTCAAGGGTTAGATCATTTCTTGGTATACATTTTAAATCTTAAATTAAAAAAACTCTAATGGCATAAATAGGCAATAATGTCCTGAAGACTTTACTTAATATAGTATAATCATCCATTTTACTTGTAGCACCTTTTATTACACTAACTTCTTTTATCCTAGCAATATAATTAGCAACATCCTCACCTTCTTCCATTCTCATGTCATCAAACTTACCTCTAAGACTCTTTGAATTGGCTATTTGAATATTTTTTTCTCCTCCATAGATAGTGGCCAAGGCATCCCACATCTTCTTTGCACTATCAAGACCATTGATATCATCAAATTTGGAGTAGATTAGGGTAGATGCAATCTCCAACATTGTCTGATTGTATTCTTTCTTTTTCTTCATATCTTTAGTAGTTAGGGATCATACTGGATCACCATGCTCCACTAAAATGTAAGATTGTGCATGATCTCCAAGTCCTCCAAGGTGTAGCTTCATCAAACTTTTCCATGTAGGAAAGTTACCTTTGTTGAGCCTGGGTACTTCAGTTTTTGACATCTTGATCTTTGTGCTTCTAGTATGTTAAAAATAATCCTCTTAAGTAGATGGCTCTAATACCAATTGTTGCAATTATTTGAGAATAACTAAGAGGGGGGGTGAATTAATTATTCAAGGTCCAAATATAAAAATAAAACTTTTCACAATTCAATGAGCCCATAAAACATTCATACCCATGGATGGATTCATTGTGTATCAACTAAAACTCATATGTTATTGTCAAATCAACTTGTTAAAATGTAAAACATGAAACACAACACATCTATCATCATATTTGACACAATGATTTGATGTGGAAACCCAATGTGGGCAAAACCACTTGTAACATGGTACTCCTTTTTCACTCTTTTGAAGTGATGACTTGTTAAAGGCCAACCCTATTAAAGGTTACAATACACACTATTAAATGTGACTCAGTTAAGGGATTTCAGTCACCTTATTAAAAGTGAGCCTTGTTAGAGGACTTTAGGCCATTCACTTGGAATGCTAGCTTGTTAAATGATTTTCCAATGACTGTTAAGTCAACATTGCTCCAAAGGGTTTACCCTAGACTGATACAATTGTTAGAAAGTAATAGTAGAACTTTTATTTGATGCAACTTACAACCTCACTTGTAGATTACATATCTCTATTCAATCCTCAAATCTACTTGGTTTCCATTCTTTGTAGCTCTGACAGCTTGTTCACTATTCAATCATTCATCCTCTTAAGCCTTCTTACTTAGTATGCCATTGCAAACTCTTCTCTTGGGTCACTTGATGAAGCAAAGCCCCTTTTCCTTCTCCTTATTAGATTCTTGTCACAAACTCTCTAACTATTCTGCTTCATGACTTGACATTCCTATATACAAAAAAATAGAACATTTTCCTGCTCATTATCCATTATCTAAATTAGGCTTTTTGGATGGATTAGGTAGGATACAATGTATCTACCTCATATCTTGTCTTCTTTAGAAACTTCTCTTGAAATACATTTGAATTTTCCTTTAAAATGATTTATATAATATTTTTTGCCACCAACTCATCAATCTTATCTTCCTTCTGATTCATAAGTTCCAAGAGAAAAAACTTGTTAGCTTTTATTTGGAAAATCTTTGATATTCGTCATAATACAGTAGCTCAACATTATTAATTTTTTGATGCTTGGCACATGCTACATCACTTGACACCAACTGTAAAATTACATGACATCAACTAGATTTTATTAGTGCTTGACATCAACTAAAAGTTACTCAACATCTACTAACTTGCTCGACATCCACTAGAATTTGTTTTCACTTAGCTCCAACTGACTTTTTGCTCAACTTAAACTAACTTTTCTCGACACCTACTATCCATTTGGTCAAGCTTGGTAAATGAACATTGTTTAACTTTTTCTTCTGATCTTTCTAACTATAGCCAACCATTTTGTAACCTCAAGTAGATCATCAATACATTATGTTATCACTATATAAACTGATCCTTGTACTTCATTACATAATCATAACTCAACCTTTCCTCTAGGTACTTTTGTTACATCTTGTTGATTAAGTCTCCCTCATCAATCAACTAAGTGATAGTATTTGAAACATATAAGCATGTCTTACTGGAAAACAGGAGGTTTGACATCAGTGACAAAAAAATGATTGAAATACATAGTCTTCTTCAACAAATTTTCCAATCAATGATCTTTTCAATCAGATATCAACAATATATATACATATATATACATACATATATTTATATAGACATATGTCTATATCTACAATTATATATATATGTATATATACATATATATGTATATGGATCTAAATCTATATGTGTATCTATATATGTGTGTGTGTGTGTGTGTGTGTGTGTGTGTGTGTTTGTGTCTATGTATATACACATATATATAGATACACATATAGATATAGATACATATACATATATATGTATATGTAGATATATATATATACATATATGGAGTTGCTTCAAACCAATCATCCAATGTTAAGAAATTAGAAATATTTTTCATCATTTTTTATCTTGTCATAGATTTGAGGATATGCAACATTCTTGGCTTCAGAAAGGGTACATTCCTATGCAAATAATTAAGATTACTACTAGATAAAGGGACCATAATATAGAATGTATGGAAATAAGTCTCTCAAAAATTGGACTCCAAAATGGAGTGCTGGAAATCTAGATAGTGTACATATGTAGGTAGTTAACAATGATAATAAATGTTCTCTCTGCCCTAATAGCTTAACAGATGTTTTGCCTCTCACTCCCTTCTAATGCTAAGAATGAACTATAAAAGAAATTGAATACATTCTTTCAGCAATGGACTTCCCAATAGAAGAAACTTGTTCTTATTATTTGGGATAGCCTATGCTAACCCTCAAAATTTGGAGGCTTAGGTATCACAAAACTCTCCTAGAAAAGTAAAGCCTTTGGAACCAAATTCATTTGGAGATTATACAAGGAACATAAAAGGAAATGGAAAAATATAGATCATATCATAAGTATCACTTCCCTACCAATCCTCTTAGCCTATATAGAAAACTTCCCTCCAAGGCAATCTAGAGTTTGGAAATGTATACTAGACAATAAGCCCCTAATTATGGAGTACTTATCTTGGCTTGTGGATAATGGTCAAAATTTTTATTCTAGGAGGATTCTTGGGGTAGCGACCCCCCTTCCCATCTCTCCATTTGTCCTAATATAAATACCACCCTCGAAGAACACTATAGAAACACCCATAATAACTACATCTCATTCCCTAATAACCACCCTTACTTGGGATGGTAGTGCAACCTAAATCAAAAATAATCGCCTTTCCCAAGAATAAAATCTTGAGTTGATCACCACTTTCCAATATTGATAAATATTCCCTATTGGTAAAGAAAATAAATTAATTTGGACTAAGGCCAAGTCAAGTAAGTATAGTGACAAAGAGGGTCATAGTTACCTTATGACCTAGCAAAAGTGGGTAAATTCTTCCCTTCCCCTTGACCTCTATTGGATCAAAACATGCTTCTTAAAGTTGGGATGTTTTTATTGGTTTCTACCTAAAATGAATCCTCACATATAAATGCTATAAAAAGAACTTTTATGGACCTTCTCACTATAGCCTATTTAAATACCATGAAGAGATAGTTGATCAAATTGTATTGTAGTGCCCCTATGCTTATAAGTTTTGGTCTTGGATTTTCAAAAGAACTTCTCTTAAACATGGCATTCCCTAATGAACTTCACCCCCATTTATTATTCTAGTACTCTAAATGACCTAAGAGTATATATGAAAATCTAAGGAGCACTTTTCTAGCTATCCTTTGATGGGAGCTTTGGAAATAGTGAAAGCAAAGAATTTTCCAAGTCTTGTAAATGTCTCATGAATCATTTGCAATAAAATTTAATCTAGTATAGTAGAAAATACCAATAATAATATAAGGTCTAAATGTGACCTAAAAGGGCTATTGTTTGAATGGGACGCTCTTATGAAAAAATAATTGTTTTGACTATTTAATCTCATCTCTGTAGGTACATGTGGCATAGAGAATAAGTATAAAATAATTCAATGTTATTGTATTCCCCCCCAACCCCTCTCATAGTTGGCATAAACTCATTTTTGATGGAGCTTCAAGGAAAATCTGGGTCATGTAGACATTGGTCATTTATTGCATGATTAGAATGGGAACATTTGTGGGAAAATCGCTAACCCCATTGGAGTCACCTCTAATAATGTGGCTGAAATGGAGGCCTTAGTTGAAGGGCTCCAATTATGTATCCTATTAAAGGTAGAAGATATTATTATCAAAAGATATTTTCAAATTATATTAAAGGCCCTTAGATAAATCCTCCTCAAGTTGGAAAATTAATTCAATATTAGATAGGGATATTTAAATTTTATCTCACTTCTTGTTGCATTACATTAAGCATATTTATAGGGAAGAAAACTCCCTAGTAGACTCCCTTGCTAATAAAGGGGTCGATTACACCTTCATTTTTAACCCTCCCAAAGTCTAAACTTAAAGTGTTATTGTTTAGGCTTATAGTCATCCCACCCATATAGTATCATTTTTTACATTTTTATTATACCATCCTTTAATCTTTCCCACTATTATTATTCATTTGGCTCATTTATATCTAGGCCTATGTATATTGGTATATCATAGTTAGAAATCATCTTAAAGTAATGTCATGCAATAATTTTTTGGACATATTTTCACCTTTTTCTTAGTTCATTATCACTTCATTATGTTCACACAAATCTCATATTTTTGTATAGCTAATTATATTCCTCACTCTTTGAATATCTACATACAAGAATGTGTAAAATCTTGCCTTGATATTTTAATGTCTAACTAGAAGCTATAGCCTCCTTATTTATGATGCTCACATACATTTATTTTCCACCTCCTCATTATCACTAATAAATTTTCAACCATTCTTGCTTTCTTTTCTAATTTTCTAATCATGGATACTAACATTAAGATGAAGTCTAGAAATTGGTTGCTACAATTTTGGGGCAATCTTTTTGAGCATGGGTTAAGGCTCATGTTGTGTCACTACACATCTCATATAGTGATTGTAAGATTTGTTTGAAAAAAATTTGGGGATGAGTTTTAAAGAATGGATGAAAGAACCAAGTAAAATGTTGACATTATTATAGTATTTGTCTCTATAATATTTCATGTGGGAAGGGATAAAAGAGCCATACTGGAATTATGCTAGAGCCTATTTAAAGCTCCTTTAGTGATACATCTTAGGATCATCCTTTAAATTTTTAATGAAAACCTTTATATCCCTAAGAACAATGAATGTAGGGTGGTTAACAATGTTTGGGTGGTGGACAAAGTTGTGGAAGTGAAGCCTATCCTGATAATTAAGATCCAAGTCACTTTTAACTCAAGGATCCCCTCTAGCCTCTTAAACTACTAGTTTATTCTAGATGGTTTTAACATCCCTAATCTTCCAAAGTGGCATGAGATAGCTTGGTTTCTACTTTTAGACCATGTGGATGATAAAAATTATGAGGTTAATTCTTGAGATGAGGAATGACAAGGCAAGTTTGTAGTATCTCCTTTTTTCTTTACTACCCAAACTCATATAAACTGGAGAAGGAATTTTTGATCTTTCAAACGCTCTAGTTGATATTAATGTATATATTTTATTTACTATCACTCTCTAAGTAATAGTGATAATTTTAGTTAATATTATATACTTACTTTTCTTAATGGTTTAACTTTAGTCTATAATTTCATTCTACTAGAATATTTATAATAGATAGAGCTTTATTGCCTATATTTTAGCCAATAAGTAGGTAGCCCTATTCTTTTCCCCTTCACCTTTACCATTCCCCTACTTTTTGTCTTTTGAATGGAGTACATGTCAATCAAATACTGACAATTTGTCTAAGCACTATCTTAATAGACATTTTCCTTAGTATAATTTCTAGGCTTTAGAGGCCTCCCCTAACCCCTTATCCACTCTTTCCATACCCACCTCACTTATCATTATTGGGTTCTTCTCAAGATTTTTTATTTCTACTACTTTATCTCACAAATTATATTCTAAGGTTTTTTGTCTCTTACTATTTATCTTGGATTATCTCTAAACCTAAGGAGGAACTTTCGAGATGAATATTTGAATGAGTATCTTAGAAATGGCTATGGTCTTTCTTTCTGATTATTTCATTTTTCATAAATATTACTTTAGTATTTTTCATCTAAAAATAGTTTAGCAAATTATCCTACTTTATCTAGGCCAATGGGCTCTCACTAGCCAAATCATTGAACTACAAAAAGACCCTTGATTCTTTACTTTATTATCATGGCTCCACGATTTGTGTGTGATGGTAGTTTTTATTTACAATTTTTATCACTTCATTATTGCACTCTCTTTATCAGTAAGATTGGCTTAAACTCTATACTCGTCCTCCAATGTATGCTGATTTTTTTTTACTATATCTTTTGTTTTCTTCTTCTAAATTTAGAATTATCTAGGATGGGTCATTGAATGTTACACGTTTTGTTGCCCATATTTTGTCAAAGGTGCTATGGAATGTTTGACCTCATCTATTTTAATCTTGGTTTATGATAAACAAATCCTTATGATTAATATATTTATATTTATCTCGACTTATGACTTGTAGGTGTGTTGGTTTCCTTTTTCATCATATTAATGTATAAAAAATAGAATAGCCCCTGGACTAGCTTATGAATTTTCTTAAAGGGTTCTGTTGACACAAAATTCTACACCCTTGCTTGAGATTTAACCCTCAAGTGATCTTGTGTAACATGGAAATAAGCTCCAAGTGTGGGACTTTCACTTTGAGGTTGAATCTCTAGAGAAGGCCACCTTCCTTATTATCAGTGTGCACCTAAACTTCTTCTTGAGAGGAAAAGGTAGAAGGAATCCAAAAACTAAAATGCAGAAAGAGAAATGTGGTGATGTACCAAGATAGAATAGTACTTAAAAACTTGCCTGTAACTATACTACAAATCAATGAAAGCACCCAAATACACTAGCCTTAACTCTATTATATTTCCATGAATCCACATGCAGGTTTGGAACTAGTTGAAGTGATCAAAGGAAAGGAACTTCACTATATAGAAACTACTAATAGACTTAACACAACATATGAATCAAGAAAGTGGAAAAGAAACTTTCACTACAAAGAAAATACATGCACTAGTAAACATAATGGCAAGAATAGGCAAGAAAATTAGAACTCCCATTAATGGAAGGCAAAGTTGTAGAGCATAATGCTACTACAAAATAAAAATGGAGAAGAACCTAGAAAAAGTATTTACAATTTCCTTTTAAAGAGTTCAAGCATAACTCAAATTTAACTTGAAGTTCAAACCCAACCAAAGTGGATTTGAGTTGTAGAGAAGAAATAAATGAGTATAAGAGTAAAATCTGATCTTGAAATCAACTTGCTTGAGTGAAGTGATAGGAAGGGAAAAACAAATTCTCCCACCCATGAAAAATCAAATCCCATGAGATTTAATCATTACAATCATTAATGAGGCATTGAGATGCATAGCTATCATGTAAACAATGACAAATAATGTCATTTAACATTAAAGAATAACCCTTGTAATGTGTCATGGATGCAACAAATAAATCCATAAGACTAAAAAATGTGAGATGGGATAACACACAAGTTAACCTGCCATGAAAAATCTAGAGTTGACCTATGTGGAATCAATCTAATTTGCCCCAATAAGATAAGTTTTTGATGTAGATCTTCTTTTAAATATAGATGACCAAGATGCTACAAAAAATCTCCCCAACAGATGAATAAAAGACAACTGTAGATCCAAAATATTCTTCAAAAGAATGGGTGTCCCAGATGCATTCGAAAAATATCCAAAGATTTGCAACCTAGCACAAGAAAGATCTACCACATGGCATGAAACTATTGGTCAACACATTTTCCAAATGCATGGTTGAAGAGACAACAACAATTTCACAAAAGCAAAAAGGTAAGCCTTCTGAAATAGAAATTTTTTCTATTTCAAAATGAGTAGCAAAGTCATTATCCAAAATGGTGAAAATGGTTAACACAAAATGTTAACCCTATCAAAAAATGTGAATTAACTTGCAACTCAGCACATGAAGAAAAAATTAGCCAACTTGGCCAAAGAACAAACTTAACTAGCTCAACACATGAAGGAACCAAGCAAACTCGGCTCATGAAGAGACTGAGTTAACACTAGATGTTAACCCAACCAAAAGCATGTTAACTGACATCCAAGAATCAAGCCCATTGAAGATCTCTTAGATTAGTTATTGATGATGGGCTAAATGAGGGGCAAAAATGGCCAACATTCTTAGTGACTCGGAGGGGATACTTCCCTGCTAAGCATAGACTAGTGGCCTTAAGTAAATCATTGGGCATAGAGTCACTAACAAGAATTGACACATTATCCCACCTATAACTTCACAAAATCTACAACCAGTAAAAAAAAAAATTCCAATGGAGCTCTAGAAAGCTCAAGAATGGTTCCAAAAAAGGGAGAAAATGTTCTCCTGCACTTCTTATAAAGTAGAAAGCTCCTAATCTACTATTTATAGATATTAACAACACAAAAAATTAGACAAAGCCATTGACTAGCTTGTTGTAATAATTTCCCTTCATCACCAGTTGGTTTCTTGTTCCATGCATAAGGACAACTGAAGATAGAAACAAGTATAACAATTAAGTTACTACATGGAAAACCTTCTTCCCAATGCTGAAAACAATGAAGCTTTCTAGCACCATGGCATTACCTTTTGGAGCTAAACATACTTGTTCCTCTTTGCAAAAATCTTCCTCATGCTCACGTGTAAGCATGACTTGGGGCAACTTGTTAATTTGTTGCAGAGCTAGGCACCTTATGGGGCACCCTCTTGATGGTTTTAGGTCCAAGCAATCAGCCTTGACCTTAATATTTTACTGTGGAATGGTAGCTTCCAACTAATTTGGAAGTGGCTCATCCTCCTATAAAGAAATAATCTCCAACTCTTTCCCATGATGCTCATGAGTCACCTCCTCAAGAGCTACTGGTATAATATCAAGCCTTGAGAAAAAGTCTATTATGATGCTGAAAAAACATTCTCTAGATAATAAACTACATTTATGTTTTCTTTTTCCTCCTACTCATGCCTGTCTTCCTGCTACAACTGATAGCCTTGCACTTCTTCTCCTTATAGTAGGTCTAATCTTTCAAGTCCCCATTTGAAGCTTGATCAACTATCTTTGGTTCCACAAGAGTAGGAACCACCTCATCATACTTTGTCTCGTGATGTCTCTGCACATCAAAATCTTGTTACCTTTATATATCATTAAGCTGCCTAGCACAAGCCAACAACTAATCATCACTTTCATTCACTCAGCTTTTGAAAGCCTGCAACTACTCACTCCTCTCATGAAACTTTAAATCCATCCATTTGTTTCACTCCATTGTTAGAACTTGGAACTCCAAAAAATTTTCACCCATCTTAGCCATCATAGATTCAATGGTCTTAATTTCATCATTTGGAGGTATTTGGTTTGATAGGGTAGGGGTAAGAGGGGAGTAACAATTATGGGTATATTGGCTATAACTAGCTTGGGGTAGAGATTGAAACTAATAGAAAGACGGATGGTGAATAGAATTTTCATGATATGGGGGTAAATAATATCGATTTCTATGATATGGATCCATGGTTAAAACTCCATTAAATCTATAAAATCATAGAAAAAAATTGAAAACATAAAAGATTAGAGATGAAGTTCACACATACTAACATGGTGTTTATATGAAACCAGTAGATTTGCACTTAGAGTGGCCATGGTGTTTGAAGAACTACTCCAAAGTCTTATTTAGTTGATAATAACACCCAAATTCTCAATTAAAGGACTTCAAAATGGCTTTCAGAAAATTGGTATGGGTGAAAATGTTTGTCCCACCAAGTGTGCCAAAAAATGTTGACACAAAATTCTACATGCATGCTTGAGGTTTGGCCCTCAAGTGAACTTGTTTGACATGGAAATAACATCCAAGCGTGGGTGTTGTGCTCTAAGGCTAAATCTTTGGAGAAGGCCGACTTCTTTACTATAAGGGTGAACCTAAACTACTACTTGAGAGGAAAAGAGGGAGGGAATGTAGAAATTAAAATGTAGAAAGGGAAATGTGGTGATGCACCAAGATAGAACCATGGTTACAACCTTGCATTTAACTATAATAAACATCATTGAAAGCACCCAAATACACTAGTCTTGACTCTATTATATCTGCAATAATCTACATTTAAGTTTGGAACTGGTTGAAGTGTTCAAAGGAAAGGAGCTTCCCTATACAATAGTTGCTAATAGACTTAACACAACATATGAATCAAGAAAATCGAAAAGAAACATTCACTACAAGGAAAATACATGCATGCTAGTAAAAAGAATAATGAGAATAGGTAAGAGAATGAGAAGTTTCATTAATGGAAGGAAAAGTTGTAGATCATAATGCTACTACAAAATACAAACAAAGAAGAACTTGCAAAAAGTATTTACAACTTTCTTTTAAAGAGTTTAGGCATAACTCGAATATAACTTGAAGTTCAAAGCCAAAAAAAGTGGAGTTGAGTTGTAGAGAAGCCATAAATGAATATCAGAGTAAAATCTAATCTTGAAATCAATTTTCTATAGTGCACAAATAGGAAGGGCAAAACAAATGCACCTAGCCATAAGAAATCAAATCCCGTGAGATTTGATCATTACAATCCTTAATGAGGCATGAAGATGCATAGATGTCATACAAACAAGGCCAAAGAATGTTGTTCAACATTAAAGAAAAGTCCTTGTAATGTGTCATGGCCACAATAAATAAATCTACACCACTGTCAAAAAACATGAGTTGGGATAACACACAAGTTAACTTAGCACAAAAAATTCAGAGTTGACCTATGTGGAATAAATTTGATTTTCCCCAATAACATGAGTCATTGATGTAGATCTTCTTTTAAATATAGAGAGCCAAGATGCTACAAAAAATCTCCCCAACAAATAAACAAAATATAGTTGTAGGCTCAAAATTTTCTTAGAAAGAATGGGTGGCCTAGATGCATCCATAAAATATCCAATGATCTGTAGCCCAGCACAATAAATATCCACCACATGGGATGAAACTATTGGTTGACACATTTCCCAAATACATGGTTGAAGAGGCAATAGCAATTTCACAATTGCAAGGAAGCAAAAAGGTAAGCCTTCCAAAATAGTGAATTTTTCTATTTCTAAAAGAGAAACAAAATCATTCTCTGAAATGGACAAAATGGTTAATGTGAAATGTTAACGTTGGCAAAAAATGCACATTAACCTACAACTCAGCACATGAAGAAAAAATGAGGCAACTCGGCCAAAGAATAGACTAAACTAGCTTTGTACATGAAGGAACCGAGCCAACTTGGTTCATGAAGAGACTAAGTTAACATGAGATGTTAACCCAACCAAAAGTGTATTCATCCACATCAAATAATCAAACTCATTGAAGATATCTCCTATTGGTTATTGATGATGGGCTGAATGGGGGGCAAATATGGCCAACATATCCCTTGGCCACATGCATGAACAATGAATTTGTCTCTCTTAAGTAATGGATGTTTGAAGAATCTTGTTGTGGATTGCTTCTCAGCCCTTTGGTGATGGGAATTTTATTACTACTATAAGGATGTCTTGGCTCCTTTGGTAGTGAGGCTTGCTAGTCCCATTGACAACCATGGTCACTATCAGTTGTGAGAAATTTCAAGAACTTTTTGTAACTTTTAACTTTTCATTTACTTCACTATTCATATTTCTTGATGGATATGTGTTTGTGGAGTGGTAACTTGTTAACCATCCCCTCAAATCTAGGTGATCTTAGTTGCTTTGATTTTGTAGTGTAAGGATTCTGTGGTACAATGTCCATGTAGTATAAGAATATCCCTCCTTACTCCCAATAGATGTCTCGATAAGAGTTGGTATGCTAGCCCCAAGACCTTCACTAAAGGCCATTGTAAAGGTGGTATTCTACACCTACAATGTCTTAATGTTCCTTTTATTAGGAGGGGATGCCCTCATCATCTTTTAATGGAGGCCCACCTCCAAATGTATGCAAGACCTAAGCAAGATTAGGGATTTACTTTGTTGTTCCTCTTTCCTTAGTGCACATACTTTGAATGAGGTAAAATATGTAATTTCTATTTATATTAATAAAATGTGGCTTTAGCCTTTTACTAATAAAAAATAGATTCAAGAAAATAAATTATATTTTTTATTGATTAGAAATATATAGTAGAGTTTCAAGAGGTTTGGGGATATTTCATTAATATCTACGTGAATTGAAGCAACATATTTACATATAATATTGTTTACGAAACAAAATTAGTGTAACTTATTGTTACAGTAATTGGGACAATAGTTAAATTTCTTGAGAAAATACTTAAAATCAGTGCATAAATTATGGTAAAAGAAGTATAGGAAAAAAACTGATTTCTTAAACTTATATATAGTATTAGATGAGTTGGAGAAAGTAGTCAAGTAAGGAAATTCAAATAAATATAGCGGTGTTGTAAAGAAAAGTGAATATTGTTGGATTGCAACTGATGCAAAATAATATCAATTCTAGATTAAAAAGTAACTAGGGTATCATTATATATATATATAATTATCGACATAACCATTGTAACACTCAAAGGTGTAAGGGCTAGTTCGAACTTTTATTGTTACCTTTTAACAATTTCAGTATAGAGACCTCAAATTCCCTAAAACCTACCTTTAGTTAATTTCATCACATCATAACTTAGAGACCCCTAAGATTCTAACAAAATAGTCTTCTAATAATTCTTTTAACAAATGTGGGTAGAAGTTAATTGATAGTAAATATGACTTTATTGGAAATAATTATTTTCGGATGAACTAATGACTTAAATGTATTGTTTAATTTCTAACATATTAATAATGTATTTACAGAATTTACATTTTTGTAGATTCAAATATATCTTTAAATGCATTGGAGAAGGACCACTAGTTATGTAAGATAATTTTGTAACAATCTACTAGTTACATGAAACAAATTGGACATTTAATCTATAAGATATGTGAAAGAGACTTTTGTCTATCTACAACTAGAGTTTCAATAAGATAATTATAGCAAAACACATCAATCAACATGTCAAGTGAAAAGTTTTATCAAAATGAACTTTAATAATTAAGCCAAATGTAATCATAGAATCCCTAACAACTACACATTTAAATATTTATAAATCTTTCTATTATTCCCCAAAGAAGAAAACCTTTTTTTTCCCATAGTGTACTTTATTAAACCACCCCTCTCTCTCCTCTATTTTTTTTTTCTATGTTTATCCTAATCTTAGCATCATAAGTTTGTATGTGTCTATAGTTCTATGTTAGAAATGTTTCGAATAACTAAGAGGGGTAGGGATGAATAAGTTACTCAAGGTCAATAAGTACCATTTAAACAATTAATCATAAAACATGTGTTGTCATGGTTATCCTACTATTACTCAGTCTCTACTATACTGATAAACAAAATTACTATCACAAACATAACATGCTTTGGTGAATGTAAACTTTATCAAATGTAAAACATATAAAGCATTCACTGCACATTTGACAATAGGTTATTATGTGGAAACCCAATTTGGGAAAAACCACCAGGAATATGTTATATATGAGCAATGTTAGTATGCTAATAGAAACCAAATTTAAATAAAGCTTCTACAAACTAAAAAAATTTCATAAACTTCAAGATAGACTAAGATGAGCTCTTAATTGAGAATATGAGCCATTAATGGGCTCTCTCAATGAGAAGCTCTCTTGTTGAGTAGCTTTGTATAAATAGATAGGATGTATACTCAAGCTTTATGCTTCAAAAAGGGCATCAAATGGAGTTGGAATTTGGGTGTGAGTGTATGGTTTTGATGTAAAATGGCTTCTTAAAATGGAATTATGACTTTACATCATGGATTGTGTTAAAATGGCTTGGGAGAGGATACATTAAATAGGCAAAGGGCTTGAGGGATCAAGGGCTAGGATGCAAGGATGGGGAAAAGCTCATGGAGGGCTCAGATTGCATGAGAGGAGAGCACATGGATTGTGCTTCTTTATAGCCAATCAGGGAGTGACACATGTCATAGGGTGAGAGGATGGAGGAAAGGGGAAGGATGAGTCAACAAAGAAGGCTCAAAGGATAAAATCTTCATAAAGACCCTCATAATGGCTTGTAAGAGCAATAAAAGGGCTTGGAAGAGTCTTTTATGGCCTAGTGGGCTTCATAAAGTTTTATGGTTGGGATATTTTGAAGGAGATGAGAGGAATTTCGACTTGGGCTTGATTAGGAAGGTTTTAAGCTTGCTTAGGATTGTGCAAATGATTAGAGGATGGATTAGGATGGTTTAGGATTAGCTTAGGGATAGGCAAGTGGATGGCATTTAATGAGGGTGGGTGAAGGAGGAGATATTTGTTAACTTTGGCTTGGGTTAGTAAGTTTTAACCCATGTTTAGGGAATGTGACAAGGTTAGGAGGGGATTAGGATTAGGTTTAAAGACATCTTCTAGAAGAGTCTAGACTTTGGATGAGGATAAAGACTTTCTAGAATAGTCTAGAACTTCCTAGGATGAGGATGAAGACTTTCTAGAAGAGTCTAGAACTTCTTAGGATGAGGATAAATTAGATTTTTAGAAAATAAATAAAGTTTTATTTATTTCAAGGGTTTGGGTTGAGGAGAAATTGATTAAAACTTTTTTTAATAAACATGAGGATTAATATTTAATCTTAATTAAATATTTTGAGTTGGGATTAGGGGTAGGAAATGATGGGATTAGCCTTTAATCAAAATTAAAGAAGGATTAGAAGATTTTGGAAGAGGTTAGTGGTCTTAAGAAAATTGGCCAAGTTTTGGGCAAAAAATAATTTTTTTAATTTATTTTGGGTTTTTTGGTCAATTTATTAATTAAATAATTAATAAATAAGGAAATAATTTTTAAATAAGATTTAAACATTTTTGGGAGGGATTCATTAATTAAATATTTTTAATTAAGATAAAGGGATTTAATGGCATAAAAATAAATAAATTAATTAAATAATTAATTAATTAATTAATGATGATGTCATTAGAAATTTTTCAGAAAATAAAAATACTTTATTTTCTAAAGGTTTTTAGGTTTCTACATTTTCCCCCTCTTTGATGTGATGCTGCAAGTGGCATGGCATCAAAGATAAGAAAATAAGATGCCCAAGGCTAGAGCAGAAGAGGAGAGAATGGACTGCAAGATGACCCCTCAAGAAGGCGATAGGGAGAGAAAGTGAGGCTCGATGACTTCTTGAAAAGTACAAGAATTTGAGATGAGCAAGAAGACTTAGATCGGCTTAAGAGAAGAGGTTTAGTTAGCTCAAACTCTCACTATGGGAGAATGATAAAGGAGAATCAGAGGCACAAGAGGAAGAAAGCTTAAGATCTCAGGGATTGCAGAGGATGAAGGAGTGAAGCGCTATAAAAATGAATCCAGGATAGGGAGATGGATGATGGGATTATAAAGCTGATGCAATAGGATTTCAAAGAGTCAAATTGGTGGAAGATGGGTTTTGGACATCCCTAGGACTAGGATTGTGGATCTCGAAAGATGAGGCTTGGTGGATTGATTGGATTGGTGGATCCCTAAGACTAGGATTGTGGATCCCTAAAGGTTAAGGTGAGGAGTGATTCAAAAAGATACTGATGCATAAGCTGGGGTAGGAGAGACAGATGCTGGATATGGATGGGGGATAATGGAGATGAAGGAAAACCATTGAAGCTTTTTGAGTGGGGGGGATACTTCAAAGAGAAGTACCACCATGTAGTTGAGCACAAGATTTGTTATAGGACTGTTGGTTAATTGCCAAGGTTACCAAGAACATCAAGGCCTTTTCACCAACAATCCAGAGGACTGACAGACTGACTCAAAACAAACAAACAAGGATTGCCCCAGCATCACACATGAAACTCGGAGGAAACAGTGTGGAACTGACATTGGGTAACCCACAAGAAAAAAAGAAACAAACGAAATACTTGATCAAAACTATACGCTCAGAGTGCCCCATTCATAGCATACCATGATATGGAAGATCGTGGCAACCTTGAGGAGGGAACAAAAAGATTGCTTGGAAAAGATACTTCAAGACCCAAAAGGGAAGATTCCAAATCAAAAGAAAGTGAAAATCCAAAAGAGAATCATTTGCCAATGAGATGGCTAGGACGAGGTACTAGCAGACCAAGATCAGACATGAGGAAAGCTATATCCTACAAGGATCTATCAGAGAGCACCTAAGCCGATGGATCTAGGTGAGTGATGCGTCTGACAAGCTAAACTAAGAAGGATAACACTTTGGTGATAGGAGATCTAGCTAAAGGATGCATTGGAATAGCTAACCAAGATGTGTGATGTGTGCAAGATGCTGATCAAGGAGGAACTGACACAAAAGTTGGATAGATACAATGGTACTAAGCTAAAGAGGATGTTCAAGCTGATGAACCAAGATATTTACAAGCTGAAGCTGACCAAGATAGTTACAAGCAGGCAAAAGCTCAAGATGATAGGATAGCGAGATGGTTCAATGTTGTGCAAGATGCGAAAGCTAAGGGTGGGGTGATAGCGAAAGATATGGATTTGGCAAGATGCATCCAATGATGATGACAGATTTTGTGACCAAGGATAGCTAGAGGAGCGGGATGAGATGGCTAGATAGGATGGTAGATAGCTAGGATTATGATGGATATAAAGAGATGACATTGGGTTTGCATGAGGATAGCCTAGAGCTAGATACTAATGACAAGGGAGGATGGACAAGAGAAGATCTCCAAGGACTATAGTGCTCCCAATTAGAAGATAACATGTGAAAGGAGGTCTTATGATGGATGTGATAGGATTGAAGCTAGGATGGAAAAAGCTGAAGAGGCTAGGGAGATGGATGATAGCTGGGATGGTTGGCTAAAGCTGCAAGAGATAAGTGGATGGTGTGAGATTGAAGATGGAGGGTGGAGGATAGGTGGATAGATTGGAAGATGGAGTTGGATGTCAAGAGATTACCAAAAGCATGAGGGTGATAAGCTAAGCTAGGGATGGAGAGATTATGCATGACACTTGTTTGCCAAGTTTTCATCATGGTACTTGTCCAAGGCACTTGAATTGCCAAGTTTTCACCGATGGACGCTTTATTTATTTATTTATTTTTGACTTTTTCACTTTGGACTTAGCTGGAATTATTTTGGCTTTCGTCAGCTATTTTGGCTTTTTGGGGATTTTTCACTGGTTGTTGGAATGTTCAATTTTGTTCCTAGCTATTGGTACACCGGATGTGTGATTTATGCAATAGATTGGATTAGATGGGATTGATGGTAGGAGATGGAGGGATGAAAAGGTTGGAAAGGAGCATGAGATGGGGATGCTTGCAAGAGCAACATTGGCACATGTTGGGATGGGTGTGAAAAGTGCATATGGGGGATAGATGGTGGATGCGGGCATGATGGAGGATTTGTGGAAGTGTTCTTGGGGATATAGGCACCCAAGATGGAGTTAGGAGATGGGGGACATGAGTCACTGGATGGAGGATTAGCAATGGTGGATGCCATTATGCATTGGGTTTCAACTTTTTTCTTTGGGATCCACATGGTTTTGGATTTTCTTTTCATAGGCTTTTGCATTATTTTGCATTCTTTGATTTGGATTTTTCCTTTTTGGAGTATGTCTTTTAGAATAGACATATGATTGCCTAGGATGTGGATTTTTAGCTTTATGCATTTTGAAGTTGGCATTTACATTGCTGTGGTAAGCTTTGGGAAGATGGTTGGGAGAAGCTTTGTGAGATGGAGAGGATATGGGAGAGTGTGTAGGGGGATGATGATGGATGATGTGCCTAGATATGTGCCTTTGCTGATCTTGCATAGGAATGGAGGGAATAGGCTTTGAATGATGGCTGATAGGAGGATGCAGGATGGTAGATTTTGGGATATAGGGACCCAAAATGGATTTAGTGGTTGAAGGGAGGATATGGTAGGTTGTTTTAGGTTGCAAAGATGGTGGAGGGGGGATGACATAAGATTTTTTGAAAGAGTGATGGGAGGCTGGCATGGGGGGTTTGGAGATAGGCTTGGTTTGGGGGTGTGGTGTACCAACACCTTTAGATGGTGAGCCTTTGGATACATATCCAAGACCATGAAATCCTAGATTTTTTTGTGCAATAATAGGCTTTCTGATTCCTTGCTCTTGTGGTCCTAAACCTTGACCTTGATAATGCTATCGATTGAGCATTTGAACTAGTTGAGGATACTTTTTGCTTGCAAAAAATGGTGGAAGTGCTTTATCAAATGTACTACAATAGGGAGATACTATTCTTAATTCTTCTACTAAGAGGAGACCACTATGGATGAATGTAAGTGAACCAAGAGGGTATATTATAGATAGTGAAATAGCTTGGATAGGTGGTAATATGGAAGCATGGAGTGGAGGATATGGTAGGATAAGATCTTGATTTAGCTGATGGGATGAAAAGATATCCTGCAGTAGAGGAGGTATGGCTTGAGGTTTTGGAGATGGAGGGGATAGTGACTACACTATGGATGGAAGACATGGTACGATGATATCTTCATTAATGCTTTGGGGGATGTCAACATGCTTTTGGGCAGGATGTTGATAGGATTGGTTTGGAGTGGATGGTGCGATAGGAGGTGAAGGGATGGACTTTTCAAAGGAAGCGGATGGATAGATGGGAGATTTAGTAGTGGATATGGGTGAGTAGAAGATGGATGCATAAGGGTCATTATGGGAGATTTGGGAAATGCTTGGAGGTGATGTGGATAGGATTTGGAGGGTTTTGATAGATGGTAAGATTTTGATGCTTGTGGGAAGTGGAAGGATTTTAAGAAATTTGATGGATGGTATGGGGATGATAGCTATGGGAGATGGAGGTGATATTATAGATGGGGAAGATTCATTAATGACTACTTCACATGGTTGGATTAGATGACATGGCTTATCGACTGCTAGAGATGAATTTTCTTGTATTCCCTCTAGGAGATTCCTTGGAGACTCGTGTGTCGGAGGTGGAGGTGGATTGACAGGAATAGCTAGTGTGATGGAGGTGTAAGATTGGAAGCTTGGTTGATTGGGTGATGGAGGAGAAGCTGGGATATCAGATGGCATGACTAGATAGTTTGGAAGAATGAATGGATTTTGTGGGATGCTTGGGGGAATGTTTCTAAGGCTTTCAATATACCCGTCATAGTCAACAGGATTTTCATCATCATTGGAATAGGAGGTGGCAGGAGCAAGGAAAATACGATCGAACACATCATGATAGGTTTGGGATTTCATGTTTTGATGATGAGTCGGATGGGGATGGGGTCTTGCATATGGATGAACATGGAAGCTCATGGTTGGATTTGGATTAAGCACAGATTTTGGATTGGCTGATGAAGGATTTCCTAGGGAGAGTCAAAGCTGTATGAAAGACCTAAGGAGGATTGGCTGGAGATTTTTTGCTTTCCTATGGATGGAAGACTTCAAGGGCATGCTGTCAAAAAGTGAGAGTTTTTCTTTCTTATGCGCTAGATTGGTGGAGATTGTGTCAAATTAAGGATAGACTAATGATCCTATGGGCATGAAATGAGATTGACCACTTGTGGATCCCAACCTTTAGCTCAAGGTGATGAGGGATAACAAGTGATAAAGCTAGATTACCCTAGACAAAGCTTTGTCAAATGGATAACCTTAGTGAGGCTGGTGGATTGGTTGGATTGATTGGATACCAAATTCTAGTAGAATGACAACAACTCTCTAAAGGCTTGGGTGTGATTTTGGATTGGGTTGCTAGCTGGCTAGGGGGGATGATTTGGAGATAGTTTAGATTTGGGATTGTTCTAAAGCAAGGAACTTGATAGATTCAATTGCAGTGGGGGAGCTTGGATGATTTTTTGATGAGGCAGTGACTATGCTAAGTATGCCTTGAGCTAGGAGATTTCTACTTTTTTGGGATTTTGACCAAAGTTGGAAAACATTCATTCAAAAGCTATGAACAAACAAGCAAAGAAAATTTTGGAGCAAGCACGTCAAAAACACCAACATCCTAGGAAGCTTTCTACAAGGATGAAATTTGTTATAGGTAGGGATTCCTCGATATACACAAGGTATGTGAGGCCCAAATCCGTAGATGAAACCAAAAAGATGTCACACAGCCGAGAGGAGTGGTAACCCACTTCTCCTCTTTCACTTCTCAAGGGTATAAAGTTCCTTGAGGCTTAGCCTGAGTGACAAAATCTTGATTCCAAGAGAGGTGTCTTTGGATTCACCTCCCAATTTTTATACTCTGCCGGAATGCTAGAGTTGAGGTTGTCCCAAGGGGTGATGAAATCCCCAAGTAGGCCTCCTAAAAAGTGTAAAACAAGACCACATACATGATCTTGGGCTTTAAAAGACACGCATTTATTCCAATTGATGATTTAGATTTTGTAAGCTATGATTGAAGACACTTGTGATTATGGCATACAATGTTCATTCCAATTTGACAACATCGTCAACATAATGAAAGTCAAGAAATCATCAACATAAGAAATGTGAGCACCATTGAAAATGTGTCCAAACCATGCAATGTTCATTGATTGTTAGGCATTCAAGATTGAGTGTGAGTTTTTTTTAAGCCCAAAACAAAGATGTGTGAAACTCGATTGCCAAGCACATGCTCGGAGGCCCTCCACATCAAGATTTGTCCAATTTTTATGCCCAAATGAAGAGTGAGCGAGATTAATGTGCATTCAAGGAATTTTCTAACTTAGAAAAACAACTAAAGACCCAAGTGAGTGGAGTTTGATCTTTGTGGAGCAGTTAACACTCTCTTAGGTAGACCCATCCCCATAGATGGCGCTGAAATTACAACCAATGGTTAAATTGATGGGTGATTAAAGAGGGTGACTCCAACTACAAACTTACTCAAAGCATCTTTATTAGTTTTTATAACTTAGAAGATTTCAAAAATGTGGATTCTTTTTATGCCCCAAAAGATGATTATTTGTTCTATGGAATTCAAGATTGGATTTGTTGTTTTAATCATGCATTCATAAAAAAAACAAACTTGATTTTAATCCATGGCACTCAAGAGTGATTTTAGTAACATGCATTCAAAGACAAGTGATTAAACATTCAAGTTTTTTCCTTTGAGCATTCAAGATTGAGATTTTGTGTGTTATTTTAAGAACTTTGAAGTGCTTTGTTTTAACCTTAGATCATTCAAGATTGTTTTGGACTCAAAAGTGAAAATGACTCTTTGGAATTTGCTTTTCATTCAAGATTTTGTGTTCTAGTTTGCATATTTTAAGCCCAAAAATGATATTCCTAGATTGTTTTGATGCATGAAAAACCTAAGAAACATTCAAGATTTTGCAACAAGACATTTGTTTGGAATAAATAACAAAGCTTTTAGGACAATTTTTGGAAACCATTTAGGACTCTTAGTTTTCATGAGATTTTTAAAAGAACTTTAAAATATTTGCAAATGAGGTTCATTTTATCCTTGATTGATGCTTTGAGTTTGGTTTAGATTTTAGTGTGCACTTAGTGTTGATTTTGAACCTTTTGAAATGGAAACTTGAAGTTCTTTTTAAATTCCCAAAAATGAAGTGTTCCTAACTTTGCATGAATGCATCTAAAACCTTGATGTTGCAAGGATGCAAATGATTGGATTGGTTTAGTTTCACTTGTTAAAAGATTTTTTCTTTTTTGAAATTTTTTAATTTTTTAATGGGTTTAAGTATGATTTGTGGGTTCATTTTTAAGCACTAGAAAGAAGTGTGTATGATTTTTCTTCCTTAAAAGAAAATGGCCAAGATCTCCCACAAGAAGAAGAAGAAGAAGTAGATGGAATAAGAAGAATATAGACAAGAAGAGGAAGAAGAATTCCGAGTGCTTTGTCCACCTATAAGCTTGAAAAATCTGCAAATACTATGAGATAGACTATGAGTTCCTTTGTCTTCTTCATGCTCATGTGGACCTACAAAACCAATTTATACAATCCTACCTATTGGTCAGACTTTTTGTGTAACAGAAGTCTTTTGTTCAATTGTAGAAAGTTAGATTTTTTATATCTAAGTGAAACATAGGGTTTCTGGATAATCCATCCATTAAAAAAAACTCATGAAAACCCTATGTTCTCTCTATTCATAAATTGTCGGGCGTGAAATTTTTGAATTTTCAAATGAGACGAATATTCTGTCACTTTTTATCTTCTGTTCCCCCGAGACACCTTTTTCTCATTTTTCCCAGCTGTTAGATCCAAGTAGATCTACCGCCGTCATTACCTCGCTATGAAAAATTGCATGCTTTTTAAGTATTGGCGAGGTAGCGAATGCTGAGTATTTTATGAGGCAGGACCGCAAAGTGAAGATACGGCAGTCGGAGCTTTATTTTTTGAATGATTTATTGTGTAGGTACACGTTGCAACTACCATCCAAACAGGAAAGGGGACCTAGTAGAATATGTAAAATAAGAGCCAGAATGATGATTTTTCTAACGCTTTGCCACCTCACTATCGAAAAAATTAGACACTTCGTCGTTATCGAAGTAGCGAGGCCCTGTGAAATCAAGATGCGGTGACATTGCATTTTTCCGGTACCATGACTACACCAGGTGGCGTGACAAGTAATAAATGTCGTTGTCAGAAGCAGTTTAAATAATAGAAATAATTATCTGCTCCAACTTGCATTTTACGAAACAAAATTCATTAAAGTGTCGGAGCTCACTACCTCACTATCGTAAAAATCAGACACTTCGTTGTTAGCGAAGTAGCGAGGCCCCGTGAAATCTGAAGGTCGACAGGACCTTTGGAGACGTAGAGTGATAATTAGGACTATAGTAAATTTTTGACAGGCGCCAACTATGCAGAAATCCATTTTTTAATGCCCTTCTGATCGAATGTATAAAGAGATCTTGAATGTCAGATTGGAACGGAATCAACAGTCCTCGCTACCTCGCTTTGAAAAATTGCATGCTTTTTAAGCCATGCGACATAACAAATATGAATTAGAAGACCTCGTGTAGTTTCCTCACCCTTGATTGAGTATATGACCAATGACTGTTGTCTTCTCGCTATGAAGAGTTACAAGGGAGATAATTATAGCGACATAGTGAATAGGGCCCACCGCCTTCTTTCTTAGCAAACCCAATAACATATTATTTGACCAATTTTGGATCAGATCGACGATTGTCGCTGCTTCGCTATGGCAAGGTGCTCGTTCTTTATGCATAACAAAGTAGCGGCATGCTGACATGTGTCCTCAGTTGTCAATGGGTCTAGATACAAGCGCCATCAAGGAAAGAGTTATATATGTGGTAAGTTCTCATTGGGTAAATTGACTGACATGTCAAATACAACTCCTAGTTGTTCTCTCCATATCACATGATCGTAGGATCTTTGAAAATCGACAGCGCAGTTTTAAACACAGAATGTACTGCCACTCCCTGTATTAATTAGACATGAAAGCATCATCCGTGAGAAAAAATAGAGTATAATACAGAGAGATTTCATCAATTTCATCTTACGCGAGCAAAGAGTTGGAGCCATTCTTGTGCAGAAGCAATTACTGGAGGAAAGTGTGCCAAAGCCTGGTAGAAATTGTGAAGTTGTCTATTTGCAAAAAGTTTGGGGAAATACAAAGGAAAACAAAGAAAAAATTCAAGTAAGTAGTACTACCATAATCCTTGTAGGCTTTTCAGTTCTGTAAAAAATAAGTCCAAGATGCCTTCGAAGAAGGGATTTTCAGGTGCAGTAAATTATTTGGATAGGAATGTGCATGATGATTTGCTTGAGTTGCTTCCTAAGTCTACTGTGGAGACAGTACAAGTTAAAAGGTTAAACTCATTGAACCCTAGGCTAAGGATAGCTGATGGATTGTATGATAAGGGTAATTGGGTTCAGGATGCTCAGACTTCTCAAATTGGTTTGAGTTTGTTCCAAAAATAGTTCGCAGAAAGAAAATTATATGCCCCTCATGCCAATATATGGAATTTTGATCTTGGAAAGCTTGTTGTTCCCAGTGTGTTTATGGATTATGACCTGCCTAAAACTGTAGCAAAAAGTTATGATCAAGCCACTAAGGTAGTGAGAAGAATGGCTGGTGAGGTTTTAATTACCATCAGTTCAGAAGAAATTAGGAAGGTTTTCAGTCTGGGACCTCTCACCATGTATCATGTGCCTGTTAATTTGATAGACTTAGAAAAAGAATATATGTCCAAAAGGGATGTAGTTAGACAAGGTGCATTGAAAGCCCAGATAGGTAGAATTGGAAACCTACTAGCAATAACATCATCTTCTAAAGAACCTTTCAAGAAATCATGCTTTAATGCCAGGGCAGTGGAAATATACAGGACCCTGTGCAGAGTCTTCAGAGAGGGTGAAGAAGATTTTATTCCGGTGAGCTTCATGTATATGATCACCCAAATCTCTTCTTTCGGTGTAGAAATATTTTTTGATTTTGCATCTTACCTAGCTAATGAGATTCACAATGGATTGGTGGGGATTGCAAAGGGAAAGGTGGAAAAGGTTTGGGGTCAGTACTCCCTATTGATGCATATGTTTCTTTTTAAAGAGGTTACATATTTCGGTAAAGAAATGGTTTTAAATAGGGAACAAGAAGGGGAGGCACTACCAGTTCAATTATGGACTACAGACATGACTGGGGAAGCAAAAAATGCTAGTTTTCTTAGATTTGATAGGCACTTTGCTTCTAAACTAAGATGCCTCATATTGAGTGACAATCCCAGAATTCCTAAGGCACTAATGCATCTTGTTAGGCCTATGGATAGACCCCATAGTTTAAAAGTTTCACCTAATTGGGGAGATATCATCCCATATCCAGTCTCAACTGTCATTAGGGTCTATGGGTTCAAAGGGACACCCCATGTACTACCCTATTAGGTACCTTTAAAGGTAGGGGTAGCTGAATTTTTATGGTAGTTGGGAGGAGTGGAGGAGACCTTTTTGCACAAAAGGGGAATAGGATCAATTTTTCCTACTTGCACTGTAGCTCACCAGTTTGTAATAACTAAAGAAGGGTGGATCTTCCTCGACAAATTTTTGGATTGGTCTAAGATGGCAGTATCTCATGCTCATTTTTGTGACACAGAAGACTTCTTTAATTCTTCTCTTAGACATAGGATCAAGCTTCGTCCAAGTCAGCATGAATTCTACTTCCCTTAAGATATAATAAGGAATGAATATTCTCTCCAGGAGCAAGAAACAAAGAAAGAAAAATGGAGAGTCTATTCAAAAGTTTTGGAGTTTATTAATTGTTTTGACAAAGATTACAGTCCTCTTAGTAATGCTGCAACTAATACAGATAGGATAAATAAGCTCATGAGTACATTCTCAGAAATAATGGAGGTAATGAATGAAAAGAAACAACATTTTATTGATTCTTTTCCAGATAAAGCCAGAGAAGTTATGAGGAAATTTGGTTTCACCCCTAACATAGGAGTAGGTCCACTAATTGTATGAAAGAGGATAGGATATATTGTTATTCGGGATCAGATGCCCATTGTAAACAAAAAAAAAAAAGGTAATTGAATCTACTAATACTGTCGTTGAAGAAAGACCCCCTGAACCTTCTCCCAAAAGAAGAAAAATAATAAGGGAAGAGGAATCCCATGATGAAAGTTACTCACCTTCCCAAACTCCAATGAGAATTGAGGAAGAGCAGCTCACCAATGAGCAAATTGAACAAATGGGGTCGCAAGGAGGAGTTTTTGTTACTCAAGCAGAAATTGATGAAGGGAACCCCCAGGAGCCTCCTGTGCCAAGTTTTGAATTAACTATAGCAGATTTCAGAGGAAGGGAATTAGACCCTATTTTGGAGCAAGCCAATCAGAAATTTTTGTCTGATAATAGTTTTGTAAAATCTAGGGCTTTCCATCAGTTTGCATGGAGGGAAAACATGCACATTTTTGAACAAAGGTGTAGGAATATGAAAGTAGAGCATCCAGAAATGGATGAAGCCTCTATTCAAAATCAAGTAAAGGAACAAATGATACAAGAACTCTAGAATATAACCCCTGATGAGGGTAGATAGATGGTGAAAAATGCAAATATTTTATTATTGCCCAATTGGGATATTCCTGCTGCCTTAATTTTTAATTCTGTGTCAAATAATTTAGGATTACAGGATCCAGATAAAAAGGAATTCTTGGGAACAACATTCAGTAATAATCAAGTTGCCCTTGTTATGTGGTCACTAAGAAGAGGATCCAGGACTACTCCATTACAGCCTGATGATTTAGGACTAACAGGGAATATCATTGTGAGGAGGGTCGCTGATACTTCAAATGTACAGGCAACCTACATGAATGTGGACTATTCTAAATTTTCCTTGGCCACTGCAGAAAGAGAAGAAAAGGAAATGACTGATTTGCAGAGTAAGTATGAAATAGTGGTGGATGCCTACAATCAAGAAGTAAAAAAGAGAATTGAGCTAGAAAAAAGGGTATCTCAATTGGAGAAGATACTTGGGAAAAGAAAGGTGGGAGAATCCAGTACACTTAGAATTACGTACCCTTCATAGTCATTTTTTGGATCAACCCCTATCATTGAAATACCTGACACCACTGAAAGGCCCCAATTCTATACTGTAGAAGACTTTGAAGCAAAAAAAATCAAATGACATGAGTTGCAAATAGAATTTAGAAATCAACATGAAGAAAAATTGAAGTAGGGTGTGGTATATTTGAGGGATAAAATACAATGGTCAACTTTTTATGATCAGTTGACAAGAATTATAACCCTTATGGATGAATTGAATAAAGAAAAGGATAGATTGACTTCTCTTGCGCAGAAATGGAGGGAGAGAAATAATGATATTACAATCATATGTATATCTGCAGTCCAAATGCCTTATCATCAAGTTGAGAAGATTTTTTATTTGTTAAATAAGCTATATAATTTTGGTGATGAGAGAGATTCTTTACAGAGAAGATTAACACTCTATTTTTCCAAATATATTGCTGAATAAATCACCCTATTTTCTTGTGCTTTAGAATCTGTTGATACAATAAAGGAAAAGGAAAAATGGAAAAGGGAGATGGATGAGTTATTCAGTGAAAGAATAATAAACATCATAAGTGAGACTGGCCACTGGTTCTGGGCAAAGAGAAATGAAGAGCTAGTAAAAATACAGTTGTTTTATACTGCTATGAGAAAAGAATATGATGATTTAGAAGAAAGTGCAAATTCTTTAATAAAGATACAAAGAGAAGCTCTAAGTTTTGATTGGCCAGATGATGATGTTTTTAATAAATGGAAAAATCAATTTATGAAACAGATGTCAAGAGACAATGAGAAGGAAGATGTGAAAGTAACAGTTACCCTTGTAATTGGTAATGAAGACATGGAAGATCCCCAGATTAAAGTGAGTTTGCAGGTAACTGAAGATGATACATCACTTTCAGACCTCATGGCTATGTACTCCGAAGATGAAGAATGATTGTAAGATCAGATCATATTTTCTTGTCTCAACAAATGAGAAGCATAACAGAAAGGGACCCACCAAGGAATGTTTGTTTTAATTAGCCTTTCTGTTATTTTGTTCTTGTCTTTTTGACAAAATTGTAGGTGAGTGCCCTTTTTTTTAGAGGGACACCTGTCATTTGTTTTTAGTTTGAAGCTTGTTGCATCTCACACTATTTAATTGAGATCCCAAGGCTAAAGAGAGGGTCCGAATTCTTTTTCTTCTAAGTATTGTGCTTAGTCTAGTTTTTGGTCCAAATCTTGAAGGCAAGTTTGTAATGTATTTTTCTGTCAAAATTTCTGAAAATACATGAAGATAGAATGAATTGTGTTTATTTTGGAAGGCTATTTTGAGTTTATTGTAAAAGGTGTACCATTTTCAAAGGAAATGAATACAAACTATGAACTGTCCCCATATCAGTTCTTTCTGAATTTTGTCTCCTTCTCAATACTTAGCTACCTTGATGTTGTATGAGTAAAAGCCTGTACAATTGAATGCAATCTAGTTAGGTTGTATATCCATCTATCATTGCTGTTAATTCAATGGATTAAATAAAAGCTTTGATGAATGTGATAAGATTCCTTAAGTATTGAAAAGGATTTTGAATGATAAATTCTGATAAGAATTGCTAATAAAATTTGTTGTAAGGCAACAAATTAGATCTTAGATTTTGCTATAGACTCTGAATTCCCAATGGATTAGGCATTGATCAAGTTATTTCAGCTGAAGGAGAAATAACTTACAAATGGTTTTTCAAATACATCATCAAATCAAATTTTACTTTTATTTCTTGTAGATCTTCAAAGTTGGCCAGCACTTGTCTACATGGAATTTTTTTTAGCTTCAGTTAGCCATTGTTGTTGAAAACATCTACATATCTATAGAAGTCTTCTTAGCCATATCTGTTTATGGGATGTGTTTAGCAAGTTAGTAAGAATTATGTATATATCTAAGGATCTTGAAATGAGAATTAGAATGAAACTAAGAATAATCCTCATACAGTCATTTCAGTTTTGAACCATCCCTGGGTATACTCACCCTAGTTGTGTAGAGCCAAAAGAGTAGAAAACCATTTGTGGTTTTGTTGAAGTTGGGTCCAAATACCTTACATATGCAATTGTTGATAAGAATAGGCTAGTCTTTAGATTGTGTATGTACTGTCATTCTAGTATTAAGCATTTTGCCGCTTAGTAGTTTTAGTACCATTAAAAAATTCCAACACTACCAATCACAAAAATAAGAAAAATTAGCCAAAATTAACAAATGACATACAAAACTTGACTAAAAAAGCTAATGAAGATGACCCATGCGGGGTCCCACTGGGTGTGCCAAAATGTATATGAGCAATATTAGTATGCTAATAGAAACCAAATTTAAATAAAGCTTCTACAAACTAAACAAAATTCATAAACTTAAAGATAGACTAAGATGCGCTCTTCATTGAGAATATGAGCCATTAATGGGCTCTCTCAATGAGAAGCTCTCTTGTTAAGTAGCTTTGTCTAAATAGATAGGAAGTATGCTCAAGCTTTATGCTTCAAAAAGGGCTTCAGATGGAGTTGGAATTTGGGTGTGAGTGTATGGTTTTGATGTAAAATGGCTTCTTAAAATGGCATTATGACTTTACTTCATGGATTGTGTTAAAATGGCTTGGGAGAGGATTCCTTAATAGGCAAAGGGCTTGAGGGATCAAGGGCTAGGATGCAAGGATGGGGAAAAGCTCATGGAGGGCTCAGATTGCATGAGAGGAGAGCACATTGATTGTGCTTCCTTATAGCCAATTAGGGAGCGACACATGTCACAGGGTGAGAGGATGGAGGAAAAGGGAAGGATGAGTCAACAAACGAGGCTTAAAGGATAAAATCTTCATAAAGACCCTCATAATGGCTTGTAAGAGCAATAAAAGGGCTTGGAAGAGTCATTTATGGCCTAGTGGGCTTCATAAAGTTTTATGGTTGAGATATTTTAAAGGAGATGAGAGGAATTTTGACTTGGGCTTGATTAGGAAGGTTTTAAGCTTGCTTATGATTGTGAAAATGATTAGAGGATGGATTAGGATGGTTTAGGATTAGCTTACGGATAGGCAAGTGGATGGCATTTAATGAGGGTGGATGAAGGAGGAGATATTTGTTAACTTTGGCTTGGGTTAGTAAGTTTTAACCCATGTTTAGGGAATGTGACAAGGTTAGGAGGGGATTAGGATTAGGTTTAAAGACATCTTCTAGAAGAGTCTAGACTTTGGATGAGGATAAAGACTTTCTAGAATAGTCTAGAACTTCCTAGGATGAGGATGAAGACTTTCTAGAAGTGTCTAGAACTTCTTAGGATGAGGATAAATTAGATGTTTAGAAAATAACTAAAGTTTTATTTATTTCAAGGGTTTGGGTTGAGGAGATATTTATTAAAACTTTTTTAATAAACATGAGGATTAATATTTAATCTTAATTAAATATTTTGAGTTGGGATTAGGGGTAGGAAATGATGGGATTAGCCTTTAATCAAAATTAAAGAAGGAGTAGAAGATTTTGGAAGAGGTTAGTGGTCTTAAGGAAATTGGCCAAGTTTTGGGCAAAAAATAATTTTTTTAATTTATTTTGGGTTTTTTGGTCAATTTATTAATTAAATAATTAATAAATAAGGAAATAATGTTTAAATAAGATTTAAACATTTTTGGGAGGGATTCCTTAATTAAATATTTTTAATTAAGATAAAGGGATTAAAAATTAATTAATTAATTAATTAAATAATTAATTAAATAATTAATTAATAAATGATGATGTCATCAGAAATTTTTCAGAAAATAAAAATACTTTATTTTCTAAAGGTTTTTAGGTGTCTACATATGTCACCACTTTTTGAGTCTTTTGAAATGATTTTTTTTAGGAGTGAACCCTATTAATGGTTTATAGTACACATTGTTAAATGTGACTTGGTTAGAGGTTTTAATCACCATGTTAGGAGTAGGCTTGGTAGAGGAATTTGATCATTCCATTTAGAATGTAACCTTGTTAAAGTATTTACATAGATTGTGAAGTCTTTCAAATGATTGTTAGGTTAACCTTTGTTAAAAGGATTTCAATACAAACTATTTAAAATGATTAGAAACAAAATAGTAGGTTTTGATATTTATGATTGCAACACACTTTGAAAGTTTTGATCACTAGACATCCATGTGTTGATTCACTAATAAGCTTCCCATTGTCATTTGTTTTCCTAATTCACTTGGAAATCCTTCAAGAAATCAATCTTCTCTTCTAAACAAAACTTTAACCTGTCTTCTCTGAGTCACTTATCAACATAAGCAAGATCTACACAAGAAATCTCCTTTAGCTTCACATTCACTTTCACACTTGTGTGACTCTAATCCACCTTTTTTGTTGCCTCTTCCCCTCATACATCATTAGTTTGGCTCTTTACCTCTTTAAATAGGTAACTATTTCTTTACTATTTTCTATGATCACCATAGATCTTAGGGTTTATGATCAAGTGCAACATGATTCATTGTATCTGTCCATCTTCTTAATCATCCTTTAGAAACTTCTTTGGAATCCATCTACTAGGTATTTAAATAATCCTCACCTAGAATTCAATGATCATTTTGGTGTAAATAAGTATTTACTTATTACAATTACTTAAGTTTACTTAGGTTAATGCATTATTTAATTATTTTGCATTATTTTATTTGTGAGACGCTTAGGAGTTTGTGCACTCTTGTGAGTTGTCATGATGACATCATAGGGGTCCACACCTCTTTTAAGTACACGTTGTCTACAACACAAGAATCTTCTACACACATATGACACTTTGTCATTCTTATCCATTCATCTAGAATTTTGGATAAGGTGCTTAGTTGTCTTATCTTCTGGTTGTTTATAGAGACATTCTAGGTGCTTCTTAAGAGGCCTTTATATACATGCACTCCTAGTGTGTTGAACATCACATTCTGAATAGAGAAATGTATTTAGACATACTGTGATTAATTAATCATATCCATTTTTGTTGTATTGTGTGCTTGTGTTTGAGTTCCTAGTTCCTAGGCGAATTTTTCCCTTAGGAAAATTCTTACATGGTATCAGAGCAACTTGGAGATTTTCTCATCACATAGCCATTTTGAGACCATCATCTTGCTTCATCATCACAGACTGACTTTGGAGTATCGCAAAAATTGGGAGTGTCCAGCATTAGATCTGACCTCACCATTGTAGCCGAAACATTGAACTAGTGAAAATTGGCTACAAAATTGCCTACCCTAGGCCCAAGTCGATTGAGGAAAATGTTTTTTTGCAAACTGGCACCTGAAGAACTGATTTGCAAAATTGGTATGATCATTTTAGATCTGTACATTTAATTCTCAGATCTACATTTTTTTTCATCTGCAGCTTTGCTATTTTTATCGGATCTGCGTTATTTTCTAGAAAAAAATTTTGGCCATAGGGCCATAGGAGAGTTTTTTGCAGGTGATGATTAAAGCTTGTTGGTGCAAATCTGATATTTGTATCACATTAAGAAGGTCCAAAAACCCCCAGATCAGATTTTGTTTCATCCAAATCGGACATCTGAGGCAAAATCTAGAGCCATTTATTTTCTGGAGGTGCGACAGCAATTCAGAAAAAATAATAGCAGCAACAATTTTCAAAAACTGATATTTTGTTCATACGGTCTCCTTTTTGCAAGAAATTTTTTTTGTTTTGTGGTAGGATTTCGTGATCCATACATTTGGTGCAGGTGGTTTGAGATCTTTGTTTCTGAATTTTTTTTTAACTCCATAATTTCAAATTTTGCCACTTAAAATGCTTGGTACGGGCTCATCTGGACTCCAAATCAGGTTCCATTTTTTTTGAAAGTGCATTTTTTTGTCTACTTTGTAGATCTAAAATCACATTATAGGTTTTATAGATAGAAATACTACTTTCATAAATATGCTTTAAATTGGAAAGTGGCTTTCAAGTGGCAACAACATCTTTTTCAAGGGGGTTTCTTTGATTCTTTGGGGGTTCATTGATTGATCTCATGGAGTCTTGTCAGATTTTTCAGTTTGGTATTAGACCACAATTGACAACAAGGAACTATTACAAATGGAGGACTTTGATAATTGACCATCTAAGAGAACATCCAGGATTGCTTCCTTATCTCTATTCAATGCCACCACATTTTGATTGGACATATATTATCAAACTTAATCAATTTCTACGCAAAAGTATGAGTAGGGAATCTTTTGGTCCTCTTAGATTGGCACATTTTCCTTGTGATATTTGGTGGTCTATTTAGGAAGCATATGCAGATCCATGTGGTCCTCCATCTCTAGTGGACTTTCTACATTCAGTAACTCCAGCTATGGTTTCTTCAACCTCAAATGAGATGACACCTCCAACTCCTGTTGCTCCTACTGATCCTATTCTAGTCACAGATGCTTCAAAATTAGTGCAATAGGATACTTTATGTCTTCCTACTCTACCTTTATGCAAAGACTTCCTCTCAAACATTGCATAGTTGTTCGTGGAGTCTCACATTGAAGATGTGGGAGATATTCTTGATGACATTCATCTTCCTTTTGAGGTGGATATTTCATCCTTTTTTGCAGTGATAGATTCATGTACTTCAGCACTACAGGGGTACTCATGGTCTTCGAGGTGATGATTTCTTTCCAGACATTTCAATGCTATTCTTGGAGTCACACATAGTAGATATGGGAGAGCTTTATGATGATTTCTCACTTCTCTTTGCTGAGGAGTCTTCTATAGTTGTTGTGAGGGCCCACCCTAACCCTAAACTCCATGCTCTACATGATCAATCCTTCCAGATTGATGTGATTATGGATTCTTTTTTACAACACCTACAAGAGGTCTCTTCATTAGTTGAGAAGACTGTTGGTTTCTTGAGACAGGTTCTATCTCCTTCCTTGTTTGATCTACTCTTCTCTTCAGAAATTTTGGAGGAAGCCATCATCAGTATCGATAGAGGGATTTTTGGATAGGCTTTAGAGACACCGATCATCATAGAGATTCCTTCTCCATATAGGGGACATATCTTACAGGTACCCTTGCCTTTATTTCTTCCAAAGGGGAGGAACATCATACAAAGGTCATGGATTAGCTTCTACATAGGAGCATTCTTCACTGATTGGCACACTACTTTTAAGGGCGGGGGGGGGGTGGTGGGGGACTACCTCGTCTCCTTCTTCTCTTTTTTGGGGGTGACTTTTTCCTCATAGGAGGTTTTGTCCTTCTCCATTCTTTCTTGTATATACATGGATGTATGTCATAATGGGGGGATCTTGATTACTCCATCCATCCGTGCATCCCTTTTATCTCTCTTTTTGGGAGATGGTTTTTCCTCCATGAGGTTTCCCCTCTTTCCCCACTTTATGGGAGATTTGCATTTCATTATGTACATGGGTACCTAACATGGCCTAGTAGCCAAGACCCATTATACATTTCATCCTAGTTTCGTAAGCTTAAGGGCGTGCCCCTAAGTTGCACTTAAGGGGGGGTGTTGGTGTAAATAAGTATTTACTTATTACACTTACTTAAGTTTACTTAGGTTAATGCATTATTTAATTATTTTGTATTATTTTATTTGTGAGACACTTAGGAGTTTGTGCACTCTTGTGAGTTGTCCTGATGACATCATAGGGGTTCGCACCTTTTTTAAGAACATGTTTTCTACAACACAAGAATTTTCTACACACATATGACACTTTGTCATTCTTATCCATTCATCTAGAATGTTGGATAAGGTGCTTAGTTGTCTTATCTTCTGGTTGTTTCTAGAGACATTCTAGGTGCTTCCTGAGAGGCCTTTATATACAGGCACTCCTAGTGTGTTGAACATCACATTCTGAACAGAGTAATGTATTCGGACATACTCTAATTAATTGATCATATCCATTTTTGGTCTACTGTGTGCTTGTGTTTTAGTTCTTAGTTCCTGGGTAAATTTTTCCCTTAGGAAAATTCTTACAGATCCAACTCAAATGTTATCTTTAACATAGTTTACATCTACCAAGAAATCAACTGACTCAGCTAGGAATCACAATTTTTTCAAATTCATTCTCAACACTATTACTCAACAATCACTAAATTCTAACCCTCAATCATCACCAAATTACTTGGACTCTATAAAAATTATGGCTCGAGTTCAAAAATCTTTCTTGGTCGATATGTATTCTTTATCAACACTAGATTTACTTGTCACTTACTATGGCTCCATTGACAATAGCATCACTATGCATTCTTTAACCTTTTACTTTATTTGCTTCACATATCTTTTCTTTTTTGATATAAATAATCACTTTGTCTCATCAGAGTCCATTTAATCAAATGCCCATTTGTAGCTTCCTTTTCATAACTCACACTTTCCTCTAGGTGCTATTCTTATGAGGAATTCCTCAAATCCTCTTCATCAATAAAGTAGATATGGCATTTAGATTAGGTGAAAATATGTCATATTTGTAGATTTCATATCAATGGAAAAGAAAAACCAATTGTTCCAATTGTAATTTTCTAGCAATATCCCTCTTTGGCATTAATGACAACACCTTAATATTAGCAATACTTTGTTACCATATAACGCAAAAGATTTCACTATCATGAGGGATCAATGTCCGCAGTTTCATTTTGATTCTTTGATACTCTTTACTAATTTTCTTTCTCTAAAATAATAGATTTTCATCTTTTTATATTGATTATTTTGTATATTCTCCCTCTTTAGTGTATTTCTCCATCTTTGACAACAATGCTAAAGACACTTAGCTTTCTTAGCTTCAATCTCTTCATACATCTAAATATGTAGATATTTGCATGTCTATTTGATTTTTGTCATTTTTCTATGATGGATCTGCTATGTTGTAGTTGAGTTCTACGTTAGGAATTTCCCAAAGTAGAGATGTGTTGCATCAATATGTAAGCTATTTTGATTAGCACATTTGATGTACTGCACCTTCTCTCCTTAACTATATTTTTTTAGGGGATTCACCCGTAATTTTCCTGTAAGATATTCATAAGCATCTTTAGGTAAGGGTTTAGAATAGACATTGCTATCTATTCTGTAGTGTGCACATATTCTAACTTCACTTCTTTATCTTGAACTAGTTCCCTCAAGTAGTGATACTTGATAGAAATGTCCTGCTTCTTAGTATCCATCACTAGATTTTTTGAAATGTTAATAGAATTTGTATTAGCATAATAGATAACTACATAATTTGTAATCTCTTCTCTTATACCTTTTAGTAATTTCTTTATTCATGTGATATTTGAATAGTTCACTGCTTCATGCCTTTTAATAATTTCTTTAGCCACATATTTTACTTGAGATTCTTATTCAAAAACATGACTATTTTTCTTGGTTGGTCATGACACCAATCTCTTTCCTAGAAAGAATTCACCTCCACTAGTTCTTTTTATGTCACCAAATATTTTCTTCCCAATTTGAGTCAATGCATACCTTCAATTTAAATCTGAAATGTCCCTTTTCTAATTTTGTATGATATTTCCAACCTCTAATCAGATCTTTAATGTCAAACAACTAATATCACAAAGATCCACCAAATTTCTCAAGAAACCCCAAATCGGGTATGCTGAAAATAGTGCCAAAAGCTTCACAACTTCACAAATTATTAATAAATCTAAAAATGGACATTTTTACAGAAATTTAAGCAGAATAATAGCCTACAAAATGACATTTCCAGATCCATATAGCCTTTACACAACAGTTCACAAATGTAGGACAAAACCTATGCTCATCGGGCTCCCAAAATTAACACAAAAATGCCCGAAAACACCACAAAAACACTAATAATCTATCTCAGAAGTGTAATCATGTCCCAATAAATATATTCAGCTCTATTTTAACACCTTAAAGTCTGAAATACAGCAGCAACCCAAACTAATATGAAATACTCAACAGAAAACACCAAACTCATACAAAAACACCCCCGAAAACTCATAAATCTGCACTGTTCAGCACAAAGGCAAACTCTGTATGAGCATGCACATGGAATGGCTTCAAACTCCCATCCTTAGCCTTCTTGGAAACCTGAAAACTCCCATTCTTGGGTCTCCCTGGGAACCTGCAAACTCCTGTTCTTGGGTCTCCTTCTTCACAGGTTTGGCAGCCTCTGAAGAATAACAAAGAATGAGCAAAAATCCAGTTCTCGAATCTGCCCAAAATGCCTCCAAACACCTTAAAAGAGGGCATAACCATAAGTCACGTCCAAGAGAGGTTAATGAAACATATTTTAATAATAATTTTCATTTATTAGTCCAACAGTTTCCAAAGATTAACCCCCTTTTTCTGAAACTTCACTTTCTTGGGCCTGCCTGCCTTAGCAAAGATTATTATTTTTTAATTATTTGAAAAGGGGACATGACAAGTCCTCCCCTCCCAAAAAATTCTTGTCCTAAAGCAATGGCTGAACAATAAACCAATCAATCCACCTAGATCCCAAATGTAGTCATGAACTATACTACTTCCAATTAACACAGGCTCCTGCAATATCCTATGACCAAGAGCAATCCATAATCAAACTGACAATTATAGCTCAACCAAACTCCAAAATCACCACTACCACAGTCAAAAATCCATGAGACACAAACTCTTAGAATATCATAACCCAAGTAAAGTTGACAAATCAAACTACCAACACAGTAAATACCATCAACGCATCCCACTGGCCTATACGGAATGTACAATCCAACTCTACAACAATGGTGAATGCTCTAGAATGAAACTGTACCAAGTATGGAGAATCCACATAGTGTACAACTCCTATAGTCAACACAACTCTGCAAATCACCAGCCACTATCTCATAACCATAACTCCCATGCACTATTGATGGTGAAAAGACATTACAAGATAAAGAGTAAGACATGGAATCCAAACCAAATTTTCCTGCCATCAACTCCTCAAAACAAGGATCAAATGCTAACTGATGTACATGCCCTGCAATATAATGTTGATTAAAAAAACCAACCTCAGTCAACAACTCACCATGAACAAGTGATACAACCCACTGTGACTGATCACTAGCTAAGTTAGGAGATATCATAGCCAAAGGAGTAGAATCAATAACAACACCCACTGAAGCATCACTCCCAAAATCTTGCTCTAAGTCACATATTATCAAGCTGTCAACTGCAGAACCTATCACCATGTCATGCCCATCACAACTCTCATCTTGAGGCATCAAACTGTCCCATAACTGATGATAAGCACTAGGAACCAAAGTACATCCGTGTATCATCATCTCATCAACATGGTCATCAAAGGTAAATTGATGAGCATACCTCACAATGTAATGCTGATAGAATGTGCCAATCTTAGTCAGTGGCTCAAACTACAACACAAATGTAACTAACTACAATCGATCACTAACCAAGTTGGAACTGACTACTACCTTTGAAGTCATCACCAAGGGAGTAGTATTACTAGCATGAACCATGCCAACTATCGCTCACCAACATCACACATGGTCTTTGATACAGCATCTCTAGTCTTCGTGCCATTAGTGCTAGAGGTCACCACCATGTCAGGCATACCACAAAAATCTGCCACAACACCCAACTCAACTAAACTTGACTCTAGTGGGAATGAACCTGATATGCCAATGCTAGTATCAAGGATGGATGCATCCCCATCTCCACTGTTTCTGACAATTTCGGCCATGGTCATCTTCGGATCACCAAACACCATAGCTTGTGATTGTATAGAATTAGGTAAAGATTGTAGTCACTCTAACTCCATGGTCACCTTAGCCAAATGAAACTGTGACTCCTTAAAAGCCAACTGTTTACTCTCAAGAATCTTAGAAGTCACCTCAAGCTACTCAGTAAGCTCACTCACCTCATCTTCCTTGGCCAACAATGCATCATATGCTGTACTGCCCCACTCCATAAGATAATCTCTATCGGCTACCAACTGCATATAATTCTGTCTCAAAATCCGAATAGCCTCCCATAAAGAGTGGATCTCTATCAAGGAAAGATAACTGCCTTCCTGCTCATCACTAGTAGGAGAACCCCATCCATAAACTGCTAACAATTGATGAGCAACATCAAAATGCTAGCAAGTGATAGAAATTTCTCAGTCACTAACTCTCAACTGATTAGACACATGATGGCACTGGCTTGACTGTCTCCTACAAACCTCCTCTGATGCACTGTCTAAAGGAGTATCCTCAAAGTTACTAGTCTCTAGAGTATTACCATCCATATCCTATGAATCAAATCTAAAGCTCATATCAACATACGGAGTATCAAAAACATTAGCATTACTGTCCAACTCCTCTATACCCAAGGAAACTAAGTCTTCAAAACTGCCCACTGCATCCTCCTGGATGTCATCAATGCCAATATGATCCTGGGACTCATCTATACACACTGCCAAATATGAAATATCATCAACACATTCCAGAAAGTATGGTCGACTAGATATATGAACAAAGCCCAAAATCAGTGTATAAAAAATAATACCAACATCGGACAAGATACTGGCACAAGAAAAGACAACATCGTGTAATCTGCTAATCAAATCCACGATAGCACCCAAACAATCACTGCTACCAAAAAGTGTTAAATATTTACAGTCAACTGAACCCCAAATGCCAATATAATAATCTTGAGTCCATATCTGTAAACTAGAATCAGCTGGTAACTCAAGTAAAATCCTCACTTGAGTAATATGACCAATACCAACTAACTTCACATACCTGTCATGATGAGATAATGTAGTCACAATACTGTCTTCACTCACCTTCAGCTGGCGGGATAAATCATGTGAAGTACTACTAGCCTCAACCTCATGTGACGAAGCATCTAACTGTGCCTGGTACTCTCTCTCAAAAAAGTCATGAATTCTCAATGTCTACTCATCTCCACTAGGTATCTCACCATCATGCACAACAACATCCTCATAATCATCATCCTTGAGGTCAAATCTATCTATCACTCTTTGACTAAAATCATCAAATGTAGTTATCTGATCATGACCTTGAGTAGTCATTCCATGATACCCCTATCATAGGCTACATCTTCCAAGTGTATACTTGCAATTTGAATAACATCACTCTCCTTCATGGGGTTAAGTGTGAAGAAGGTCTGTAATTTTTGTAGCCATGCTCTAGCTGAAATTTTATTTGTTCCATCAAAAGTAGGTGCTATAAACTTGCTTATTTTATTTTTGAGCTCTTTTCCACTTATGGCATGCTCCCTTCTATACTCTTTCTTGGGCATCAAAGTGTTCATCATATCCACATATTCTCTAAAAGGAACCGAACTATGAAAGTCATCATCTATGCCATTATAAGTAGCTCTTAATGTAATCAAGTTACCTATAACCTCTTCCACAGGATTAATGGCTGGATTTGGTACTAGTGGCTCATCTGTAGGCAAGAAAATAGTTTTGGTTGATTTAGATGGTGTGGATTTTAGATTTCTTGGCTCCTCTAAAGTGCTCCCTTTCTCATTAATAGATGCAACTCCTTGTAGTTTTTCTATCAATATTCGCAAAGCCTCTCTAGTTTCTGCCAAACTATCCACTGTTTGCTTCTAAGTATTTTGGATGTCTTGGAAGAATTTCTTTGCCATCTCATATAGATCAGCCATACTTTTCCCTTCCTTGGATTTTGTACTTTTGCTTTCAACTGGAGGTTTGATCAAAATTTCTTTATTCTTTACTCGCTGCAAATATCTTTTTTCTCTTTCACTTAGTTGCATGCAACCATAAATTTTGACATGCAGCTGATTAGAAGCAACATGCAACCACCAAATTCACCAAGAACTAACATGAAAATGATTAGAAGTAGAATGCAACCATAAATTTTGACATCCAGCTGATTGGAAGCAACATGCAACCATAAATTATGACATGCAAGATATCAAAATTGACATGCAAGATCTGGGTAGTTGTCAAAACTGACATGCAAACTTCTACAAACCCTCAGGCTGGCAAGATCATGGCTCTGATACCACTGAAATGTCCCTTTTCTAATTTTTTATGATATTTCCAACCTCTAATAAGATCTTTAAGATCAAACAACTAATATCACAAAGATCCACCAAATTTCTCAAGAAACCCCAAATCGAGTATGCTGAAAATAGTGTCAAAAGCTTCACAACTTCACAAATTATTAATAAATCTGAAAATGGAAATTTTTATAGAAATTTAAGCAACATAAAATCCTACAAAATGACATTTCCAGATCCATATAGCCTTAACACAACAGTTCACAAATGTAGGACAAAAACTATGCTCATCGGGCTCCCAAAATTAACACAAAAATGCCTGAAAACACCACAAAAATACTAATAATCTATCTCAAAAGTTTAATCATGTCCCAATACATATATTCAGCTCTATTTTAACACCTTAAAGTTTGAAATACTGTAGCAACCCAAACTTATATGAAATACTTAACTGAAAACACCAAACTCATACAAAAACACACCCGAAAACCCACAAATCTGCACTGTTCAGCACAAAGGCAAACTCTGTATGAGCATGCACATGGAATGGCTTCAAACTCCCATCCTTAACCTTCTTGGAAACCTACAAACTCCTATTCTTGGGTCTCCCTAGAAACCTGCAAACTCCCGTTCTTAGGTCTCCTTCTTCACAGGTTTGGCAGCCTCTGAAGAATAACAAAGAATGAGCAAAAATCCAATTCTCGAATCTGCCCAAAATGCCTCCAAACCCCTTAAGAGAGGGCATAACCATAACTCAAATCCAATAGAGGTTAATGAAACATATTTTAATAATAATTTTCATTTATTAGTCCAACAGTTTCCAAAGATTAACCCCCTTTTTCTGAAACTTCACTTTCTTGGGCCTGCCTGCCTTAGCAAAGATTTTTTTTTTTTAATTATTTGAAAAGGGGACATGAAAAAATCTATCACTTCTCTTGTAATATAATCCATAGTGTTCTGTACCTTTCAAATATCTCATTATCCTTTTCATTTTTATCATGTGATTCTTGTTAGGATTTTCTAAAACTCTAGCACCTATCGCAACTACTAATACAATATCAGGTTTTTTGTGAACAACATACTACAATTTTAGAATCATAGATCTATATGATGTATTTTTTACCTCAAAAAAATAGTAATTTTTAGATAGCTTTTGTCCTATAGACATAGATGTGTTCACTAGCCTTCAACTTTTCATTTCAAAAGTCTTTAGTATCTCATTGATGTATTTGGATCGAGTAATCAAAATACCAAACTTTATTCATCATACTTGTAATCTAAAAAGGAATTTTGTTTCACCAAACATAGACATTTCAAATTCCTCTTTCATTTCATTAGCAAATGATTTTCATAATGCTTGTGTTCCTCCAAATATATAATATCATCAAGAAATATTTTAGATAGCAGTACTTCATAATTCTTAACATTCTTCAAATATAGATTGTTTTTATCATAACCAATCTTCACCAAATAATTATGTAATCTTTCATACCATGATGTTGGGGATTTTTTCAATCCATAAAGAGATTTTTTTAAGTTTATATATCATTTTCTTTGTGTTTGGATCTGCAAATCCTTTAGGTTGTTCAATGTATACTTCTTCCTCAAGTATACCATTTAAAAATGCAAAATTGGTATTGATTTGATATACCTTGAAATTTGTGTGGGTTGAATATGCAAGAAGAGTTTTGACTCCTTGAGAATATCCTTTGCATACTAATCCTACCTCATTTCTTGTTAACTCTCAATTTTCATTGATTTTGTTTCTAAAAATGCACTTTTTAGCAATAAAATTTTTGTCTTTAGGTCTTGACACTAAAGTCCAAGAATTGTTCTTCTCAATTTGGTCAATTTTCTTGTTGATTTCCTAAATCCAATCTTCATTATCTAAAGCATCTGTCACTGATTTGCACTCAAATTCACAAAGTAAGCATGTGTTATCTTTGAGTCTTTTCCTTGTCATAACAATTGATTCATCATCACCAATGAATTTCTTAGGTTTTTAATTTCTTGTTACAAACTTTTCTAGCATAGGTGGTTTCCTTCTTTGTTCTTTTATAGTTTCATCTTGGAAAATAATATCAAGCTCACTTTTTCTATCTTGTTCATATTCTGATCATGAGTTTGTATGCTTAACATTCACTATCTAATTATCAACATTGCTTATCAGTGACTTGACATTCTTAGTTTATTTCTCAACACACACTCTCTATTGATCAACAATTTGTTGTTGCACTACATCATTTCCTATCTATTGGAAAAATACAACTTGTTTTTTTTTTTTTTTTTCATTTTTAATGTTGGGAGCACCATCATTCATATAGATGAATTTACTATATTCTTCAAGTTCTTCTTTGCATGCAATCTCACATCTTTCGACAAACTCATCAACTTTCAAATTTGTACTTTCCACAACTTTGTTAGTGTTAGAGCTCAGACACTTGTAAGATATACTCTTGGTGGAATATCATAGGAATAGACCTTCATCACTTTTTGCATCAAGTTTTCCATTCCTATTATCTTTAAGTATATATAATTTCCTTCCAAAGATTTTGAGATATTTGACATTCAAAGGATATCCATAACATAGTTTAAAAGGTGTGGCAGCTATACCTTTCTTAAATGTAGTCTTTTTGGGGTATAAACAACAACAATAATTGCTTCTCTCCAATACTTCTTTGATACACTCTTCTCCACCATCAATGTTCTTGCATAATCCAATATTGATCTATTTCTCCTTTTGAGGCTATCCCATTCTGAGGAGGGGTCCTTGGTGTTGAAATTTTTCTTTTAATTACTTTTCCATCACATAATGTATTAAACTCATTTGAAATGAGCTCACTAACTCTTTTCTATCTCAAACACTTTAGACTATTCCCTGTTTCTTATTCAACTCTACCTAAATACCACTTGAATAACTAAAAAGCATTGGATTTATCTTTAAATAATATCATAGTCATCATCCTAAAGTAATCATCAACAAATAAAATGAAAAACATATCTCCAGAATAGCTTTGAATATTAGTAGGTCTACATAGCTCAATATGAACCAATTCTAAAATATCACTAGAGGCATATGTTTTTCTTGTAAAACCAGACTAGGTCATTTTTCCCAATTGAAATTGTCTAGACATAGCAGTGTAAGGCTTCTTTAGTTTAAGAAACCATATTTCTTTCTTCATCTTACTGATATTCAACAAATTGTCAAAGTTTACATGACATAACCCCTTGTTCCATTACCAAACATCTTCTTTTTGTGCAAACAAACATGTCTCATTAAATAAATTTAGATAGAACAAGTGACATCTTATCTTATCACCACTTCCAATCAGTTTAACATTATCATCATATATCTCGACCTTCTTATTATGCAACTAAACTCTATAACATGATTTGTTCAGCTATAAAACACTCAACAAGTTATAGTTAAGTCCATCAACCTAGTAAGTATTGTCACATTTTATCTTAGTAGTCAGTTCAATAATAATTTTACCTTTCACAACACATGGAATATCATTAAGAGATTAACACATCAACCTTTTATGGACCAATATCATCAAATTTATCTTTATTACCAGTCACATGATTGGAGCATCCACTATCAAATATCCAATTGGTACTTTTGTTTATATATGAGATTAATGTCCTTTTCCAATCTTCATCAAAATCTTCTTTCATAGAAACATAAACAAGTTCATCATCATTAATTTCAGATTCATTACTAATTTCTTCTTTAGCAATATAACAAGATTTCTTACCTTTGTCATCCTTGTTTCTCTTATAGTCTTTGTCATCTCTCCTTCCTTTGTACTTACTTTCCTTTCTTTCATCCTTATCCTCTCTATTAGGACACCTAGAATCAATGTGTCCAACCTTGTTACATGAAAAATAAATAATTGGTAGTTTATCTGTGTGGTTACCTCTTCCTCTACCAATTTTTTTGTAATAAGGGATTCATATTCATCAATCTTATCATCAAAACTATCACTATCACTCTTCACATGTTTTCCTTTTCTTTTCCCAAGAACCAATTGTGTCTTAAAGATAGATTTAATAGTAGCATGTTGGTAGTTATTAAAGTTAGACATCTCAAAAGCAACAAGTCTACCAATTACACCTTCTAAGGTCAAAGTGTTACCTAGTGTTTATCTTAGTTCTTGAATAGTAGGAGCTCTAATGACATATATAGGGAGTAGAGTCCTCAATACCTTTCTTACTACTATTTCATCTTTGATTTCTCTATTTGCACCATGAATAACATTAAAACCTTATTTTACTCTAGTGTAGTACTACATTATATTCTCACCTTCCATCTAATTTACCTCTCAAACTCTCTAACTTGGCTCTAAAGATATTTCCATCAACTACATATATGGATTTCAATTTTTTCTGCATCTTATTTACACTATCACAATATTTTAAGTCATCAAACTCAATGTAGCTAAAGCATGAGATAATCTCCAATATTTCTTGATTGTGTTATTTCTTTTGCTTCAATTGTTCAACTGTCAAAGGGGTAGTTGTTACCTTCACATAATCATTGTCCATAAATTTGATAGCATTCTCATTGATATTGGATATATGCAATCTCATCAAGGTCTGTTGTGTAGGAAAGTGCTCCTTGTTAATCTTTTGTACATTTCTCTTATGATTCATTATATTTAGCTTTAAATACCTTCAAACCTTTTTTTGTAAGCACTGAGCTCTAACACCAATTGTTAGAAACATTTAGAATAACTGAGAGGGATGGGGATGAATTAGTTACTCAAGCTCCATAAGTTATATTTGAACAACTAATCATAAAAAACTCACTATTCTTCTTATCTTGTAGTTGCTCAGTCTCTATTGTATTGATAAACAAAATTTCTACCTCAAACATAACATGCACTGCTGAATGTAAACTTTATTAAATTTATAACATATAAAGCATTCAACACACATTTAACACTAGGATTTTATGTGGAAACCCGATTTGGGAAAAACCACCAGAAACATGTCACCATTTTTTTAGTTTTTTCGAAATTAGCTCTATTAGGGGCCAACCCTATTAAAAGTTTATAGTAAACATTGTTAAATGTGATCTAGCTAGAGGATTTAATCACCCTATTAGGAGTTTCCTTGTTAAATGAGTTTGATCATTTCATTTATAATGTCACCTTGTTAAGTAATTTGCACAAACTATTAAGTCTTTCAAATGACTATTAGGTCAATCTCCATTAAAAGGATTTCAATATGAACTATTTACAATGATTAGAAAAAAAAAAAAAAAAGGTTTTGATCTGTATGATTACAACTCAATTTACAAGTTCAGATCATTGTCCAATCCATGTATTGATTCACTAATAAGCTTCCCATTGTCATCTTTTTTCTTGATTCACTTTGAAATCCTTCAAGAAATCAATCTTGTCCTCTCAACAAAATTTTAATTCATTAACTTAGACTCACTTATCAATATCATAAATATCTATGCAAGCAATAAATCTCCTTTAGCTTCACATTAACTCTCACACTTTTGTTCACCCTTTTGTGACTCTGATCCACCTTTCTTTGTGTGTGTCTTCCTCTCATACATCATAAGTCCAGCCTTTAACCTCTTTAAATAGGCAATTATTGCTTTACCTTTTTCCATGATCACTATAAATCTTAGGATTTAAGATAAGGTTCAACATGATTCATTGTATTTGTCTATTTTCTTAATCATCCTCTAGAAACTTCTTTGGAATCTAGATCTATTATGTCTTTACCTAATCCTCACCTTGGATTCAATTATCCAACTCATCAATATTATGTTCAACATAGTTTAAATCTCCCAAGAAATCAATTGAGTTGACTAGGAATCATGATTTTCTCAAATTCATTCTCAACATTATTACTTGGAAATCACTAAATTTTGACACTCATTCATTGCTAAATTACTCATTCTCTATAAAACTTCTAGCTTGGCTTCAAGTATCATTTATGGTTGATATTGATGCTCAGTGAACACTAGATTTTCTTACCACTTACTATGTTTTGGTTGACACTAGAATCACTCAACATTCCTTAGGATTTTACTTTATTTTCTCGACTTAGGTTTTATTTCTTGATATAAAAAATCACTTTATCTCATTAGACTCTATCTAATCAAATTTCCATTTGTAGCTTCTATTTCATAACTCAACCTTTCCTCTAGGTACCATTGTTATGAGAAGCTTCTCAAACCCTCTTAATCAATCAAATAGATATGACATTTAGATTAGGTGAAAATATATCGTATTAGTAGATTCGACATCAATGAAAAAACAAAAATTATTCCAATTGTGAGTTTCCAGTAATATACATATGGTAACATATTGTAAGAATTTGGTATAGCTTTGATACCATGTAAGAATATTCCTTAGGGAAAAATTCACCTAGGAACTAAGATCTCAAACACAAGCACAACTGTAGACCAAAAAGAGAGAGTATGATCAGAATGACAATGTATTCAATACAATATGCATTAATAGTACACTAGGAGTGCCTGTATATAAAGGCATTTGAGATACATCTAGAATGCCTCAGAATCAACTACATGATAAGTCATACAACCAGGCACATGTCCACTAGATATGGGTTATCCTCCATTAAGCACAAAAGTAAGTGCTATGATGAGAGGATAAGCCTACAAGGGTGTAACATGCAAATCAATGTTGTAGACAACATGTGCTGAAAAGGGAGTGTAGATAACTATGTTGTCTACATGAAAACTTAGTGAATGATGCAAACTCTAGTGTTGTAGACACCATGTGCTGAAATAGAGTTGAGTAATTCTATGTTGTTGACATGATAACTCAAAAAGGTGCAAAAACTCCTAAGTATCTCACAAAATAAAATAATAAAATAATAGAAAATAATAAAATAATGCATTAACTTAAGTAAACTTAAATAAGCATAAATAGTAAATATGTATTTACACCAACACACCCCCTTAAGTGCAACTTATGGGAATGCCCTTAAGCTTATGAAAAGTAGGATGAAATGCATGATGGGTCTTAGCTACTAGGCCATTTTAAGTACCCATGTACATAATGATATGAAATCTCTCATAAAGTTGAGAAAGAGGGAAAACCTCATCAGAAAAACCCTCCCCCAAAAAGAGAGATAAATAGGGATGCATGGATGGATGGAGTAATCAAGCCCCCCCCGCCCCCCCCCCCCCCCCCAACATTACTACATATATCCAATATATACAAAAGTGAAGAAGGAGAGAGAGAGACAAAACCTCATAAGAGGAAAAAGTCCCCCAAGTAAGAAAGAAGAGGAAGAGAGACAAGGTAGTCCCCCCCCCCAAATGAAGAATGCTTGTTAGTGAAAGCCACTACAAGGAAGAAGCTAGTCCAAGAGTGTAGAATGAAATTCCCCACCTTTGGAAGAAACAATGGTAAAGGTACAATCCTAAAGATGTATGGTGGCCCTAGAAATTTCTCAAATATCCCTGTGTTGATGTTGATGTTAACCCCTTCCAACTATGTTGAAAAGAACAAATGTAGATCTGGAAAGGATGTTTTTTAAACCTATTCCAATGAACTAGTTGTCCCCTCAACTGATAAAGAGACCTCTAACAACTATTGTTCATAAGGATCCACAATCATGCTGACATGTAAAGATTTTTCATGTAGAGAATGGACATGAGGGTTAGAGTGAGCCCTCCAACAATTGTAGAAGGATCATCTTCATCAAGGAGAAGATGTAAATCTTCAAGGTTGCCTCCAAAATATAGTGTGAGTGACTCCATGAACAAACCTATAGTGTCTTCCATGTAGTCATCATCTGAAGTAGGAGTTGGAAGAAAAAATGTACCCTGGTGTGTTGCACCTTTCACTATGGCAATATAAGCATGTGGACTAGATTGATGATGTGACCTATCACTGTAACTATTGATAAAATCCCATGTCTCCGAATCTATTGAAGCACTACCACTAGTGTCACTATTAGTTTCTACTATGTATGAAGTACAAAGATAATGAGAGGATAAGCTAGGTGAACTTTCCTCAAAGTGAACATCCTTCATCACAAAGATCTCATGAGTCTCTAGATCTATAAGTATGTATGCCTTAGCATGATCTTCATATCCAATGAAAGTAAATGGCCTAGGTGTCGGTGCCTTGCATCCCCTAGAAGATAGGTTTGCCCATGCTAGACAACCAAAGACTCTAAAATGACTCACAAAAAATTTTCTACCACACCATGCCTCAAAAGGAGTCTTCCCATCTAAGGCATTATGAGGAGACCTATTAAGTATGTGAGTGGCACTGCTAATGGCTTCAACTTCTAATGTAGGATCAAGAGAGTTGGCTTTTATCATGCAAGTTTCCATGCTCTTGAGAGTTCTAATCCTCATAGTTGCAACATATGTCTTATGCAGATTGAATGCTGGTGGATTTTGAAGATCAATTCCCTAAAGTTTGCAAAATTCTCTAAGTCTTCTGTCCACACATATATTCTTATTGTCCATCCATAGAACCTTTATGGCTTTCCTATATTTTTGTTCAACATAAGTCTTGAATCCTTGAAGCTGATGAACTCCTTCACTCTTGTGATGAAGGAAGTAGACCCATGTGAATTATGAAAAGTCATCAACAAAAGTAAGGATGTAGTAGCCTTGGCTGATTGAAGTCACTACAAAAGGTCCTACTAAAACCATGTAAACCAATTGAAGAAGAATTGGTGCTCTCGAAGACTTTCCTTTATCATACTTCTCCTCAAGATGCATATCCACTAAACATGATGAACATTTTCCCTTAGAAAATTTGATGTTAGGTAGACCTTTGATGGTGTCTTTCAAGAAAAGTTGTTGAAGATGTAAGAAGGAAAGATGACCAAACCACTCTTGCCATAGTTTGGTTTGTAAAGTAGAGTGAGTTAACAAGGCTTGAGAAGGAGATTTAAGCACAAAGTGGGAGAATGAATAAAGCCTCTTGTCATCATTGACTTTTCCCACTACAACCAATGAATCATCTCTAAGACTGCGCACCATCACTGAATTTGGATGGAACTCAACTTTGTCACCATCTCTGAGGTGAGTGATTTGGTAAACTAAGAGGACATTGGTGCTAAGATTTTGAATGTAGAGAACATCCTTGAATTCCCCATTGTCCATTTCCACACATCCTTTTCCTTCAACTTTCATTTTAGTATCATCTCTCATGAAGATGTGTGGTACCTTTGACTGCTTCAATGAAGAAAAAATTCCTTTTGAAGAACCCATATGATAGGAGGCACCTGAGTCAAGTATCCATTCTGAAGAAGAACTTGTGTTTTCCATAAGTACTTTCCCTTTTCTCTTTGAAGAGGTTGGAGTTGAATCCTTGGAAGTACTTGGCATTTGAATTTTTTTCTTCCTGAGTAGATTTTCCAACTCATCAATTCTTTTAGTCTTGCAATGATGCTCATCATGATTTGGCTTTTTGTAGTATGAACAAATTTTTTTTTCCTTATTTTCATTACTTCCCTTCTTGTTGGAAGAAGCATTGTCTTGTTGTGAGGAGGACTATTGTGTCTCAAACTATGATTTTTGCTTCCACTGCTTCTTGTTGTTGTTACTAGAACTTTTCCCTCCTTGAATTGATTGGTGTTGAGATAATGGGTGTTGCACACATTGCATAATATTGTTATTTTATTATGTAATGTTGTGCCTAGATGGACATGCAACATGTAAATATTCCCATGGTATATTCTTGATGAGTTGTATTGTAACATTGTGATAATATTTCATGTAATTATTTAATATTGGGGAAAAGAATTAAATGCCCAATATTAAATGTGGGGTCAGTGGGTTAGGTAGCACATAGTTTTAGCACATGGTTTATGTAATACCACTTGGTGGTTTTGTGGGACTTGCTACTATATAAGTAGCCACAAGGGTAGTTGTTGTAGGGAAAAAAAGAGAGAGTAAGAGAAAGAGTGACAAGGAGAAGACAAAAGGCAAGAGTCGAGCTGGACAAGGCTTGACAGGTTAGCCAAGGGAGCATTTGTGAAGGTTGAAAGCATGGCATGGGATGTGTGGATTCATGCTTGTTCACATAGTTTGCTCGGTTGTGGCTATGGCCATGAAGGCTTCCATTGTTGTATGTCAATGGTATTTTTGCTAAAGAATACATGGTGATGGATGCTTTTGGAGGCTGGGTTTTTCCCTCAATGAGGGTTTCCCAGGGTATATCTTGTGTCACAATTTTGTGGGTATGTTGTCTATTCTCTTGCATGTGGATTTTTAATTCCATGTTTATTTCAGATCTATTATGGGTTATGTGGAAATGGTTATATTCTTTGTTGCCAAGTTTCCTTACAAGTGGTATTAGAGTATGGTTTTATTATTGTAACCCTAGATTGAATCCATGGGAATGCATGAGAGGATAAAAGAAAGGGCAAGATATATGAATGATTTATTGCAGATCTAAGGGTTTTGGATTTGCTATTATGATGGGATGTTAAAAGATTTGGGCATGTGAAATTGTTGGAGAAAAGAATTTTTTCGGATGTTTCATTTAAATGAGGGTTTTGGGGGGTAGCATGCAGAAATGACCTCTTGGGTAAAAACAGACCTCACCATTGGATCCGGGTCAACATTTCCATAAATTTTGATATATAATATGCCCTAGTTTGGCCATGTTCAGAGAAAATGAAAGAGTTTTTTGGTTTCAGCCCATGATGGCCGTCAAATTTAATCCCATCAGAATTTTCGTCACTGAAAAAAATAAAAAATGAAAAATCGTACTCAAAATGGTAAAAAGACTGTCTTAGTAAAATGACCATAACTTTCTCTCAGAATATCAAATTTCAGAGTTCTTATAGGCGTTGGAAAGCTAATTTAGAGCACTACAACATGGTGTAGGTTTGGTTCTATGATTTTGAAATTTTGTCAGGATTTCAGAGCCCTAAAGTCAGATGTTATTTATTTTGAGCATGGATTAGGGCATAACTTGGGCATACAGAGTCAGATTTTGGACTTCGAGTAATCAACGAAAAGCTCTTAGAGAGCTCTACACATTGGTTCAGATTTGGTGTAGGTTTGGCATGATTTATTTGTTGAAATATTGATCTAAACAGTTTATAGGTATATTTTGACTATGGTAACATTGTGAGTTTATGGCATTGGAGATTTAAGTTTTGATGTCATTGTATACTCAGTTCATATTTCAGATTGGTCTCATGATGATATAGTTATCAGTGTTTGGATTTGGATATGCATGATGACTTGTTGGGTCTACAAGTTGTGCAGTATTGTAAGCAGTCTATACTTACAGGTTGCATTTATAGCTTGGTTATGGGTTGTCTTTGCCCATTGATCTTTCATTATTGATGCATATTCAGATTGGTGGCTTGGATTTGGGTTGTCTATGCCCTAAGTCACATGATTTTATCTTCATGTAGAAGGGATGAGATGTTGTTACCAGGTACAGTCATGGTGGAGGATTGTGGTTGACTATGCTGACAAATTGGACATATTGAGAGCCAGATGCTCGGTTCATGGATGTGATCATGGTGCCATGGATTTTGGCATGACATGGTTGGTTATACAAGTACATCCTTGATGTTCATTAGCTTGGATTTTCTGATTTGGTTATGGTGGTATATCTTCTTGGTTGAGGATCATGGTTATTTAATTTCTTTTAAGGAGCTCATGATGTGCACTTTGAGTTCTTTGATGGTTTGATGCCTTGGTTGATTATTATGGTTAGAGGATGGTTTTTTCATCATATGTCATGGATAGCTTGGACACATGGTTTAGTGGGAACTTGTGACAGTGATGGGGTGACAGTGCAGGATTAGTTCCTGGTTTGGTTTATATCTTCTTGGTTTGGAGAGGATGGATTTTATGATGCCATAGGTGACTTGGCACCACGGTTGAGTGAGAGTTTTTTGGAATTGATATATTTATTGAGTGTTTACAGATGTTGGATGTTTGTCTTAGATTCTATTGATGTAGAAGCTTCTTTGACATTTGCATGGTGCACTTGTTATCTTCATGGCGTTTGAAGATGGTTAGATCTTGAGGACTCATGGAGTTCTTGGTTATCTTCATGGTGTGTGGAGATGGTTGCATCTTGAGGACTCATAAGGTTCGTGGCAAAGGTGTGGTTTATGATTTTATTTGGCATGTTATCCTTGGTATGAGGATGGTTTCATTATTATGTCATGGTATACTCTTGATATGCGTTTAGAGTTGTGACAAGTTATAGTATGTTCATGTGGAGCATGTTATCTCTTTGGTTGAGATGGTAAGATCATGTTGTCATGTTTATGTTCCTGAGGCCATGGTTGGAACTTTGACATTGATCTTGGTTTAGTTTCTTGGTATTGAGTACACTAATCATAAGCTGGATACTTCATGATATTGTTATGTTGCATTTGGAGTTGGCATGGATTGATTGGTTATAGGTGCTCATGGATACTTAGAGACGGTGGTGACACTGATTTCTCCTGGATTAGAGAAGTATTTGTTGGGACGGTTGATGGTTTTAGCAGGAAGTCCGAGGGGTAGTCACTTGATATGGACTTGAGAGGAGATTTTTCTTAGATGAGTCTTGGTTGGAGACTTGGGTATCTTGATGAGCATTCTCATTCCCCACTCTTGGTCTACTCGGCGGTTTGCTACTTGAGAGGTATAGCCCATTATTTTCTCTCAGTTGCATTATATTTATGCTTGTCTTTCATGGATATGGATCTTGAGCTATGGTACATGAGTTAGTTCTGGAGGGTTCATTTGAGAGATGGTTTAGCATTGGTTATCTCCATGTGCATATGTTGTTATGCTGGTTGAGTTTGGGAGATGGTTTTATATTGGGCATATTCCTTGGATTAGGAATGGTTATTCCTTGGTTTAGGAATGGGTTTATTGAGTTTGATCTTCTTGTGATAGGCTTACATCCATGATTAGTTATATGGTATGGTTTGGGTGTTGTCGAGGCTTCTTTTTGGGGTTTTATGGAGGAGATCATACTTGCACAGTTTACATCTAGAAGTCTGTGTAGAAGGACATGATACAGGTTATGATTTGCATGGTTTCTCCAGTCTTGGTTATCTTCTTGGATGTTCAGTTTTGCCTACATTGGATTTGAGATTGGTTAGAGATTGTGATCACTGGTTTGTGCTCATGTATGTCATGTGAGAGATGACATGGTTATTTCTTTATCTCTTTCCTTTGTTGGTTGTGGAGAATTTGGGAGACTATTGGAGACATGTTATGAGAGTTTTTTCTTGCAGGATATTGGTTTATATATTGTGGATGTCCTTGATACTACATGGATTCACTTCTTTGAGATGTGTTGAGTGGATCGGTTATAGATTTGACATTATCTTTTGCAGTGGGAGCTTCTTGGTATATATGTGGTAGGTATTGCTCTTGAGGCTTGTGATTGTAGGTTGTAGATTGGATATGTCAATGATATGAGATTCACTTGTTATACCTTTCAGGTATGGATAGTTGGATCAGTTTGGCACTTTTCTATGGGTGCTATTTCAACTATGGATATTTTGACAACTACGGATACATGTGATTACCTTTGGATCAGGTTATTTGTGCTTGGAATTTCAGTTGGTACAGGATTTTATGATCTTCTAATGTGACAGGTTGGGTGGTTTTCTCTTTGGATGGCTTCTATGTATGTCCAGTGGGAGTGGCATAATAGGAGATGAGATCATTCATGTTCGAGATGCTGGATAATTTGATTTTGTTGTAGGTACTAGGATGGAGCACTTGGTTTATTTTGATCCATGATGGTGGATGTGCTGGGAGGGATTGTTCCCTTGTTCATTTATGTGACTACGGATTGACCCTATGCAATGTATACAGCAAGTGGGAGATTGTTGAGATAATGGGTGTTGTACACATTGCATAATATTGTTATTTTATTATGTAATGTTGTGCCTAGATGGACGTGCAACATGTAAAGATTCTCATGGTATATTCTTGATGAGTTGTATTGTAACATTGTGATAATATTTCATGTAATTATTTAATATTGGGGAAAAGAATTAAATGCCCAATATTAAATGTGGGGTCAGTGGGTTAGGTAGCACATGGTTTTAGCACATGGTTTATGTAATACCACTTGGTGGTTTTGTGGGACTTGCTACTATATAAGCAGCCACAAGGGTAGTTGTTGTAGGGAAAAAAAGAGAGAGTAAGAGAAAGAGTGACAAGGAGAAGACAAAAGGCAAGAGTCGAGCGGGACAAGGCTTGATAGTTTAGCCAAGGGAGCATTTACGAAGGTTGAAAGCATGACATGGGATGTGTGGATTCATGCTTGTTCACATAGTTTTCTCGATTGTAGCTATGGCCATAAAGGCTTCCATTGTTGTATGTCAATGGTATTTTTGCTGAATAATACATGGTGATGGATGCTTTTGGAGGCTGGGTTTTTCCCTTAATGAGGGTTTCCCAGGGTATATCTTGTGTCACAATTTTGTGGGTATGTTGTCTATTCTCTTGCATGTGGATTTCTAATTCCGTGTTTATTTCATATCTATTATGGGTTATGTGGAAATGGTTATATTATTTGTTGCCAAGTTTCCTTACAATTGGTGCTCATCACAAGCCACCAAGGCTTTGGTTTTTGATGTTGTGAGAACTCCTAAATCCATCAAGTGAGATTTTTCAACAATCAACATCTTAGAAAATGCATCAAATGTAGGCTTCTGGTAAGCATTTCCCATGGTCAACTCTGAGTATTAAAACTCAAAACAAAACAAGCATACTTTGAAGATGGCCTCTTTAGGATGTGATGAATCAATTTATCAGCCTTCATGGGATTTCCATAATCTTTAAGTAGCGCTCTATACTCATTGGCTTTGTTTATGTAATCCTAAATTGTGTTAACATTCTTTGGATCCAAGAGAAGTAGATCATCCTCAATCTAAAATCCCTTTTCTTCATCCACCCTTACCATACAATGATTCAATTTTATCACAAGCTGATTTGGATTATGTACAATTGGCAATGTGAAAGAAGAGATCTCTATTTACACAACTCTTGATAATTCCTAAAACTTGTTGGTCTTGTTTTTTTCCATTCAATGAGTTCTTTAGCATCAGTAGGTTTGGTAATTGTACCATCAACAAAAGGACTATAACCTTTTTCTGTTAATCTACTCCATGCAATATCTTTCCATGTAGAATAATTTTGTGAAGTTAGAGGTGGAAATTTAAATAGCCCCATAATGTAGAAAATATAAAGAGCACACAAGAGAAACACAAAAACAAAGTACACCCCCCCCCCTCCCCCCTTTTCACTCTATCAAAATACCCCCCAAAAAAGATGCTTTTGGTAGCTTTTAAGTAGTGCGTGTACAATGGGCCACTTGTCAAAATGAATAAACTAAACTTTCTAATTTCTCTGTTACAACTACCTTTTGAGGCCCAAAATTTGTCACTAAGCACTATAGCTCAGATGTACAACAATTTTGAAAAGTAATCAAAGCTTGACAATGCAGAAAAAGCCATAGTTCTGAAAGTGAGAACATTGTCCACACAACCACAGAATCTAATGATAGATTTGGAAAGTAGACAAAAAATAATGCACTTTCAAAAAAGTGGAACCTAAAAAGGTGACCAGATGAGCCCATATAGAGTGTTTAAAGTTGCAAAATGCAGAATTAAGTAGGTATAGTCACCAAAAAATGCAATTTCTAAAAAATACTTGCACCAAAACTAGAAAAGAACACCATCACTAGAAAGTTTAGGAAATTCTACCCAACTTTTTAAAAAATTATACCTAATTTGGGGTCTGGATGACCAAGTTATGGCCTCTCAAATTTAGGCTGCCAAATCAAAAAGAAATCTAAAGAGGAGTCTGGAAGAAAAATTGTGTGCTTAAATTTGAATGTCAAACAACTATAGTAGTAGTTGAAAAATGACTAGGAATGATGGTCGGATGGTCGTAAAATTTTTATCATGAAATGTTGATGTCAGCAAAAAAAGACCCATTGGTGTTGTGGCAGTATGACAGGGTGAGTCAATTATATATCCGTATGGATCCTAACATGTACAATATAAACTATATGAATTAGAAACACATGGTAGTCTTCATGGCTATATGGAAGTGTGTCGATGTGGCCTTGCTTATGTGGTGTGATTGAGGTGGATGCTTATGTTTCTGCATGTCAAGAGGGCATGCGACAGATCATTATTGGGCCATGTGGTGGACCTATCTACATAGGTGGCATTGACTATTCAAGTTAGATGGTGTGCAAGCATGAAATGGTGGTGAAGTCTTCATTTGCATGTGTAGTAATCAAAGGGACATGTGGCTATGCCTAGGTATTCCATGTGGCATCTGTCTCAGCACAACCAGATATTAAAATAGTGGTCATCAGGCTTAAAAAAGTGGTCCCTAGTAATGGGATTTAAAAATCCCACATCAACCACACTAAAGCCCTGCAAACATTATAAAAGGAAGGATGTAGGATAAAAAAACTAAAAGCCTTCCCACTGGTGGTTTGGTCACTGTGGATAGAGGTTTTGACCATTGGTTCTTGCTCATTGGTATAAGATGGCTGGAATCTAATTAATGAATAATGGAATATTCAAAGATGCCCACTAATTTTTACAGTCCACCAAAATAATTATAGAGGAATATCCTCTATGCAGGGCCAAGATTTGATACCCTGGTACCTACGAAAAAAATTCTCTACTACCTTCTCAGAGGGTAAATTATTCTTGAAATAATATGGTCAAAAAATTATGCAAAGAATTAAATTACAGACCCAAAAATTAATCAAATAGATATGCAAATGACCATACCCAAAATGCAAATAGTTGATCTTCATTGAATCAACATTCTAGACATAATGGCAAGGTCAAATTTGACTCCAGATGCTCCCAATTTTTGCAGTACTTTGGATTCAAGCTGAGGTGCTAAAGCAACAATGGTCTCGAATGACTATGTGATGAGAAAATCTCCAACATACCATCTAAGAATTTGGTATAGCTCTGATATCATGTAAGAATTTTTCTTAGGCAAAAATTTTCCCAAGAACTAAGAACTCAAACACAAGCACAATTGTAGACCAGAAAGAGAGAGTATGATCAGAATGAAAATGTATTCGATAAAATATGCATTAAGAGTACACTAGGAGTGCCTGTATATAAAGGTCTCTGAGATACATCTAGAATGCATTGAAATTAGCTACATGATAAGTCATATAGTTAGGCACATGTCCACTAGATATGGGCTATCCTCCATTAAACATGAAAGTAAGTCCTATGATGAGAGGATAAGCCTACAAGGGTGTAACATGCAAATTAGTGTTGTAGAGAACATGTGCTGAAATAGAGTTGCATACTTCTATGTTGTCATCATGACAACTCAAAAGGGTGCACAAACTCCTAAGTGTCTCGCAAAATAAAATAATTAAATAATGGAAAATAATAAAATAATGCATTAACCTAAGTAAATTTAAGTAATTGTAAAAGTAAATATGTATTTAAACCAACACATATAGCTATTCCACAACTAATGAAAATAATATATATACAAACTAATCTACTTTCGAAAAGAACTTAGAATATAATTTTTTATGATATGTTTTAATGATTTTATATACCTATATGTATTTATATATGTATGTATGGCTATATGTGTATACATATATAAACATGCATATATGCAAACATGTGCATATAAATATGAATATCTCAACCCTAAACTAAGTCCAAGAGAACATAATAGTAAATAAAACTAAACCATTTCATAAACTAAAATTTAACCTATGTCCTAAAAAAATTAGTTTTATTCCTATTTCTTTATTTTTACTTCTAGAAAATAAAAGTAATTTCTATATCTTAAGATTTATTTATATAACATGAAGACCATTTGTAAATATGTGTATTTTTTATTATAGTTCAAGTAGAATAGTGGATAGCTAGATATAGGCTCCCTCTCAATGTATTTAATATAGACTAACCTAGAGGAATATAAAATGAAAAATATATTATTAATTATAATATTCTTACTGCTCCATTATGTCCATCCAAGATTCCTCTTATCCGAGCACAAACCAAGTGGATTCCCCCAAGTGAGGATTATCTTAAAAACTTAATTTTGATGGGGCCTCTAGAGTAAATCAAGGCAACTCTAGCTATGACATAGTCATTAGAGATTTTTAACATCACATGATTGCAACAAAATCATCTCTTCTCCCTCCATGTACTAATTACAAAGTTGTTCCCTTGGCCTTCCTTTTTGGTTTGAAACATGAAAAATCACTATCTATATCTAAGTTACATGTTGAAGGGGATTCATCCATTATTATTATTGCATGTATTAAACATCATGTATATAATTGGTCCATACAATACTTATTACATCAAGTATGGTCTCTTCTTGATTCAATCTCTGAATGCTACATCATGCATACTCATAGAGAAGGCAATCTTTTAGCTAATTGTCTCACTAATTTGGGTACTGATGGGGTTTATATTAACTCTTTACTTTCCTCGCTTAGCCTCCTTGATTTCCCCAAATTGGTTAATATTATGACAAAATAATATGTTCAGAATAATGTTGAGTCCTTCTGGTATGTTATTTGATAGTAAATCATGACTTCTATATGATTTCACATATTTTTAGCTTTTATGGATCTCACTTGTTCTTTTGAGATCTTGTATATAGTTTAGGGTCATGGATTGTACTTGCATAAGATGGCTTTCTAGTATCACGATCTCAAATGGAGTTTTGGATGAAATTCAATGATGGAAACTTTTATAATAGTTTTATGTTGGCTCTTGGTTTTTCTCTAACACCAAACAATGAATTGTATTCATATGAGTTTTGGGCTCTTTGTAATCACAATATTCTTGAATTGGGAATCTAAAGGACAAGATTCATTAGTGTTGATAGATACTCTCTCTTGATGTAGTATTTCTTCTTCTACATCCTTTTTGTATCACACAATGACCAGAGTTTTTCTTTTTTCAATTCTCTTCTCTAAGAGCTATTTTGAACCAGTTATTATTAATATAAATATAATGTTTGACCAACAAAAAAAACTATAATATTCCTACTACTATATTATTAATAATATTATGTTAGTGATTAATTATACAAAATTAAATATAATATTATTTCTTTCAACTTAAAAAAAAAATGAATTGTATGATATGTCTTCATTTGGTTTATTGTTGAACTTTATTGGGTTAAGTTTAGGGTTTATATTCTAGGATTTATATTGAATATTAATTGTATTTTTAATTAAATATAAAATCAAATTAAACTCTAATCTCAATCCTAAACCAAATATAGATCCTAAACCAAACCTAGGAGAACATAATATTAAATAGAAATGAACCATATTCATAAACTAAAATCGAACTCATGTCCTAAAAAAATTAATGTCATCCCTATTTCTTTATTTACACTTCTAGAAATATTACTAATTTCCATATCTTAAGATTTATTTATATAACATAGATATCATTTCTCGAGATGTGTATTTATTATTTATTATTTATTATTCAAGTGGAATAATGCATAATTAGATATAGATTCCCTTTCAATGTGTTTTATATAGATTAATCTGAACTAATAGGAATAGGAGATGAAAATTTAAATATTAATTATAATATTCTTACTACTATATTATTAATAATATTATGGTAGCTATTAGTTATTAAAAAATAAATATAATATTATTTATTTCCACAATATCTAAAATTGAATTGTAAGAAAGGATTCAATTTGGTTTATTATTAAATTTTATTGTGTTAATTTTAGGGTTTACATTGAATTTTAATAGTAATTTTAATTAAACTCTAATATTAATCAAAACTTAAGTTGAGGAGAACATAATAGTAAATAAAATTGAACCATATTCATAAACTAAAATTGAACCCATGTCCTAAACAAATTAGTGGCATCCCCATTGCTTTATTTTTACTTCCGAAAATAAAACTAATTTCCATATGCTAAGATTTCCTTATATAACATAGAGACCTTTTTAGAGATGTATATTTTTTATTTTTTATTCAAGCGGAATAGAGAATGATTAGATATAGGCTCCCTCTCAATGTATTTTACATATATTAATTTGAACTAATAAGAGTAAGAGATGAAAATTTTAACATCAATTATAATTTTATCACTATTGTATTATTACTAGACTATATTATTAATAATATAATATTAACTATTAGTTATAGAAATTAAATATAATACTATCTATTTCAACTTCAACTAAAATTTAATTATAAGAATGTATCAATTTAGTTTATTACTTAATTTTATTGGGTTAAGTTTACAGTTTACATTGAATGTTGATTGAACATAAAATCAAAGTAAACTCTAATATTAATCCTAAACTAAATCTAGGATAGCACAAGGTCAGCGCAAGAAGTTGGGTCTCACTTTTGGTCAAAAAGTGGAAGTATTTTTCCTATTTTTGAAATTTTTGGTCAATTGATGTCAAAATTTGAGGCATATAGAGATTGAATATAAAAAAATTTCAGAAATAAAAATTTTGGTTTTTGGAATCTAGTTTTTGAATATGTAGTTTTTTTTTTTAACCCATATGATAGATTATTTTTTTGGTATACATCTTTTCAAAATGCATGTTTCAAGACCATACCACGCTCATGTACAAACACCATAATTTAACACAAATAAATGAAAATTTGCAAATCCTTTTAAAGGGAGTTACCTAATACACCTAAGATTGATGGCAATATTTTCCCTTATTTTTTATTGAATAATTTTATTATTATTAATTATTAATTGGCTATAAACATAAATTTTAAAATCTTTCATGTACGGAACACACAATTTGATCAAAATCTCACTTTTTTCAAAATTTTATTTTTTAACCTCAAAAGAATTGTATCTAGATTGATGACATATAAATTAATTTAAGAAAAATTATAAAATAAAAAAGTTATTAAAGTTTTAGTGAATGTCACTTTTTAATGTTTAAGAGCTAGTTTTGATTAATAAATAATGGAAAAATAGAAAATAAACTAATAACACTATAAAATTTACATTTATAGAATCAAAACAATAAGACCTATAATGGGTTTTTGTTTGATCAAAAAATTCAATGGCGATGACTATAAAAAAATAATGACAATCTAAGAAATTGTTGATTAAATGCCTTAGAAAAAAAATGGATCATAAAGGCATGGCTTGGTGGGACCAAGCCTATGCCATGCCTTTCCCCAAGGCAAAAACCCATGCAAAAGTTGCATGCCATACCAAATTCCTGCTCATGTCTTAAGAATCAGGTACTCAATTTGTAATTCAAAAATTGGGTTCCTGATTGCATTTCGACTATTGTAAGAATTGGGTACCTAATTATTTAAAAATTGGGTACCCGATTCTTTTAAAATTGGGTACCCAATTTGTAAGCAGGTACCTATTTTTAAAAATTAGGTACCCATTTCTAATTTACCTATTGGGCCCCAGAAGCTGCCCCACAGATTGACTTTTGATGATTGAAATGATTGAATAATAGTTTCAATCTACAATAGCAGATTTTGTCATATTTATTCTGGTTTCTTGTCTTCTTGTACAATTTGCAAGCTACTAATTCAAATTCAAAATTTGCAAACATGGGATCAAAAAAATGAAGAAAGAAGAAAGAAAAAGTTCTAACAAATGAGGAGATTGCAACAAATAAAGAGAATGAAGCACGACGTCAATGAGAAAGAAGACAAAGAATTAGAGACTTGAACAATGTTTTAAAGGAGAAAGAAATTGAGGATACCACGATGGATGAAGAAGTCAAAGAAGAGAACCCAATACAAGAAAATTTAGGTGCACATTCTAATCATGCATTCAATACAAGTGTGTCTCCAAACCCTCAAATTTTCTCTTGTGATAAAATTGGTGTTTTATTAGAAGCAGGTTACGATTTAAATGATTTAGATTTTTTTCATGAGCATAAATTGTCAAATGATCATGCACAAAAAATTCCAATTGAAATGCATGCCCTGAAAGAAATACCAAGTAAAATTAAAATTGAGATTCAAATCCCAAATAGCAGTGAAAATGAAATGTCAATTGAAAATAAATTTTTTATGAATGTAGACATAGAAACATCAACTACTAAACAAACATGTTAGAATGATATTAAAGTATTTGAACATAATTTTCATATTCCTAATGATGTACTAGATAATCTTGAGGGATTGGTTTCATGGAGACAAATTAGGACACATGCTAATAGATTGTATAGACTTTTTTTTTTTTTATAATAAGAAATTTGGTTTTCAATGTCAGTTGATGTAACAACTAATTAAAATGTCTAAAATGTAAAAAGTAATGAGAAGGTTGGGAATGTATGCAAAACTGAAGAATAAAAATGAGTTTTTAAAACAAGTTGTAACCACTATTGCTAGTGCCTTTGATGTTATCGAAAAGAGAAGTCATTCTAAAGATAAGAATGAAGCATGACAAGCAATAATAATAGCTTTAGTTAAAAAATCAACATCTGACAAAAGATTGATTAGCAACATAAATAGATATCTTAATGTGAATCGTAATAATTTAGAAAGAGCTATAAAGAGAAGGGTTAACTTTGAATGTGATCCAACAAATATTTTATGGACTTCTAGAGGTAGACTATGGAGATGTGATATGAAACTTACTAGTGAAGTCAAAAGTTTGATTCAAATTTTTTGGCATGATAATACAAGAGTATCACCTAATTCAAGAGATGTTCTTAAATTGGTAATTGGGTCAAAAATACATGATCCACATCCCAAACACCTTTTGGACATGACTCAAACTGAATTATTTAAAAAGTTTTTAGATGGTAAGGTATTTTAATATTACCATTAGTCAAAAATCTTTTGAAAAGTGTAAACCATGCTATGTAAGGATTAATAAGGAAATAATACAATGTTGTTGTAAAACTCATATTCAATTTCATTACCATTATGATGTATTTTTATCTATACATGGTACCATGCATAGTAAAGAAATGTTGTAGGAATGTGGTATAAAAATACCACCTCAAACTATAAAGGATTTCATATCAGGTTTGTTTTGTAAGCCACCTAATGATCAATACTTTCTTTTTAATGCATTTCTTTCTAGTACATGTGATATGGGCTACAATATTTCTTTGTTAGATGAATGTTTGCATGAAAATGCTTTGACTACTTTTGGACAACAATTAGTTGAGGTAAAAAGATTCAAAACTATTGAATATCCATTGAAGGATGGGAAGATTGGAAGAAGGTGTGATCTAGTTATAGATAAAGTTAGTTGCCATGCATTTATGGATGAGTTTAAGAGTGTGATCATACCAAATTATGTTAAACACTCTCAATATGCTAGATGGCTTGATGGAAAATTTCACATATGTAATAATACATTTCCAATTGGTACTATACTTTCAGTTGCTAACTTTGCATAGAACAACACACTTGCACTACAAGAAGAGGTACAACCACAATATTGGAATTTAGTGCTAGTAACAGTTTATGTTCATATAGTTTGTAGGAATGCACTTGATAGTATAGAGTAGGACCAAAAAATATTGAGAGAGAACCATTTTTATATGAGTGATAATAAACTCCATTCATCTGAGTTTTTCCAATATTGTTTCATGGTCTTTTATGATAATTTTAAATAGAGACAAATTCAAATGACACAACATTGGGTATGGTCAGATAATTGTACAGGACAATTCAAGAATGCTATAATGTTTTATTGGTTGAGTAGGACACATAGGAAAACTAACATCCAACATGTGTGGAGTCTTTTTGAGGCTAGACATGGTAAAGGAGAACATGATGGTGCTTTTACATGCATGAAGAGAGCCCTTAGTAGAGAGCAATTACAATTTGAGAAAAAAACTAAATTCAATAATACACATGAGATTGTCGAATGGTGTAACAAATATTTATACATGAGATCAAGTTAGAACTCTACACTCAAATGTTTCTTCTACATAGTTGAAGAAAAGAATATCATTTCAAGATATGATTGTGATACAATTAGTGGATCAACTAAATGGCATTCATTTAGGAGTTTAGATTCTAACACTTGAACTATATGGACTATGAAGCTTGCTTGTTTTTGTCAATATTTTCTTGTAGGTGAATGGGAAGAATGCAAGAATATAGAATGGATTGAAGATTAGCAAAAAAAATCATTAGCACATACTAACACACATTTTCAAGATGATATAGTAAATGAAGGCCAGAATGTTACTTTTTCATCAGAAGACTATGATTGTATTTTAGACCTTATAGAACCTGGTATGCACAATTTAAATAGATTTTGTTGTGATCTCATGCTTCAATTTATATAATTTTCATATGTACTCATGTGATTAAAGTGTTTCTATAAGTTTTATCTTATCTTTTAGGACATGTTTATGTTGTTATTGCACTTAATAATAATGATGAACAAACTGAGTATTGGCTTGCTAGATGTGTAGAACCTAAGAAATTTTTTATATGTCATCAAGTAGACAATGATGATTTTGAGTATCTAGTTGGGTCTATCATTGTAGCTGGCACCTAGCTATGTAGATACCTAACAAGAAGAAATGGTTTACCAACACTTGAAGACTACCAATCTAAAAAAAAGATTTTACACTATTCTCATTTGGTTGTGTCAATGAATATCAAATTAGAAAGATACAAAGGGAGACCTACCAATAATGTATTATGGACAACATCGATTGACGACCACGAGAAAATCATAGATGCATTGTAAAAGAGAGAGGATGTAGATGGTATAGTGGGATGACTACATTTAAATCAAACACATGTAAGTTTTTCTTTATTGAGTTATTTTTATATTTGTAATTATATAATTTAATTACATGTATGTTTGCATTTCCAATACCAAATTAGAGAACTTATATATATTCCTCTTATTTAGGTCTTAATTATAATTTATGAAAATTTAAGTCTTAAAGTGGATCAAGCATCAACATCTTGTGCAATTTCACATAGTGAGTACATACAAATTACACATATATTTACATAGTTTAGATACCTCATATTAAATTATGTGTTTATTAACATGTGTTTTTGTTTTACAATTTTATTTTACAGGACCTCATTTGAAGCGATGTGTTGAACCAATTTTATATTTTGAGTTCACTTCTACATATTTATCATTGACATTGTCTTACATATATTGTTAAATATGTTGTACAAACAAATTTTAAAATAGGAGTTTACTTCTATTTGAAAGTTAAAGGTGTGCACTTGATATTATAGATTAATTGTCAATTTAAGTAATGGCCTCCTATTTTCTTCCTTTACTTTTACATTCAAACATATTTAAATTAATGTTTGTTTGAAGTTTTAAATTACTATTGATTGTAATTAATAACCCGTCACTTGTACATGATAATTTAAAGATCATTACTCATTGTATTGATTATATGCTATTGTTATGTTGATAATTGACATGTATGTTTGACCATGTTAACCATATTAAGTGATAGGGAGGGGAGGAGGAAGAGAGGGAGGGAGAGGTAGGGAGGGATATGGGGAGGGTTATAAGTGCTTGTCATTACAGGACATCATTTAGAGGTCTAATGTGCCTTAAAGAGTCATATGTTCTAAGGGGACATTAGAGATTTTTAGGACCCATTAGTACACATTAGGTATCATTAGGACACATTAGGATCCAGTCACACACATTATGACCCATTAGACCCCACTAAAACCTCTTTTAACACATTAACCATTTGAAGATATAGTAATGTGTCATAAGTGGTCCTAATATCTCACAACAGATCACAATTGGTCCTATGTGGTTTGAAAACCAATTAATAGTATTTAGGGTTCACATTATGACCATTTAAAACATATTAAAATCCATTAATGCCTCTTAGATCATCTTAATGGGCATTTAAGTCACACTAATGGGTTATAATATGCCCTAATGGGTCCTAATGTGTCTTAAGGGCTTTTAATGTGTTTTTAGTGGTCCCATGACAATTATAACCCCTCTAAACACATTCACCATCATACGATACACTACTATGTCCAAAGGCATTATAATAGTTCCTAAGTGGTTTTAATCAGTCCTAATGTTTCCTCTTGGATTTTAAATTGTGGTCTTAATATATCATGAAGGGTCATAATGGGTTCTTCGTGGTCCCAGGACATCGTAAGGTCTATTAGGATCCCTTAGAACAGATTAACTATAATAGGACACACAAATGGGATGTTAATGATTCTAATGTATCATAAGGGGTCATAATGGATTGTAAGTGGCCCTAGGACCCATTACAAAACCTTAGAATATATTAGGACCAATTAGGACACATTAAAACTACCTCAATTGATTATTTAATTACTTGGGATGTAAGAAAACCTATGTCGAAGTTACAAGGAACCATCTAAGTACATGACTTTCCTAGGTACATAATAGTATGAACATACGTACATAGCCTTGATGAGAAAATGTGTGAAACGAAGGGTATCATCCATCATTTCATAAAAAAGGACTTCAATATTTACCTGAATTTAATAAATTTGAATTTTTAGGATGAAAAATATTTATAATTTAGTAGGTCAAATTTAATTGTATGAATCTCAATGCATAAATTTGATGTGATATTTATCCAATAATCTTTTTTATATCAGCACTAATGTTCTATAAATAGTTAAAATTATTGTTCATGTAGCATTTATACTTACAAAAATTTTCATATATTCATGAATAAAATATGTCGCAACAAAAGAAAATGGTTTGAATACTTAAAACATGATGAAGCATAATAATATATACTACATACTCTAGCATGATAAGAAGTCATAAAAGAATAGTACATGGTCTAAGGTGTCATAACATGATGTATGAAGTAAAAAAATACATATAATAGAGTTAACTATCCTAATACAAAGTGTATCAAGATAAACAATATGTGTCATAAAAACACAATCTAAAGGTGCCACCAAGACCTAATCTATCTAATTTAATGTCCACTTGACTCCATGTGAAGAGGACTTAGATTGATCATCTTGTGTAATATGAGTTATCCCATGGGACACCCTATGAGTTAGATGGATCATCTTATGTGACGGGAGTATGTGCACTAGGAAGGCTACCAAATCTAGTAGTGGTGAGGTCCTATACTTTAAGATACACAAATTTTTAAAAGTTGATAAAAATCATTTAATGAGCTATGTATCTACATAAATGACAATACTAACCTCAAAGGATGATGTAGGTACCTCCATCTAGCTAAGTCCCATACTCTCAACAACACTCATGGTGACATAGTCCTAAAATTATGGATACATAAATGTTGAGTCAAAATTATATATACATAAATAATTACAAAGTACGTAAACTAAAAAGTACATAATTTGTACACTAAATTTTTTATACACTATAAAAACATGTATATGTATCATACATGAGTATTCAACCCTGTCATAGATGTGTCAATAGGTATGCTAGCACGATGATCAAAAGATAGAGTTGAAAATAAACTCTATCAAGGCCTATATGGATGAGTACGATCCATCTCCTATTCATAAAATAAAAACACATAAAATATATACATGAGTCAAAATTGTTTAGATTATAAGTTAATAACAATGTACATACATAAAAATAGTACAAATTATTTCTCTTCATTCAAAATTTAATACTGTATGTATTTGAGGTTGTGCCTCAATGATAACTGGATCAGGACCTCTACTAACATTAAACTATGTAGCAGCAGACAATCCCTAAAAAATTAGATAAAAAGAACACATGAGCACATGTTATTAAATTCAAGTTCGAATGTACATTTTTATAGTGTGATTCAAAGTGCATACCGTAAGAGGGATGCCAACATCTGTAGGTCTTGAAAAAAGACTATACTACCTCCTAGGAGGAACAATATCATCCATCCTCTATTATTTCAAAAGTCCAAATTAATATGGTTAATATAATTACACATGTATGTAGAAACTAAATAATTATGCAATTTATATTTAAATTTTAATTAAAATTTTACTTGCTACTCTTGACTATCTTCCGGCTCTCCTTGCATGATGTCAACAAATGATGACACACCAATCTTATCACTACTATCACCATGGAAAGCGTATACATCATCATCAAAATCAGTACCCTCAACATAATAGTCATCATGCACTACATCAGCATCACTCTCGAGGCCTCTGTGTATGCCTCCATAGCTAGTACAAATATTTCCAAGTGGACAAGCATGTGTCACCTGCGTCCACTACTATAGTAAATTGTCCAAAAGGGCACTCAAAGAGGTAAGAGTAGATGAAACTACTCAATGATGGTGCGGAGCTAGTACAATGGGTGCAGGAAGAGGTACAAGGGGTTGAGGTCATTTGTGGTTTCTTGGTCTATCACTTAGCTTTGCCCAAGGCCTATCCTAAGGCATCCCTCCACAAACACCTTGAAATGGTTTGATATCAAAATAATTGGGTTTCAAACACAATTAAAACTCAGCTCATAGCTTCCTAAGAAAATGCATGGGCACCTCATGATTAGCGTGTGGTGGATGGTCAAATACCATCCACCACCACTTCCAAAAGTGTGCTACTATGCGTGGATGTGTGCACCATCTAATAGAAATACAAGGCTTCTTCTCATTAATCTCCTCACCCATCTTAGGGTTTATAAAATATCTTTGAAAATTCCCTTTACCTATTTTGAGGTTATGAACTTGTCTATATGATAACCAATTGGAGTAGAAGGCATGCACGTTTTTCCTCGATAATCTAAATGAATGAACCTCACAATCTAGATGATGTATGACATGAATGATGCATTGCATGCTATTTTCAAGTCATAGTAGGTGAGGATGGGGTTGTGCCTCATGTCTGATAGCCTGAATATCTCACATGAGGTCATTAAGGTTATGCCTCATAGTCTCTCATAGATCATCTGCGATGGGTGGTGGAGGAGGACTAGGTGGTCATGGAGGTGGGGGTGGAGGTGGAGGTGGAGATGGAGAGGGTGGAGGTGGTGGTGGGGGGGGGGGGGGGAGGAGGTGGCAGCAGGTCCATCAAATATAATCTGCATATATGTTTAAACAACATAAAAAATGACAAAATTACTATTTAATAAAATTTAAATCTAAAATATCAATTATATAAATGCACAAATCTTTAAAACCATATCAATTAAATAAATAAAGTTAAACATAAAAAAGTAAACTTTAATGTTAAGCCCAATCAAACATTATACGAAATTTAAGTCTAATCATAAAATAATACTCCAAAAGACTATATTAATAAATCAACTAGATATAAATCTAGTTTTAATGTTAGATACAAACTTGGTTTATCTATGCAAGTTTAAGGGAACGTGTTTTTGATTTTAAGGAAAAGGATGTGAAAGTGCCCAATGGTTTAGCCATTGTTTTGTCAGATTATGATCTAGATCCTGTAGACACCAAAAAACCTTTAGAAAATAAAGTATTTTTATTTTCTAAAAAATTCCTGATGACATCATCATTAATTAATTAATTAATTTATTTTTATGCCATTAAATCCCTTTATCTTAATTAAAAATATTTAATTAAGGAATCCCTCCCAAAAATGTTTAAATCTTATTTAAACATTATTTCCTTATTTATTAATTATTTAATTAATAAATTGACCAAAAAACCTAGAATAAATAAAAAAAATATTTTTTGCCCAAAACTTGGCCAATTTCATTAAAACCACTAACCTCTTCCAAAATCTTCTAATCCTTCTTTAATTTTGATTAAAGGTTAATCCCATCATTTCCTACCCCTAATCCCAACTCAGAATATTTAATTAAGATTAAATATTAATTCTCATGTTTATTAAAAAAGTTTTAATAAATATCTCCTCAACCGAAACCCTTGAAATAAATAAAACTTTATTTATTTCCTAAATATCTAATTTATCCTCATCCTAAGAAGTTCTAGACTCTTCTAGAAAGTCTTTATCCTCATCCTAGGAAGTTCTAGACTCTTTTAGAAAGTCTTTATCCTCATCCAAAGTCTAGACTCTTCTAGAAGATGTCTTTAAACCTAATTCTAATCCCCTCCTAACCTTGTCACATTCCCTAAACATGGGTTAAAACTTACTAACCCAAGCCAAAGTTAACAAATATCCCCTCCTTCACCCACCCTCATTAGATGCCATCCACTTGCCTATCCCTAAGCTAATCCCCAACCATCCTAATCCATCCTCTAATCATTTGCACAAGCCTAAGAAAGCTTAAAACCCTCCTAATCAAGCCTAAGTTGAAATTGCTCTCATCTCCCTCAAAATATCTCAACCATAAAACTTTATGAAGCCCATTATGCCATAAATGACTCTTCCAAGCCCGTTTATTGCTCTTACAAGCCATTATGAGGGTCTTTATGAAGATTTTATCCCTTGAGCCTCCTTTGTTGACTCATCCTTCCCCTTTCCTCCATCCTCTCACCCTATGACATGTGTTATTCTCTGATTGGTTGTAAGGAAGCACAATCCATGTACTCTCTTCTCATGCAATCTGAGCCCTCCCTGAGCTTTTTCCCATCCTTGCATCTTAGCCCTCAATCCCTCAAGCCTCTTGCCTATAAATTGGATCCTTCCCCTTTGCAAAATAACACAATCCATGAAGTAAAGTCATAATGCCATTTTAAGAAGCCATTTTACATCAAAACCATACACTCACACCCAAATTCCAACTCCATTTGAAGCCCTTTTTGAAGCATAAAGCTTGAGCATACATCCTATCTATTTAGACAAAGCTACTCAACAAGAGAGCTTCTTATTGAGAGAGTGCATTAATGGCTCATATTCTCAATTGAGAGCTCATCTTAGTCTATCTTGAAGTTTATGAATTTTTTTTAGTTTGTAGAAGCTTTATTTAAATTTGGTTTCTATTAGCATACTAAAATTGCTCATATACATTTTGGCACGCCCGGTGGGACCCTGCATGGGTCATCTTCATTAGCTTTTTTAGTCAAGTTTTGCATATCATTTTCTGATTTTGGCTAATTTTTCTTGTTTTTGTGATTGGTAGGATTGTGTAAATTGGTTTTGTAGGTCCACATGAGCATGAAGAAGACAAAGGAACTCATAGTCTATCTCATAGTGTTTGCAGATTGTTCAAGCTTATAGGTGGACAAAGCACTTGGAATTCTTCTTCCTCTTCTTGTCTATATTCTTCTTATTCCATCCACTTCTTCTTCTTCTTCTTGTGGGAGATCTTGGCCATTTCTTTTTAAGGACGCAAAATCATACACACATCTTTTTAGTGCTTGAAATGAACCCCTAAATAATACTTAAATCCATTAAAAATTAAAAATTTGCAAAAAAGAAAAAATCTTTTAACAAGTGAAACTAAACCAATCCAATCATTTGCATCCTTGCAACATCAAGGTTTTAGATGCATTCATGCAAAGTTAGGAACACTTCATTTTTGGGAATTTAAAAAGAGCTTCAAGTTTCCATTTCAAAAGGTTCAAAATCAACACTAAGTACACACTAAAATCTAAATCAAACTCAAAGCATCAATCAAGGATAAAATGAACCTCATTTGCAAATATTTTAAAGTTCTTTTAAAAATCTCATGAAAACTAAGAGTCCTAAATGGTTGCCAAAAATTGTCCTAAAAAATTTGTTATTTGTTCCAAACAAATGTCTTGTTGCAAAATCTTGAATGTTTCTTAGTTTTTTCATGCATCAAAACAATCTAGGAATATCATTTTTGGGCTTAAAATAAGCAAACTAGAACACAAAATCTTGAATGAAAACCAAATTCCAAAGAGTCATTTTCACTTTTGAGTCCAAAAAAATCTTGAATGATCTAAGGTTAAAACAAAGCACTTCAAAGTTCTTAAAATAACACACAAAATCTCAATCTTGAATGCTCAAAGGAAAAAACTTGAATGTTTAATCACTTTTCTTTGAATGCATGTTACTAAAATCACTCTTGAGTCACATGGATTAAAATCAAGTTTGTTTTTTTTTTATGAATGAATGATTAAAAAAAAAATCCAATCTTAAATGTCATAGATCAAATAATCATCTTTTGGGGCATAAAAAGAATCCACATTTTTGAAATCTTCTAAGTTATAAAAACTAATAAAGATGCTTTGAGCAAATTTTTTAGTTGGACTCATCCTCTTTAATCACCCATCAATTTAACCATTCGTTGCAATCTCAGTGCCATCTATGGGGATGGGTCTACCTAAGAGGGTGTTAAGTGCTCCACAAAGATCAAACTCCACTCACTTGGGTCTTTAGTGGTTTTTCTAAAGTTAGAAAATTTCTTGAATGTGCATTAATCTCGCTCACACTTCATTTGGGCATAAAAATTAGACATTGACGTGGAGGATCTTCGGGCATGCGCTTAGCAATCGAGTTTCACACATTTTTGTTTTGGGCTTAAAAAAAACTCACACTCAATCTTGAATGCCTAACAATCAATGAATCTTGCATGGTTTGGACACATTTTCAATGACGCTCGCATTTCTTATGTTGATGATCTCTTGACTTTCATTATGCTGACGACGCTATCAAATTGGAATGAACATTGTATGCTATAATCACAAGTGTCTTCAATCATAGCTCACAAAATCTAAATCATCAATTGGAATGAACGCGTGTCTTTTTAAGCCCAAGATCATGTATGTGGTCTTGTTTTACACTTTTTAGGAGGCCTACTTGGGGATTTCATCACCCTTTGGGACGACCTCAACTCTAGCGTTCCGATGGAGTATAAAAATCGGGAGGTGAATCCAAAGACACCTCTCTTGGAATCAAGATTTTGTCACTTGGGCTAAGCCTCAAGGAACTTTATACCCTTGAGAAGTGAAAGAGGAGAAGTGGGTTACCGCTCCTCTCGGTTGTGTGACATCTTGTTGATTTCATCTACGGATTTGGGCCTCACATACCTTGTGTATATCGAGGACTCCCTAGCTATAACAAATTTCATCCTTGTAGAAAGCTTCCTAGGATGTTGGTGTGTTTGACGTGCTTGCTCCAAAATTTTGTCTGCTTGTTTTTTCATAGCTTTTGAATGACTGTTTGCCAACTTTGGTCAAAATCCCAAAAAAGTAGAAATCTTTCAGCTCAAGCCATACTTAGCGCAGTCACTGCCTCATCAAAAAAAAATCCAAGCTCCCCCGTTGCAACCGAATCTATCTAGTTCTTTGCTTTAGAACAATCCCAAATCCAAAGTCTCTCCAAATCATCCCCCCCAGCCAGCTAGCAACCCAATCAAAAATCACACCCAAGCCTTTAGAGAGTTGTCATTCTGCTAGAATTTGCTATCCAATCAATCCGACCAATCCACCAGCCTCACCAAGGTTATCCCTTTGACAGAGCTTTTTCTAGGGTAATCTAGCTTTGTCACTTGTTATCCCTCATCACCTTGAGCTAAAGGTTGGGATCAAAAAGTGGTCAATCTCGTGTCATGCCCATAGGATCATTAGTCTATCCTTAAGTTGACACAATCTCCACCAATCCAGCGCATAGGAAAGAAAAACTCTCACTTTTTGATAGCATGCCCTTGAAGTCTTCCATCCAAAGGAAAGCCAAAAATCTCCAGCCAATCCTCCTTAGGTCTATCATACAGCTTTGACTCTCCCTAGGAAATCCTTCATCAACCAATCCAAAATTTGTGCTTAATCCAAATCCAACCATGAGCTTCCATGGTCATCCATATGCAAGACCCCATCCCCATCTGACTCATCATCAAAACATGAAATCCCAAACCTATCATGATGTGTTTGGTCGTATTGTCCTTTCTCCCGCCACCTCCTATTCCAATGATGATGAAAATCTTGTTGACTATGACGGGTCTATTGAAAGCCTTAGAAACATTCCCCCAAGCATCCCCCAAAATCCAAGAGTTATTCCAAACTATCTAGTTATGCCATCTGATATCCCAGCTTCTCCTCCATCACCCAATCAACCAAGCTTCCAATCTTCCACCCTCACCACACCAGCTATTCCTATCAATCCACCACCTCCACCTCTGACACATGAGTCTCCAAGGAATCTCCTAGAGGAAATACAAGAAAAGCTACCTCCAACAGTCGATAAGCCATGTCATCTAATCCAACCATGTGAAGTAGTTAGTGATGAAGCTTCCCCATCTATAATATTGCCCTCATCTCCCATAGCTATCATCCCAATACCATCCATCAAGTTGCTTAAAATCCTTCCACTTCCCGCAAGTATCAAATTCCCACCACCCATCAAATCATTCCAAATCCCATCCACATCTCCTCCTCCAAGCATTATCCAAATCCCATACAATGAACCTCATGCATCCACTCCCATCCATTCCTGTCAAGATCTTGTCCAAAAGCATGTTGAAATATCCTCTGACAGAACAGTAGATCTCACCATCCCACTTATTCCCCTACATGATCCACTTTTACCATCCCCTCCATATCTAAATCCTACCATCTTACTTACTCCATCTCAAGACCCCTTTCCCTCAGCCCACCCAACTTAAGATCCTATCCTCCCATCTTCTCTGCTTCATGATCATACATCTCCCATAATCCATGATGATAGATCCATCGAAAAAGAACTAATTATCATATCCGAAGCTCCAACTCCTTCAGCTAGTACTGGACTCACATCTTGTGTTCCAAATAATGAACATCATTTTGAAAAAAGAAATGAAAATGTATTTCTAGATGTTGGTATCCCCGTTGTTCCTACATGGTCCCAAGTCCTTCCATCTCCACCCCAAAGTTCTCATCTATCTTATTTTACATCTATTTTGGGCCCTCATCCTACTCCTTATCTCCAACCCTCCATTTTGGGTCCATATATCCCTTATCTAAATCCCACACCCTTTCCATCCATTTTGGGTCCTTACATACCTAATATGAATCCTTTGTCCCCTCCATCTATTTTGGGACCTACACCTTCCCCATTTCCATCTATTTTGGGCCCATATCCTTCCTTCCCTCCATCCATTTTGGGAAATTATATCCATCCATATCCTATGTTCCAATCTATCCTTCCATCCCCTCAAATCCACCCGCTAGATCATCAAAGGCACTCACCCTTGAATCCCTTCCAACCTTTAAACCCTATCACTCCATCAATTATCCCTCCATCTCCTCCATGCTCTTGTTGCCATCCCATGGATAATAGAAGCATATTGGATGCCAAAATACAAAAGCATAAATCCAAAAATCAACAAAAATCCAAGTCTCAACATGTCCCTTCTAAAATACATGTTCAAAACAAGAAACATTTAATCCCAATCAAATAAAAAGTCAAGAGGCCACAAAATCCCAAGCTAAAAAAGTCAAAAATCATGTGGATACCCAAGATGCTCATAAAAGAAATGCATCTCAAAGAAAAATCTCAATTGGCATCCATTCATGCTACTCAAAAAGCCTCATCCATCCATCCTTCATCCAAATCCCCATATAAGCATCCTTCATCCCCCCAATCCACTTTTAGTCCATATGCTTCTTATCCTAAATTTCCCATCCTCCATCTTCCAACTCTACTTTTAGTCCTGATCTTTCTCTTCCTTCATTTTCTCCTCAACCTTGCTCAAAACCATCTTTCCCACTACTTTATCACCTCTCAAGGTGTGTGCCAATGATGATCTTTCCATTTTCCTCATCCATTTACCCACAAGCCTTATGTCTTTGCATTCATTATCTATCAAACTCCCACCCACCATTCCACTTGTTCAATCCAATCTTTTTCATCCATCGTACCAACATCTATGAGCCAAAAATAGCTGAAGAAAGCCAAAATCATTCCAGCTAAGTCAAAAGTCAAAAATTCGAAAAATAATAAAGAAAAATAAAGCGTCCACTGGTGAAAACTTGGCAATTCAAGCACCTTGGACAAGTACCATGGTGAAAACTTGGCAATTCAGGCACCTTGGACAAGTACCATGATGAAAACTTGGCAAACAAGCATCATGCATAATCCAGCCATCCCCAACTTAGCCTATCATCCTCATGCTTTTGGTCACATCTTGCCATCTAGCTCCATCTTCCAATCTATCCACCTATCCTCCACCCTCCATCTTCCATCTCACACCATCCACTTATGTCTTGTAGCTTCAGCCAACCATCCTAGCTATCATCCATCTCCCTAGCCCCTTCAGCTTTTTCCATCCTAGCTTCAATCCTATCACATCCATCATAAGACCTCCTTCTGCATGTTATCTTCTAATTGGGGGCACTATATTCCTTGGAGATCTTTTCTTTTCCACCCGCCCTTGTCATTAGTATCCCGCTCTAGGCTATCCTCATGCAAATCCAATGTCATCCTCTCATTAGCCATTCACTCTAGCACCATCTATCCATTCAGATACCACCAACCTTAGCATTGTCCCCATCATCATCATTGGATGCATCTTGTCAAATCTATATCTTTCATTATCACCTCATCCTTAGCTTTTGCCTCTTGCACCAAATTGAGCCATCCTACTATCCTTTCATCTTGAGCTTGTTATCCATCTGTATCATACCTATCATTAGTCTATTAGCTTGTACCATATCTTGATTAGCCCACTTGTAAATATCTTGGTCCATCAGCTTGTACATCCTCTTTAGCTTAGTACCATTGTATCTATCTAGCTTTCGTGTCAGTTCCTCCTTGATCAGCATCTTGCACACATCACACATCTTGGTTAGCTATTCCAATGCATCCTTTAGCTAGATCTCTTGTCACCAAAGTGTTATCCTTCTTAGTTCAGCTTGACAGATGCATCACTCATCTAGATCCATCAACTTAGGTTCTCTACGATAGATCCTTGCAAGATATAGCTTTCCTCATGTCTGATCTTGGTCCGTTAGTGCCTTGTCGTACCCATCTCGTTGGCAAACAGTTCTCTTTTGGATTTTCACTTTCTTTCGATTTGGAATCTTCCCTTTTGGGTCTTGAAGTATCTTTTCCAAAAAATCTTTTTGTTCCCTCCTCAAGGTTGCCACAATCTTCCATATAATGCTATACTGCGAATGGGGCAATCTGGGTGTAAGTTCTTGATCAAGTCTTTTGTTTGTTTTTCTTTTCTGCTTGTAGGTTACCCAGTGTCGGTTCCACTCTGATTCTTTTGAGATTCATGTGTAATGCTGGGGCAATCCTTGCATGTTTGTTTTGAGTCAACCCGTCAGTCCTCTAGATAGTTGGTGAAAAGGCCTTGATGTTCTTGGTAACCTTGGCAATTAACAAATAGTCCTATAGCAAATCTAGTGCTCAACTACATGGTGGTACTTCCCTTTGTAGTGTCCCCCCACTCAAAAAGCTTCAATGGTTTTCCTTCATCTCCATTATCCCCCATCCATATCCAATATCCGTCTCTCCTACCCTAGCTTATGCATTAGTATCTCTTTGAATCACTCCTCACCTTTAGCTTTAGGGATCCACAATCCTAGTCTTAGGGATCCACCAATCCAAATCAATCCACCAAGCCTCATCTTTCAAGATCCACAATCCTAGTCCTAGGGATATCCGAAACCCATCTTCCACCAATCTGACTCTTTGAAATCCTGTTGCATCCACTTTTTAATCCCCTCATCCATCTCCCCATCCTGGATTCCTTTTATAGTGCTCCGCTCCTTCATCCTCTGCAATCCCTGAGATCTTAAGCTTGCTTCCTCTTGTGCCTCTGATTCTCCCTTGATCATTCTCCCGTAGTGAAAGTTTGGGCTAACTAAACCTTTTCTCTTAAGCCAATCTGAGTCTTCTTGCTCATCTTGGATTCTTGTACTTTTCAAGAAGTCGTTGAACCTCACTTTCTCTCCCCACCGCCTTCTTGAGGGGGCATCTTGCAATCCATTCTCTCCTCTTCTGCTCTAGCCTTGAGCATCTTATTTTCTTATCTTTGATGCCATGCCACTTGCAGCATCACATCAAAGAGAGGCAAAATGTAGACACCTAAAAACCTTTAGAAAATAAAGTATTTTTATTTTTAAAAAATTCTTGATGACATCATCATTAATTAATTATTTATTTAATTAATTAATTAATTTATTTTTATGCCATTAAATCCCTTTATCTTAATTAAAAATATTTAATTAAGGAATCCCTCCCAAAAATGTTCAAATCTTATTTAAACATTATTTCCTTATTTATTAATTATTTAATTAATAAATTGACCAAAAGATCCAAATAAATAAATAAATAAATTTTTTCCCAAAACTTGGCCAATTTCATTAAGACCACTAACCTCTTCCAAAATCTTCTAATCCTTCTTTAATTTTGATTAAAGGCTAATCCCATCATTTCCTACCCCTAATCCCAACTCAAAATATTTAATTAAGATTAAATATTAATCCTCATGTTTATTAAAAAAGTTTTAATAAATATCTCCTCAACCAAAACCCTTGAAATAAATAAAACTTTATTTATTTCCTAAATATCTAATTTCTCCTCATCCTAAGAAGTTCTAGACTCTTCTAGAAAGTCTTTATCCTCATCCTAGGAAGTTCTAGACTCTTCTAGAAAGTCTTTATCCTCATCCAAAGTCTAGACTCTTCTAGAAGATGTCTTTAAACCTAATCCTAATCCCCTCCTAACCTTGTTATATTCCCTAAACATGGGTTAAAACTTACTAACCCAAGCCAAAGTTAACAAATATCTCCTCCTTCACCCACCCTCATCAAATGCCATCCACTTGCCTATCCCTAAGCTAATCCTAAACCATCCTAATCCATCCTCTAATCATTTGCACAATCCTAAGCAAGCTTAAAACCCTCCTAATCAAGCCCAAGTTGAAATTGCTCTCATCTCCCTCAAAATATCTCAACCATAAAACTTTATGAAGCCCACTATGCCATAAATGACTCTTCCAAGCCCTTTTATTGCTCTCACAAGCCATTATGAGGGTCTTTATGAAGATTTTATCCCTTGAGCCTCCTTTGTTGACTCATTCTTCCCCTTTCCTCCATCCTCTCACCCTGTGACATGTGTTACTCCTTGATTGGTTGTAAGGAATCACAATCCATGTGCTCTCTTCTCATGCAATCTGAGCCCTCCATGAGCTTTTTCCCATCCTTGCATCTTAGCCCTCAATCCCTCAAGCCTCTTGCCTATAAATTGGATCACACCCAAATTTCAACTCCATTTGAAGCCCTTTTTGAAGCGTAAAGCTTGAGCATACATCCTATCTACTTAGACAAAGCTACTCAACAAGAGAGCTTCTTATTGAGAGAGTCCATTAATGGCTCATATTCTCAATTGAGAGCTCATCTTAGTCTATCTTGAAGTTTATGATTTTTTTTTAGCTTGTAGAAGCTTTATTTAAATTTGGTTTCTATTAGCCTACTAAAATTACTCATATACAGATCCTAAATGGAATTAATTTATAAAATATATTGTAGTGATTTTTTTATTATTAATATTTTATATTGAATGCTAGACTACTTATATTCCTATTGTTTTTAGTTTTTAAAGTCTTGTTGAAAAAAATATTACAATTATATATTTGTGTCCTAGACCCCTAACTGACCAAGTATAGAGAGGAAAAATATATTTTGACACTCCTATAAGATTTGTTTTTGATTAAGTAAATTAGGTTTTACAGGGATCTTGAAACCTAAAAGTATTACAACATATAAAAAATAGAAGTATTCAATAGAGTCTAGCATAAATTAAATAGCTTAACAAAATCCAACCATAAAATCAACCCGTAGCCAGGAACAAAAAACTTGTAAAACTAGATCAAAAAAGAACTAGCAACACTAGGAAAGAACAACAACCTAACTATCAATTCTCTTTGTCAAGAACCTACATGGATTCTGCAATTTCAATAGTCTTCTTGTTGTTCACATCCTCCTGGTCCCAACTCTGAGCATCCACCTGGTCCTGGTTCTAAGCATCCACCTAGTCCCTAGTCTCTTTCAGATGATCCTTAGCCTACCTATTGTCCAAGTTGGCCTTCTCAAGAATTTCCCTACCAAATCTAGCACTATTCAATGATTCACCTAAGTTGTTAATATTTTCATTTAGGGTATTCAAGGTGGCAATCACCTAATTCGCTAGGTTGTGGTGGAAGAACTCCATCCTTTGGACTCTTTTTTCAACCTTTGTGATTCTATCCTCCTGGTTGGTCCTATGATCTATGATATAGATATGTGGTTGGCTTCCATCCTGGCTTCTATCCTCTTCAATGTTCCCCTAGTCATTACCTTTATTTTGGTCACCTTCATGGGTTTTTCTCCCCTTGAGTTCTTTAATTTCATGGAACAACCACTTGATAGACAAAAAATTGTCTATCATGTTCTTCCTACTATTGTTTAAAAGGTTAAGCCCAGTTTCCCTAGCATTATCTAAAATCACAACTAGACCATGATCAATGAGATCCTCATAATGGGTTTTGCCATCAATATCCTCCATCACTTGAATATTCAAAGGCTCCCTAACAATCACCAATTTGGATTTCTTCAAATTAAAATTCCTCTAATACCTCCTCCTATTTTTTGTTACCACCTCCCCACTCTCTTTTCCTAGAATGTCTATAGTTAGGGAGGAAGTGGGGCCAAGGCAAAGAATCTCAAGAATCTAGTCTTTTGTGGTAAAGGCCTCTTTAGCTTTCCTTTTCTTAGGATTCCCCAACACATCGACAAAATCCTCCTCATCCTTTTCACTATCCTTCCCCTTCTTCTCCTCCTTCTCATCACCCTCTTCCTTCTCCTCTTCATCCTCACTATCCTCCTCCACTCTTAAGGCTCAAGGTTAGGGGGAATGAGGGGTAAACCTCTTGGGCTCTTTCTATAGGGCATACGGGTAGAGGGTTTCCATTCTTATTTGGATTTGGACTCCTCTTCCTCTTATTTTATGCTCCAAACTTCCATAGAGTTCGAGCTCCTACTTTTGTTAAATGTGTACCCAGCATCACCAAGGGATTTTCCCCTGGTTGAAGCGTTCAGATACTCATAAACCAGGAGGAGTAATCTCTCATGTAGGGCTAGATTAGTAGTGGATTTTCTCTTAAAACCCTTGATACCCTTTCTCATGGAGGTAAAAATATAGAAAGGAAAATAATTTTTCATTTTATGCCTAAAGTGATTAAGACAGACAAAATTATGCATTCTTATCCTGTCAAATCTTGGGTTTAGGGAAATATACTCAATGATGATCCTAAGAACATACCTCCATAGATTTTTGATTGAATCCATGTCATAGAAAATCTCCACCATGATGAGCTTATTGATATCCTTTTCATCCTTTGCGAAAAAATTTGATGGCATTTGTCGACATTTTGTTATCTCTAAAAATATTGGTCCCTTCTAGGGGAATTTCAGCAACCTAGGATATCAATTCTGCATTGACTTGGTGGGAGACTCCATTAATTTTGACTCTCCTATTTTTCTAGGAATCCACCATAACCTTGGTCATCCCTACATAAAAACCATGGAGCTTCTCTAGGAATTGAGAAATCATGCCCTTTTCCAGTTTGCGCCAAACCTTTGGTTTCTCCTTCTAGTTCCCCACCTCTCCTGATGGCTCCCTCCTATTTCTCTCTCCTACCATGGTTTTGTCTACAACTAAAAGTCCCCACCTTCTCACCAATTTATTCTAGACCTTGGCCTTCTTTAGATAGCAAAATATAAAATGTTTTTGAAAATACTAGTATTAATGGTAGTATTCAAAACAACCCATAAAATGTGTTGTACGTACATGCTACTATGATAAAAGAGTTTCACATGATTTTTAATAACTCCCCTTCCTACGTGAAATCTTGAAAATATTTCCATCATTTATTTTGAATATTTTTGGTACTTCCCTGAATGTGATCTTGCAATAGAATTTTTTTATTGCCAGTAGAAATATGTCGCCAATGTGTCGTGTCCTCTCCGCATTATTAGTGACCACTTCATTGGCAAACTAGTCAGCAGCTGAATTAGCCTCCCTCTACATGTGACTAATATAGGTCTTTTTGAACTTTCTTAGGTTGGACTTTAATTCCTCTATTATATTTGCAATGGTCCATGAGGGCTTAGCATGACCATTGAAACAAGTAATGATATTTAATGAGTGCTCCTCTAGCTATAGGATCTCAATCCCAGAAGCTAGGGCTAGCTTGACAATGTGACTAGTACAATTAGCTTCGGTGAAATGATTTGTTTGATGTCCAATTAGGTAAGAAAAGGCTACAAGTCCTCCCCCATGGCTATCCTTGATGATGCCTCCACTGCCCATAGGTACTAGGTTCCCTTTAGCAGCACCATAAAAATTGGCCTTGAAACAATTTTTAGGGGGAAAAGGCCACTTGGCCTCTTGTATTTTTCTATCCCTTTCCATTTTCCTCTATTTTCTATTCCATCCTTCCTCAATTTTACCATCCTTGGTGGTAGTGAAGTTCTACTTCATTAAACATTCAATTTTCTCAACAATGACAAACATAGGGGCTTCCCTTTCTCTGAAGATTTGATTATTCTTCTCTTTCCAAATGCTAAAATAGAAATGTAAATGGACTAGGAGCTAATTAAATAAGAGATTAAGACATTATATGAGCTCCTCCATTGGTTGAAGAAATATTGAATGTTTGCCAGAGGACACCAACTAATCCCAAATTTCCTAGTAAGGAGGTTCCATACATTAGAGGAATAGGGACAATGGATAAATAAATGATTGACAATTTCCAAAGTTTTCTTGCATAAAATACATCTATTGAGGATAATCTAACCATGCTTAGCAAGATTTTCCAAAGTAAGGATCTTGTCTTGGAGTAGAAGCTAGAAAAATATATTTATTTTAGGGGTAAGATTAGTGATCCATTCTTTTTCCCAGATGGGTTTCTCCATTCTATCCCACAAAGAAAATTAGCTAGAGGCAATAGAGTAATGGACACTTGAGTCACCTCCCCAAATGCCTTCATCCTCCTTATTATTTATTAGAATAGCATTCAAAGTAATCAATAAGGGATTAAGATCTGGGGATATTATAGACAAGCCCTACCATCCATTACCTATTCTATAATCACTAATTTTTAGGCCATATCTTGTTATGCATTTCTTTTCCCATCTACCATAATCAGGGTGGTCAATGAGAGGTCCCTAGCTAGTCCAGTCGTCCTACCAAAAAAATATTTTCTCACCTTTTCCAACTTTCCATTCTACCTTGGACTTAGCCAAATTCATAGCCTTTAGGATCCCATTCCATATGTAGGATCCTTGACGGATATAAACCTCATGAAGTAAAAGACTTAGTGATTACCTTCTCAAATACTTTTCAGTCATTATTTCCTTCCATTCTCTTGTATTATGAAAGATGTGTCAAATTTGTTTGCTAGAAGGGCATTGTTGAGATGTCTAATTTTTCTAATACGAAGGCCTTTGTAATATTTGGGAAGGCAAACATGGTCCCAAGAAACTAAATGATATCTTTTATGGTCTTCAACCCCTGTCTAGAGAAAATTCCTCTGAATCTTTTCCATTCTGTTAGCTTGCTTTGCTAGGATACCAAAGAGACTTAAGGAATAAGTGGGGAGGTTTTGGAAAATAGATTTCACCAAAGTGCATTTTCCTACTTGGCTGAGAGACACACCTTTCCAGCCCACAAGTTTCTTGTTGAATTTATCTGTGATGGTATTCCAAAAGGATTTTGGGGGTTTGGAACCTAGAGGTATGTAAAGATAACTTGTAGGAGGGGTGCTAATATCACTTCCTATAATATGAGCAATTTTCCTTTGTCTCTCTGGCATAGTGTTGATGAAGTAAACACAACTCTTGTCCTAGTTGATGGCGTAGCCAGATCCCCTAGTATAAGTATTAAGAAATCCCTTGAACTCTTTGGCCTCCTGGATTGTGGCTTTGCCCTTCAGAATAGTATCATCCAAAAATTGTTGGTGGATGAAAGAAAGATGACCAAATGAAGGCTTGAGATCTTGCAAGCTCCAATCTTGTCTTTTTCTAAAAATAAGCCTTCCAAGATAGTCAACCCAAACGATGAAGGGAATAGGGGATAGAGGATCTCCCTGGCTCAACCCTCTTGAAGGGAAAAAGAAACTTGAAGGGGAGCCATTAACCAGAATAGATAAGGAAGGGGGAGAAATGAGCTAAGAGATGAGTTTACAAACCTAGGAGTCAAAACCAAAAGCTTGAAGGATTACCAACAAGAAATTCCAACCTGCCTTGTCATAAGATTTGGACATATCTAGCTTGAGCAAGAAACCTTTCCTCTTCCTAGCTTCTAGAGAGTTAATCACCTCATGCACTATGATAATAGAATATAAAATCACCTCGTGCATAGTGAATCTAGAATCTAAAATTCCTACATAGCCTTCATAATGTCTCTTTTGACCACTTCCCACTAAACTTGGAAGCAAAAAGTTGGTAAACCATCCAAGCCAGGGGCCTTATCACCCAGCAGAGAAATGACAACTTGAAAAATTTCCCCTAGGGTAGGAATAGCTTTTAGCATAGAGTTATGGTAGGCTTGCAAAATAGAAGGAATGGTAGACAGAATATCCTCCTGATCAGGCCTCGAGAGAGTGTGAGCCTTAGAAAGGAGGGTAGAGAAAAACTACACTGCTTCATTTGCTATCTCATTGTCCTTAGATAACAAAGCCTACCCTTTCTTGATACTGGAAATCATGTTAACAACCCTATGTTTTAAGGTGGTTAAGTGGAAAAACCTAGTGTTCCAATCTCCTTCTTTAAGCCAATTAACTCTTGATCTCTACTTCCAGAAGTGTTCTTCCCTAGTAATGATGTTATGAAGGTCAAAGAGAATAATCCTTTCCTCCAACCAATTCTAATCATTATATCCATCTTACTATATCACTTTCTAGATTGAGAAAATTTGATCAGTGATCTTGTCCTTTTCTTGGAAAATATGGCCAAAGTCCATTTTGTTCCATATCTTAATATTTCTTTTCATATTCTTCAATTTTTGTGCCACCCTGAACATTGTAGTACCCTCCACCTCGATGTTCCACCATGAAGGAATCTTGGCTTCCAGTTTCGGATGAGAAATCCACATTTTCTCAAAATTGAAAGGGAAGAACCTTTTGAAAGAAAGGGGAAAAAGTGAGAGAGAGATCGAGGAGTGGTCTGATCCCAGTCTAGAGGGAAGAGAGCCTAAAAATGTGAGTTCGTAGCCAAATAGCGTAAATAAGGGCTCTATCAAGATGGAATTGGATACAATCCCTCCCAACTCTCTTGTTGGACCATGTGAATTTGCCCCCTATTAAATCAACATCCATTAAGGCCAAATTGTTAATGAAGTTTGAAAAGTCTAACTTACTCTCCTGATCTGGGGCAATCCCTCCACTTTTTTCATGATCAGTTAGGGGGGGATTTGAAATCCCCCATTATAATTACATTATTTATGTTGTTGGATTTGATAACCTCTGTGAGCTTATGTTGTTGGAGTTGATAACCTCTGTGAGCTTAGCCCAGAAAGCCTTTCTCTCCCTTTTGTAATTTGGAGCATAAAGGGTTAAAATAAACTAGGATTCATTACTATTTATATGAGAAATCTTGCATAGAAGGGCATTACTACCATTATAGATAGTGGAAACTAGATAAGCCTTGTTGTTGTAGAGGATCAACACCCCACCTGCAGCTCCCTCTGTCTATGGCCTCGCAACTCAAGTTTTTGTTGAAAGAAATCTTGCCTACCACTTTTTTTTTCATTTTGGTTTCTTGAATTAGTAAAAAGTTAGGTCTTTGGTCTCTGATCATATTCCTAACTAGCTCCTATTTGTGAGCCCCATTTAGGCCCCTTATATTCCAAGAGATGATCTTAATTTCTTACCAAAGTATGCCTTGATGGTTCTCTGGCTCCTGTCTACAAAGTTCCTTCTAGCCTCTTCTTGTAGTAACTGATTCATTTTTTTCCTTCCTAGAGATTTGATTGAACTCCCAATATCGGCCTCAACCCTGCTTCTAGTTGTCCTGGTGATAGGGGGTGATATTCATAGTTTTTCTTCTTTTTCTTAACCAAACTCTAGTCATTGTTACTATCTTGAGAATAGATATCAATTCATTCCTCCCATTGGGATATCTTCTCTATGGAAGAGTTGTTTATAAACTCTATTATCTTAGCCCCTAGGTCTTTGGATACAACCATGTTCGTCAAAGTCCCAATACTTCCCACCTAATCAAGCCATTTACTGACAGCTTCCTTCATGGGATCTATGTCAAAGGTCCTCGAATTCTCCATACGAGGGTCTTCTGCCTTCCAACAATCTACTCCATCTTAGGATCTTCTACCACAGCTATGGCCACAACAATTGGGCCATCCATCAAAGGCTCATTAGGAGCATTAACATGGAGACTAACCTGAGAATCTCAAATAGGGTGGGAAGGGTAGTTACCATGCTTATCACCTTGGACTCCTTCCTCTCTAGTTGAGTTACTCTTAGCGTCCTTGCCATCCTACTTCTCAGGCTTCTTAGCAGATTTGCATCTCCAGATTAGTTTTGTCCTTCCCTTTGATGTAGAGCCACATTTTGGAAAACTCAGGAGGAATCAGTCACTCAACTAAGTTGCTTCAAGGGGCATCTACAACCTTCAGGATCTCCAGATAGACCTGCACTCAGACATGAATAACTTTTGAACCAAAAAAGATTTACTCAATCTAACCATTGAGATTTGGCATAACTAGGTTTAAAACAACATATAAATTTTTTTCAGAAATCCAATGGTTCAAACCCGAGATATTGACCCTGCATCAGAGTACATTTTTCTGCAAAACATTGCTTCTTGCTGTCTCTAGATAGACCTGTGAACAGACATGTATAACTTTTGAACCAGACAATATTTTCTCAATACAACTATTGATATTTTGCGTAACTAGGTTTCAAAAAACATATAAAAATTTGAGAGAAATCCAATGGTTCAAACTTGAGATATTGACCCCGCATCAGAGTACATTTTTCTGTAAAACATTGCTTCTTGCTATCTCTAGATAGACCCGTGAATAGACAAGTATAACTTTTGAACCAGATCAAAACTCTTTGGTCGCTCTAGTGAAGATGTGCATAATTAGGCCTATAATAACATATCCAAAGCTCATGAAAATCCAACAGTGCATTTTGGAGATATTACCCACGTATAGAGACTAATTTCTGCAAACATACCGAATTCGACTCAAAACTAAATTTTTTTAATCTTCTGCAAACTATCAACTTGTTTCCAATGAGAAGATAAGAAAAATCTGTTCAAAACTCAGACCATCGAAAACTTGCACAAAGACAAAATAAAAAAAACATTCCATCTCTCTCCAAATTCGATTCCTTCTCTACATAGCCGACTGAATCTCCTTTTAAAATTGACTTTCTTTTCCTAATTAAAGGATGTGAAATGTTTTCTTCTTATTTTAGAAAAGAAGAACGTCTTCTATCCAAAAAAAGGATAAGAATCTGAAACATTTTTTCTACCAATATTAGACAGTCGTTTTCTAAGTCAGGAATATTCCAAAAACTGCCTACTACATATTATTGGATTCTAAAAATCATTAAACACTCCACCTACGAACTAAAAAAAAACTATTCTAATTTAAGATCCACACACTTGGTCCTAGGTGGCTATATCTGGAGAGCTTATCGAACTGCTACTCTAGGTATGCCACCACATGTAGGACGTTTTTAAAAACTTCAAAAACTAAAAGCATTTAAAACATAACATTAAATTCCCTATTACATTTTCAATAGTGTTGCCTCCTATAGCATTTATCTTCTTTGCCACTGCAGCATACTCCCATGTAGAATGAATCTCGAGTCCTCTTGAGATGATGTGTTGTAGAAATTAATCTCATTCTTCTTTCAAACTTTCCAATTTCTTTGAACTAGGATGAGCATATCTACAAGAAAAACAAAAATAATATCCAACTTTTCCACCTTGTATCTTTGATTCTTTAATGTTGTAAATGTCACAGAAAATTCTCCAGCATGATTCACTATACATGAAATCTGCATCCCTACATAAACATTATTAGAAGAAAACATATCATCAGCATTAAGATTATTTGAGTTCTCTTTTTGAATATGAGCTTCCTTATACACCATGTAATGTGCATCATATCTATCTTCATCAATAGTAACCATAAACTTATCTGCTTCTTGACTATCAACCAATTTCACATCTTGAATCTTAAGAATCATATTTATCTCTTCTTCCTTTATTAAACATTTATCATCATCTTGATCTTCTGTAGTAATCTTTCAAATATCTCTTTCTTATTACAACTTTGCTCAAGAACAATAACAGTATTGCACTCTTTCCTTTCTTCTTCAAGTTGAGTTTCCATACTACTGCCATGCCTTTTCCATTCTTCCACAATGGCTGCAAATTTTTCCCATAAATCAGATTCTTCTTTAGAACTTTCTGTTACACATTCCTTAGCTTCATCTTCATGCCATTCCTCTTGACATTTTTCTTCATTATGCATATTTAAGGCTACATCAGTTACCTCCAAAATCTTTTCCATAGGAGTACCTTCCAACATTGTACTCTTCTCTATTTTCAAAGGACATGTTACTGTTCCAACCACAAATTGTTCACACTCAAATCCCATAGGACTTTCCTCTTTATTCTTCTCATCAACATTTACTTGCTGTAATTTATCTTCTTTCTACTCTTCAGGTTCTTTCCCTTCCAAAGGACAACTTACATCTATCATTGTTGAGATTTTTGTACCAACTTCACATACATCTACACTCTTTATGGCTGCCTTCTCTGTAGTTTCATTTGCCTCTACCAAAACTTCTTTCACTTCCACTTTCACTTCATCATGCATTGGAAATGCTATTCTATCAATAAGACCTATACTTCTTGATTCCTTCCATGTTGTATCATTCTTCAATGGAAGCAAAACCATCTTCTTTCCATTCTTGTTGACGGTATATGTGTTCTCTGTACAATCATATATGGTTGACCTGTCATATTGCCATGCTCTTCCCAAAATCAAGTGACAATCTTTTAAAGGCATAATATCACATTCAATGGTATCAAAATATGGTCCAATGTTAAAAGAAACATATGAATTTTCGAAACATCAATCCACTATTCATCTCCTAACCCATAAGCTCTGTAAGGTAAATCATGAGGTACTCTTGGAAGATTCAGTTTCTCAACCATTTCTACTGAGATTATATTTTCAAAGGAACCACTGTCAACTATAACTTTCTATACCTTATTCTTGCACTTGCACTTTGTTCAAAATATAGAATGTCTTTGGCTATAGCTTTGTCTTTTTGCTTCTTCTTGTCCCATCATTCCTTAGCTAGGTTATTTTCTTCTTATCTAGTCTCCTGGACTTCTTCTCAGACTATTTCTCTCAATCTTTCACAATCACACAAACATATACACAACTACTTTTTTCCAAACCTTTTGCTGAGATCTGATACCAAAAATGATGCAGAGCCACACTTTGGAAAACTCAAGAGGAATCAGTCACTCAACTAAGTTGCTTCAAGGGGCATCTACAACCTTCAGGATCACACACGATATATATTAAAACAAATTGCCCAAAAAATACATTCTTGCCACCTCCGGATAGACCTGCACTTAGACATGAATAACTTTCGAAGAAAAAAATATTTACTCAATCCAACCATTGAGATTTGGCATAACTAGGTTTCAAACAACATATAAATTTTTTAGAGAAATCCAATGGTCCAAACCCGAGATATTGACCCCGCATCAGAGTACATTTTTATGCAAAACATTCCTTCTTGCTGTCTCTAGATAGACCCGTGAACAGACATGTATAACTTTTGAACCTGATATTATTTTCTCAATCTAACCAGTGATATTTTGCGTAACTAGGTTTTAAACAACATATAAAAATTTGAGAGAAATCCAATGGTCCAAACTTGAATTATTGACCCCACATCAGAGTACATTTTTCTGCAAAACATTGCTTCTTGCTATCTCTAGATAGACCCGTGAACAAACATGTATAACTTTTGAACCAGATCAAAAATCTTCGATCGCTCTAGTGAAGATGGGCATAATTAAGCCTATAATAACATATCCAAATCTCATAAAAATCCAACAGTGCATTTTGGAGATATTACCCACGCACTGAGACTAATTTCTGCAAACATACCGAATATGACCCAAAACTAAAATATTTTAATCTTCTGGAAACTATCAACTTGTTTCCAATGAGAAGATAAGAAAAATCTGTTCAAAAATCAGACCATCGAAAACTTGCACAAAGAAAAAATAAAAAAAAAATTCCATCTCTCTCCAAATTCGATTCCTTCTCTACATAGCCGACTGGCTCTCCTTTTAAAACTGACTTTCTTTTCCTAATTAAAGGATGTGAAATGTTTTCTTCTTATTTTAGAAAAGAAGAACGTCTTCTATCCAAAAAAAGGATAAGAATCTGAAACATTTTTTCTACCAATATTAGACAGTCATTTTCTAAGTCAAGAATATTCCAAAAATTGCCTACTACCTATTATTGGATTCTAAAAATCATTAAACACTCCACCTACGAACTAAAAAAAAACTATTCCAATTTAAGATCTATACACCTGGTCCTAGGTGGCTATATCTGGAGAGCTTATCGAACTGCTACTCTAGGTATGCCACCACATGTAGAATGTTATTACAAACTTCAAAAACTAAAAGCATTTAAAACATAACATTAAATTCCTTATTACATTTTCAACAATGTTGCCTCCTATAGCATTTCTCTTCTCTGCCACTGCAGCACCCTTAACAGAGGTTCCAGTGGATTTGGAGTTCTACTTTGTTTTGACCAAGTTAGAAACATCCTAACATTTTTTTATTGTTCTACTTCATAGCCTTTGTGCACTGATTAGCTTTATGGCCAGCCTTCAAACAAAGGAATCAGGCAAAAGGCACAATTTCATAGATAAATTTTTGAGCATGCACCCCAAGTTTTGAGTGGAAAGACACAATTTTTTTGGCATGTCCATACCTTCTCTAACCCCTATTCAAATGTGTGCATAGTTGAGGCATCTTGTGCAGGCAATGATAAGATGAATGGATAGAAGTTCTCCAAAAGACTTTGCTAGCCCCAAAAACACATCTTTGTTCTAGTATTCCAAAGGCAATTCAATAAATCTAACCCAAACAGGGGCTTGAGCAAAAAAAGAGTCATTCAAATTTAGCTTGGAAGACCACTTTTGGAGGACCAAAGTGGAGTGACCAATAGCCCATTGAACTTCATTGAGGATGGAAGAAAAATCTTCCATGTACGTGAAATAAAAAGACAAAAAATCCTTGTCCATGGTCATGACCAAAACCTAGCCTTTAAGAGCCCATTTCTTCTTAATAAAATTCCTCACAACATAAATATTTGGCCTAGGCCTCAAAAACTTTCTGATCAAGGTAGAAGTCATGGATCAAATGTTATGATCCACTATTTCATTTGGGAGGGCAATGCAACAAGAACCTTTCTCTGATTCTAGAAGAATCTTAATAGGTGGGAAAGAAGACTTATTTGAAGGCTTGATTCTGAAAAGGGAAGACCATTTAGTTGGTTGACCACCCTTGGGACCCAAAGGAATCTTCTCTACTTCCTTGGGGGGAGCATCTGGGTCTCCATCAACATTTTATGATGTATCCCCTATACCCAAACCCTAATCATCCTCCTTCTATGACCTATGCTCCAATCCAAGGATCCAATCTCGACAAACTAGAGGTATCCCACACTTTTTATAATTCAAATTTTGAGAGCCTCCTTGATCACCACTCACACTTGCCATGCTATCTTTTACTCCGATAATATTTTTTATTCAACACTATATGCATTTATTTGGCCTACTAAACTTGTGAGAAAATGCTCAAAATCATTAAGAAATATAAGGATAATTAAGATTATTGAACGAAAGTATGAAGAAATTGGCAAGGGGACAAAGAATGCAACTTCTAATGTATTGTTTGTTTTAGGGTTATTTTCCTCAAAATTATTTCCCTTTTCTATATTCAAGTACGTAGATCAATTTTTATGTACACTTATTTTGTGACACTGGGGGATTGTATTCTCATTATGGATTATATGTTCATCTTAGGATCAAACAAAGTTAATCTGATTATGGCAAGGTTATGGTTTAGAGTTTTGTTATGTTTAGGGTTTTCATGATGGATAAGCTTAAGATTATTATAATGATTATGACTAATGTTAGGGTTTACTTAGGATTATAGTTTTCTAGTTAGAATTATATTTAGGTTTTAGATATTTATTATAGTTATATTGTTTAAAGGATATATAATAGATGAAATTAGGATGAGAGTTAATGTTACAATTAGAATGAAAGCTTAGAGATAGAATTATGATTTGTTTTATATTTATGATTATAGTTCATCCTAAATATTATCTGCTAATGCAAAAGTTATAAGTCTAGATCCTAATTCTAATACATGAAACCTATCCCTAACCATAATAATCCTAATTCTAATTGTAATACTTAAACTTATATTTAATCTTCTTTAGTAATTTAAATCTTAACTTATCATTTAACAATTGTTATGAATTTTGAGCTAACAGAACTTTTCTTCCCTCTAAATATCTATGTTGGAATGTGGTATATTAATTGCATTTTCTAATTATGACCAAAGTCTTTTTACTATTAATAAACTTTGTATTATATTACTTGATCACATCTTCTATAATTACTTTTGGATGCTTACTTGTCTTCCACTTTCCAAACTACTTTTGGCTCATCCAAACATTAGCCTTAGTAGTTTCAAAATTAATAAAATATGTTTTTGTAATTCTGATTTGTAGGTGGAAGCAAGTTCATAAATTATCATTAAATTTCTAAAGGTGTTTTAATGAGTTGCTGGATATAAACCTTAATTATAAACCTTCATCATAAAACTTAATTATAAACCTTAATCTTAAATCTAAATATACTTATAAAATCTAAATTATAATACTTAGAACTTATTTATATTCTAGAATTAAATACAAATCCTAATACTAGATCCTAATCTTAAATGTTAAATGTTAAACCCTAACCTTATACATGTAAATCATAGTTAAGATTGAGATTAGGGTTTTACATTTAAGCTTAATATTTTTATTTAGAATTAGGAGAAGGGCTTAGCATTGATGATTTTTTTTAGGATAAACGTTTAGTGTTTAGGATAACTTAGTCTAATTGTTAAGAATTTAGGATAAAAAGGTTTAGGATAAGGGTTAGACTTGACATAATTAGAATGTAAAACTTAATGTCAAGGTTTAATATTTTTTAAATTAGGCACATGTAATCATAAAATGGATGTAATCATGACTTCAAATCACACTAAATAAACCCTACATGATGCTAGAGAGATATAAAGTATCATAAGATTATGATCTTGTAATATGGATTGGCTCTCAAATGCCCATTATTCACTTATAAGCACTTGCAAATCACCTAGAATGATTTTCATAACCTTATTACAAAAAATGTAGATATCTCAAAAGCATGAGTTGATGACACATTTATAAAAATCTATGGGAGTTCAATGGTTTGGATTCATTCTCCATGAGTGGTGGAGGTTGAATCCTTGATTGATCAATACATGATTAAGCTTCATTGGTGGGAATTAATTTCATTTTCCATTAGTGCTGATATGGATAATTGATCATTTTAACTAATTCATTTAATTAATAGTTCTAGCCATAGGATTTAAAAACTTGATTTGATTAATTATTTTAGGATTAATTAATGAATCAATGCTCCTTTTTTTAAATTGATTTTTTATATTAAATTATTGATGTTTTATCATGGGCGTCTATAACAGGAAGCCAAAGGAGAGCCCAAATAAGAAGATGTCATTAGGGAACTCTAGAGAATATTGAGAGTAGCACAATACTAGGTGATAGTCTAGACATAGGTGGTCATTTGAGCTAGCATGGTAATTGATCATGATAGGTAGATTGTAGAGCAACTTCTCAACTGAGGATTATAGAGGGTGAGGCCACTTATCATAACTCTAGAGAGGCTTACTATTATGGTGAATACTCAACAACTATCCTAGTGGAAAGACAAGTTATTCACTTCTCTATATATTCTTAGGCATCCAAGGGTGTAGTGCCTCCTACTCGCACTAATGTTCCACCTCGACCTCGTGATGGTGAGGGAGGGTTATTTAATTAGATACCTAATTCCTTCTTCTCTTCTAATTTTTTTATTATGTATCATTGTCTTTGTATCATTTTGAGACCTTGATATTGATAATGCTTTGATATCACTCATTTTTTGATATTTTGATTATATCACCCCCTTACATTGATAGTATATGTGATGATTACAAATATTATTTGATCTCGTTACATGTGTCATGATCAATTTTTCTATTTTATATATGAGATGCTCCTATATGGTGTTTTTTTTTTCTTATAATATTTATTATATATAAATTTACCTAAGTGATGCAGAGCCCTCTGTATTTATCTTCAAGGAATCTTAGTTCAACTCAAGGGATTCACAATAGGCTGGTACACCCTCAAGGAACCAACCATATACCTTTTTACATCATTTTTCTATTATTAGCAACTTTCTCAAAGTTGCATTTTACAACTTTTTACGCAACTTTTACATTTTTGACAAAAAAATGGCTTCATAGCCTTTACAACTTGACCCAAATACAATACAAATGACTCAAATGAATTTAGATGGATGTCAATAGATCCATTCACCAATTAAATAAATATTTTTACATTATTTATCATATTAAGACCTCCTTTGACAAATTATTACAAATGGCTTCTCTAGCTTTTATATCTTTGTCTTCTTGATTATCTATGATGGATGTAGTAAATGACATGTCTCTATATGATTCTTTTGATATGATATGCATGGATAATATAATGAAAATTTTAAAATCCTCCCTATGCAATAAATGATGTAATTAGATATGTAAATGTTTTTAGATTCATATGACATGTAGATGTAGATATGATGCTCCTCTAGGATAATAGTTTATCATTTAAGGTTATGATTATTGTTTGACATTTATAATTAGTACTTGTTTCTTAGGATAGTTATTCAATTATTTATATATTAGGGTGTAGTTTTTAGCAAATTAAGATTATGGTTAGGATGACAATAAAGGTTATGATTAGAGTTTTGGTTAAAATTGGGATTATAGTTAATCCCAAATGATGCCCAACCAAGGGATCCAAAGGACTAATCTAAAGTTTTACTGAGTAATCAATAACATGTACAATAATTTACATTAAAAACATAAGATATTACATTCCTTAACAATTCCTTAATGAGCAAATTTATATTTCATTTTTAAATAATTATAAGTACTAGAAGTAAAATAAATAACACATCCACATGAAAGAATAACTACTTGAGTTCAATCCATTTAAATAATATAAATTTGTTCTGACTGCCACTTGGCAAATTGATTTGGAATGCACAATCATCTAATGTACATGTCAGAGGGTATGAAAGGCTAAAATAATATACATTTATAAAATAGTTTATATCATCCATTTTCGATCCATGAAGCAAAGTACAATACAATAACTAAAATCATTAAAAACTAAGTTTTGTGTTTGGATCCCTTGGTGAGGTGTTATGTAACTAAATACTTGGTTATATGTTTAGGGTTTTCTTTTATAGAACTATATAGTTAGGTCAAGGTTATAGTTAGTTTAAATACTTTCTTTGTTTTATGGTTTACAAACTAATCTAGATAATTAATCAGTAGTTATTTGAAATCAATATTTATTTATAATTACATGTTTAAACAATGAATTTACATCTAATCTAATTATTCAACATTGTAATAAATACATAAATTAAATACATTTCAAAACATCAAAAATAATAATTTTTAAATGAACATCTATGAAACTATTATTTAAATTGACAGATATGTAATAATCTAAAGACATATATGTAAATGTTTTTAGATTCATATGACATGTAGATGTAGATATGATGCTCCTCTAGGATAATAGTTTATCATTTAAGGTTATGATTATTGTTTGAAATTTATAATTAGTACTTGGTTCTTAGGATAGTTATTCAATTATTTATATATTAGGGTGTAGTTTTTAGCAAATTAAGATTATGGTTAGGATGACAATAAAGGTTATGATTAGAGTTTTGGTTAAAATTGGGATTATAGTTAATCCCAAATGATGCCCAACCAAGGGATCCAAAGGACTAATCTAAAGTTTTACTGAGTAAGCAATAACATGTACAATAATTTACATTAAAAACATAAGATATTACATTCCTTAACAATTCCTTAATGAGCAAATTTATATTTCATTTTTAAATAATTATAAGTACTAGAAGTAAAATAAATAACACATCCACATGAAAGAATAACTACTTGAGTTCAATCCATTTAAATAATATAAATTTGTTCTGACTGCCACTTGGCAAATTGATTTGGAATGCACAATCATCTAATGTACATGTCAGAGGGTATGAAGGGCTAAAATAATATACATTTATAAAATAGTTTATATCATGCATTTTCGATCCATGAAGAAAAGTACAATACAATAAGTAAAATCATTAAAAACTAACTTTTGTGTTTAGATCCCTTGGTGAGGTGTTATGTAACTAAATACTTGGTTATATGTTAAGGGTTTTATTGTATAGAACTATATAGTTAGGTCAAGGTTATAGTTAGTTTAAATACTTTCTTTGTTTTATGGTTTACAAACTAATCTAGATAATTAATCAGTAGTTATTTGAAATCAATATTTATTTGTAATTACATGTTTAAACAATGAATTTACATCTAATCTAATCATTCAACATTGTAATAAATACATAAATTAAATACATTTCAAAACATCTAAAATAATAATTTTTAAATGAACATCTATGAAACTATTATTTAAATTGACAGATATGTAATAATCTAAAGAGAATACTCATTAACAATGTAAATTTATAATTTTATGTATATTAAAACTGAAAAAATAATAATAAATTGACATATATATAAAACATAAAATTGAAAATAATTAAGTAAAATAGTACAAAACAAATTAAAATACTTGGTATGTTGGAAAATAGCAGTAGGGGATGGTTAGTAGAGGTAAAAGAGGGCTCCCATATCACTCTCAAATCGGGCTTTCATTTTCCAAATGATGAAAATGACCCCAAAACACTTAAAAATTGGTATTTTGTAACTTTTACAAATTAGGTGCCCAATTTTTAAGCAGTTTGGGCACCCGATCTGCTTTTCAAAAATTAGATACCCAATTTTTTAATCATAGCTTAGGTACATGAAGCATGATTTTAGAAACGGGTACCCAATTCTAAGAAAATTAGGTACCTATTTTTGAGAAGTATAATTCTGTTGATTTGACTTCTGTGGAATTGCAACCCAACTTCTTACAGTCACCGCACAATAGGAAATAAAATTGAGCCATATTTAGAAGCTCAAATTGAACATATGTCCTAAACAAATACTATCATCCCTCTTGCTTTATTTTTACTTCTAGAAATAAAACTAATTTCCATATCTTATGATTTATTTATATAGCATTGAGACCATTTATGGAGATGTGTGTTTTATTATTATTATTCATGTGAACTAGTGGATAATTAGATATAAACTCCCTCTCAATGTATATTATATATATTAATATGAACTAATACGAATAAGAGATGAAAAAAATAATATTCTTACAACTATACTAATAAATATATTATATTAACTATTAGTTTTAGAAAACTAAATATAATATTATTTATTTCAACTTAAACTAGCATGGTTCCCAAGACATTTTTGCACAAGTTTTGAGGAGTTGATTTTTTATTTTTACCTTCCTGCTCTTTTTTGACCTATCTATGGGTTGAAATAGCTACCTTGTACTCTTCCTCTATATATGATAATGCATGAGAATGTTGCTTCTTGCAAGACCATGTGTTAGGACCAAAACCATGACAAAATACAAATCAAGAAGTGGACTTTTGATCATCAATATTGCCATCTTAATTTGAGTCTATATAACCAAAAATGTGAGGACCTCTTGATGTGTAGTGAATGTCATAACATGTAGTAACCCAAATATACCTCAAGATGTGTTTGGAAGATTGACAATGAATCTCATGTGGATCATGTGAGAATCTAGAGACAAGTCCAACCATAAAGGAAATACCAAGACGTGTGTGTGTGTGTGTGTCAAGTACAACAAACCACACACAAGCTATCTATATAAAGTGGAATCCACTATAGGAGTAACCCAAGTGGTAGATAAAACAAAACATGACTCAAAAGGTGTGTGAGAAGGATTGCAATGAAGCATGTTAAATATTTGAAGCATATGAAGAGCATACTTCTAGAGTATGGGTATTCCATCTAAAGATTAAACAAACTAAAGGCCCAAAAAATAGTGCAAAATTCCAAGGTCTTTCATCTCAAACCTCTATCTCAAATCTTGCTAAAACCTCTGAATCATAGAGGATGAAATACATGTAAAAATGAGATCATTTACATATAGCACAAGTATCAATAAGTTAGCCCCATGATGCTAAATGTACACTCTAGAATAAAAATGACACTGATTGAACTATGAAGCAAGCATGAAGGAATCCATCTTCTCATATGGAGTGACAAAGGATGCTCCCCTTAAAACCATAAAATTGTAACAGAAACAAAGAAACAATAACAAATGTGAGAAAAAAATATGGACTTCTTATTTGCACCACAAATGCAAAATTACAAATTCATAAATATAATATGTTAACCCACATGGGTGCCTTCATTATAGTAATCTACAAGACTATGCTATGAACTACTACTCAGAGCTATCCAAGACAATGTTTAGTCCTTTCTTAAATAGGCAATTTTATGCTTCTTGATAAGGTTCTAGACAATAAAACTTAATACCTAGGGCTGACAGACCCTAACAATACATATAGAGTTAGCCTAATACATCTTTGACAATTATTTTAGATATTTTGGGTAGCTGAACTTTGGAAGGTCATAACTCTCAAACTATTGCTCCAATTGGCTATTATAACCACTTTTCAAAAATGCTAGCTCCTAATCTACAAGATTAGAATGATGCAAGCATCTTTCCATTGAGTTTTTGGACCTCATATGGACACTCTAAGGCCTCCAATGATGAGCCTAAATATTTTTCTGCAAATTTTTCCATCAAAAATTTGCAATAACCTCTCTAATACTTAAGATGGAGCAATGAGATTTTTATGGTAGGCTTATAACTGTAAAATGAACCTTCCTATAGAAAATGAGAACATTCTGACCTTATATGAAAAACTTAGTAAAAATAGAAAGTTACCATAAATAGTAACCACCACATATACTAGTCCTTATTAAAATAGAAAAGACTGAAAAGTAAATATATTTGGGTGATGCAAGATTTCTCTTACACCCAAGATGCTCCTGCATCAGAAACTCTGGGTAATTTGAGAAGTCACTCTATCACTTCTTAGGTATTCAGAGGAAAACCAAGATGGTTAACCTCCTCCTTTGCTATCCATGATGAATCCCCAACTGGCCTTCCTTTCCATTTGACCAGATATTCATCATAAGTTCTATTCCTAACACTTTTTCCAACATGACTATCTAGTATCTTCTTAATCTCCTTTGTTTTCCAAACTAGCTACTAGAATACTCTAGTATGTTAAGATCTCAAAGGAAGATTAGAGCAGATTTTAGATCTTAGATTGCATCAATGAAGAATACCTCCATTAAGAGAGTGTGGCAGAAGAGGTGTAGGTGGTACACTTGAGGGTTTTTGAGCCCTCCAAAGACAAATGCAATCATTGGAAGAACAAATTTGTTGGGGAATAAAAATTCCTATAAGAGATGAAAGCGAGGATGAGGATGAAGTAGATGAAAATGCCAAAGTAGAGGCAGTTCTAAACCCATAGGAAGAGAGGCTTTTTAGAGCTGTCTCTAAAATTGGAAAATACCTAACTTTGGGGTTCCCACATTTTCAAAAATATCAACCTAGAGGAGATGATCGATTGGATCAATGAATTAGAGGAGTACTTTGAGTATGAAAATATTGAGGATCTGGATAGGGCCAAGTTTGCGAAGGAAAAATTGAAAGGACATGCAAAGATCTGGTGGTAGGAGGTTCAATTGGAGTGAAATAGAAAGGGAAAGGAAAAAATCGCTAGATGGGATTAGATGATAGCTAAACTGAAGTGACAATGTCATTCCCATGGATTATGAACTTGATCTATAGTAGAAGACACAAGGGATGAAGCAAGCGGGAAAATCTATTCAAGAGTATATTGAAGAGTTCTACCGAGTTCACATTAGAACTAGCCATGTAGAACTTGATAAGAAGAAAGTTGCCCATTATCTTAGTGGGTTAAGGCCAAGTATTCAAGATAAGCTAAGTCTAGTTTGAATGAATAGTATTGAGGAGGAATACCAATTTGCCTTAAAAGTTGAGGAAAATTTGAGAAAGAAGTTTCACAACAAGAATCACAGAAGAGGTCATTGTGGAAGATGTAGCAGATGATCTTATGGTGGCCATAACACTGATTAGAAGAACAAGAATAAGGCTGCGAATGGTAGGTAGAACTAGAGGGAAAAAAATTCCAATCATTTCCATGACCAGAATAATAGAGATCAGAGAGGAAGAGGTAGAGGACAAGGATCTAGAAGAGGAGGATTCTATGGGAAATTTTTTTCATTATGGAGAAGAAGGGTATAGAGAATTTGAATGTGCCCAGTGCCAAGGAAGGATAGACTAAATAAAAAAATTCCAACCCAAAGTTGCACATGTTGATGAAGATGCTAGATCCTCACATTCTAAATATATTGAAATAGGAGAAGTCCTAGTTAATAGAAGAGTCATGCTGAGTGGTGAGAATGAACATAATCAAAGAAGGAGTTTGTTTCACACAAGGTGCATATGTGAGGATAAGTATTGTGATGTGATCATTTATGGTGGAAGTAGTAACAATTTGGTGTTAGAAATGATGGTCATTGAGTTGAAGCTAAAGATATAGAAACAAATATGTCCATACCATATTGCCTTGGTGCAAGATGACCATAAGATAATGGTCAATGAGCAATGTTAAGTGAATTTCAAGATTGGACACTGCCAAGATGATGTATTATGTGATATCATACTTATGGAAATATGTCATATGTTGTTGGATATGTCATGGAAGTTTGACAAGTATGTTTTACATGAAAGGATGGAGTGAAACATAAGTTGAAGCCATTGAAGGATATAGAATAAAATGTACGTAGTACTACCAGAATATGTTTTTTTAATGGAAAAGAGTTTCTCAAAGGTATGAAGCATGAGAATATCTATTTTTCTATAATTTCTAAATTTAATAAATGAGAAGTAGAGTAGGTACCTATAGAAGTTACAGATAAGTTGGGAGAGTTTTCTAATATTGTATCAGATAATGTAGCTAATGGATTGCCATTGATGAGGAAGATTAGTCACCAAATGGATTTGGTTCTAGGAGCTAGTTTTCCAAATAAGGTAGTACACAAAATAACACCAATAGAAAGTGAAGAGTTGAATAGGAAAGGTCATCAGTTTTTGCAAAAGGGGTTGATTCGAGAGAGTCTGAGTCCATGTGTTGTACCAGTAGTATTAACACCAAAGAAGAATGGAGAATAGAGGATGTGCATAGATTCTCGCACTATCAATAAAATCAAAATCAAGTATAGATTTCCATTGCCAAGGATAGATATTACTACTGATTGTTTGAGTGGAGGTCTAAGTATTTTACAAAGATAGATCTAAAGAGTGGATACCATCAAATTTGAATCAAAGAAGGTGATGAGTGGAAGACTGCTTTCAAGATAAAAGAGGGATTTTACAAGTGGTTAGTCATGCCTTTTGGGCTAACTAATGCACCAAGCACTTTTGTGAGGCTCATGATTGAGGTACTAAAAGAGTTTCTAGGTAAGTTTGTCATTATTCACCTAGATGATATTTTAATATTTTGTAAGACATTGGAGGAGCATTTGATCCATATTTGCAAGGTGTCTGATAAGTTGAGGGAAGAAAATTTGTTGATAATCTTGAAGAAGTGTAGTTTTGTAAATGAGTTGGTGTACGAGATTCGTAGTCTCAGCAAAAGGTCTGGAAATGGTCCTAGAGAAAGTAAAGGCTATCCTTAATTTTCCTACTCCAACGAGTGTGATAGAGGTAAGATATTTTCATGGACTAGCTAGTTTTCATAGAAAGTTCATAAGAGGTTTTAGTAGTATTTGTGGACCCTTGACTAAAACAATGGGAGGGGATATGAAAGAACTCGTTGTTGAAACATAAGGTTACTAAGCAACCTGTTTTACCACTTCCTGATTTTAACAAGGTGTTTCAAGTAGATTTTGATGCTACTGGTACTGCAATAGGATTTATTTTCAGACAAGAAGGTAGACATGTTGCTTATTTTGGTGAGAAATTGAATGCTACAAAAAGAAAATATTCTATTTATGATCATGAATTTGATGCTATAATTAAAACATTGAAGAAGTGGAGACACTATCTTCTTCCTTAGGAGTTTTTTTTGTATGATGATCATCAAGCTTTATAATATTTCAATAGTCAAGGAAAATTGAAAAAAAGTCATCTGAAGTGGGTTGAGCTTTTGCAGAGTTATACATTTTCTTTCAAACATAGGAGTGGGAAGTCTAATAGAGTTGCAAATGCTCTTCATAAAAGAAAATTTTTTCCTACAAAAATGTAGATAGAGGTGGTTGGGTTTAAGGAACTCAATACTTTTTATCTAGATAATCCTAATTTTGGTGAAGCATGGAAGGCTTGTAAAGAACCTAATACACTGGATAGGACAAAGTGGTTGGATTTCATGATCTAGGATAATATGTTGTTCAAATGAAGCCAATTGTGAATTCTAAGAAGTTCAATGATAATCTCATCAAGGAGAAGCATAGTGGAGGATTGGCTGGACATTTTGGTAGAGACAAAACTATAGCCTTGGTTTCTTAGAATTATTACTAGCTACAATTGTAGCAAAATGTGAAGAAGTTTATATAGAGTTGCAAGGTATGTCAAATGGTGAAAGGACTAAAGTAGAATATGGAGTTATTAGTCATTACCTATAGCAAAGAAGTAGTGGGAAGATGTCAGCATGGATTTTGTTCTTGGATTACTAAGGAGTTAGCCTAGGCAAGGTTCTATTTTTGTGGTGGTTTATAGGTTCTCAAATATGGTACATTTTATTCCTTGCAAGAAGACTAGTGATGTTGTTCATGTGGCAGAGTTGTTTTTCAAAGAAGTGGTGAGACTATATGGTCTACCAAAGAGTATAGTTTCAAATCAAGATACCAAATTTGTTGGGTATTTTTTGTGTACATTATGGAACAAGTTAAAGATAGATTTAAAGTATAGTTCATCACATATCTATAGACTGATGTATAGATAGAAGTTGTGAATCATAGTTTGGGAAACTTGCCGAGATGCTTGGTTCGAGATAAGCCAAAATGACGGGATATGATTTTACCATAAGTAGAATTTGTATATAATAATTTTGTCAATGTGAGTTTTGGTAAATCACCATTCTAGATTGTATGCAGGAGTATTCTTAGAAATAATTATGAACTATGGCAATTAGATAAAGGAGAGATAAGTAGTGCTAAAGTAGAAGAATTTTTTGGACATTTGAAGAACATCCATGAGGAGGTGAGGAAGAAAAACATAAAAATGAATATATAGCACAAGAATAAGGTAGCTATGAAGAGGAGACATAAGGAATTTTAGATTGGAGATGAATACATGGTTCATTTGAGAAAAGAGCATTTTCCAGTGGGTACATATAATATGCTAAAGATGAATAAGTTTGGACCATGCAAGATAGTGAAAAGGCATGATTAAGGAAATGCCTATGAAGTGGATTTTCTTGCTTAATTGAATATTTCACTAGTATTTAATATTTCATATTTGATAGAATATTATGAAGGAGTTGATGGAGATGAAGTTGCAAAAGTGTAGTGGAGTATTACAATAGGTAGTTCAACTACAAAAGAGATTGAGGAGATATTGGATAGCCATGCTAGCAAAAGTATCAAGAACAAAACTTATGATGAATATCTAGTCAAATGGAAAGGGAGGCAAGTAGAGGATCCATCAAGGCTAGAAAAGAAGGAAGTTAACCATCTTGGTTTTCCTCTTAACACCTAAGATATGATAGGGTCACTTCTCAAAGTGCCCTACACGTCTAATGAAAGAGCATCTTAGGTGTAAGAAATCTTGCATCACCCAAAAGTATTTTATTTTAATTCTTTTATATTTTAATAAGGACTAGTAGATAGGGTGGTTACTCTTTATGGGAGCTTGCTAGTTTTAGTAAGTTTTCCATATGAGCTTAAAATATTCTCATTTTCTATATGAAGATTCATTTTAGATTTGTAAGCCTACCATAAAAATTGCATTGCTCTAACTTAAATATTAGAGAAGTTATTGCAGATTTTTGGTAGAAAAATTTGCAAAAAAATCTTTAGGTTCACTATTGGAAGCCTTACACTAACTAGATGAGGTCCAATAACTTGATGGAAGGGTGCTTACATTGTTTTGATCCTATAGATCAGGAGCTGACATTTCCAAAAGTGGTTATAATACCCAATCAGAGCAACAATTTGAGAGTTATGGTGCTTCAAATTTGGGCTACTCAAAATTCCTGAAATAAATGTCAAAAATGTATTTGTCTAACTCTATATGTATTTTTAGGATTTGTCAACCCTAGGTATGAAGTTTGATTATCTAGAACCTTCCCAAGTGGCATAACATTTCGTATTTATGAATGGCCCAAACATTTTCTAGGACAACTTTAGGTGATACTTTGTAGCTTTTCTTTTAGATTACTATAATGGAGGTGCCCATGTGGGCTAGCATATGGTACTTATGAATTCTATAATTCCACATCTGCAATGCAAATAGGAAGTCCATTTTTTTTCTCGTATTTTTTGTTATTTCTTTGTTTTTGTTATGGTTTATGGTATTAAGGGGAGCATCCTTCATCAGCAAACTGAGAAAAAAAATAGTCGGAGCCAAGAAAAGTTAATTTGAGTGCAAGCCGAGTGAAACAAATGATGTCGAGTAAAGCTGAGTTGGTACCAACCACCAATAAGCTTTAGTTCATGTTGAGTGATTTTACAATGGATGTCGACAAATACAATATGTGTAAAGCCTCAAAATCCATTTAATGTTGAGTGTCAACAGTATGACAAAGATTGAGAATTTGATGAATCTGATATGACAAGAAAGATTTTGTAGATTATGTGAACCATGTCAATGATAAGATTGATGAGCTAGTGGCACATAATTCATGGTAAACCATTTTAGGTGAATTCAAAGAGGATTAGAGGAGAAGTTTCTAGAAGGGAATGAAATGAAATAAGGGGTAGGTTCATTAAATCCTACCTAATCTTTCCTAACTGTAAATTGGACCATGGAGGATGGACAAAAAATAAATTAATTGTCTATTTATAGAGATGGCTAGTTAGAAGAAAAAGTTTTCATGTGCAAGAACCTAAGAAAGATAAGGAGTCTAGGGTATATCTTCATTTAGTGACCTAAGAGAAGAGTTTGCATTGGAAAGCAAAGAAGAAAGGTTTAAGGTTATGGATAATTGAAGGGTGTGAAAGCCAAGTAGAATGGAGGACTAAAAAAGAGATCTATAGTCTACAAATGGAGTTGTAAGTTGTTATTAGATCAAGTCTTACTGTTACTCTCTAATAGTTGTATAAGTCTAGGTTAAATCCTTAGGATTAAGGTTGACCTAATCTTCATATCTAAACCCTTTGACCAGGTGACATTCTAAGTGATTAATCTAAAGTCCTCTAACAAGGCTCACTCCTAATAAGGTGATTCAAATCCTTTAAAAATGTCATATTTAACAGTGTGCAATGTAAACTTTAACAGGGTTGGCCTTTCACAGGGCATCACTTTAGAAGAGTGAGAATGAGTAGCATTTTAATGTTGGTTTTTCCCAAATTGGGTTTCCATGTTAAACCATTGTGTCAAATATGTTATTGAATCTGTTATGTTTCATGTTTACATTTTTGCAAATTGATTTGATAGTAACCTACAAGTTTGAATGATTGTATAATCTAATGGATCAATGCATGATGAAATTGTATTATGGATATGGGTTCACTAAGATATAAAAAAAATTATTTTTACATCTAGACCTTGGATTAAAAAATCACCTCCCCCTCGGCTAGTTATTGTAAAGAATTCCAACACAAAAATCTTTTTATTATAGGTTTTGGATCTTGGATTGGTGAACATTGTAGATTTAGCTACCCATTTTGGCTTTATTTGGAATTTTGAAATTAGAATCAATGAAAAATACATTCTTGAAAGGCTGTATAAGTCACCCTTTCATATGTAACTCACCATTCTTAAATTACCAGACAATTTCTAGGTTTTGTAGATTTCAAAATTTCAATCTAAACCTAATGTTATTTATCTATTATAAATAGTACAAGAAAAATAAAATAATATTTTGAAGGTGTGTCCTCTATTTTATTTATCATTATAACATATATACTTATTTCTGTCACATATATTTCCCTAGTTGTGATGGACTTGATGGACTTGTGCATTTTTGATGGACTTGTGCATTTTTCCACTATTGTACCCCACTAGATCTAGCTTGCATTGGTGCTCCTTTCTAACCTAGTGACCACTAATATTTATAGATAGTCTTTCATAATTGGGATTGAAAGGATTTCTTATTTGGACTCCCTCTTTGAGTTTTATAATAGTGGTTATGTTATGAATTCCATTTTTTATATCATTGACTTACATTTTCCCCTACACATACACACACACACACACACACACACACACACACACACACACACACACACACACACACACACACACACACACACACACACAGACAAACACACACACACACACACACACACACACACACACACACACACACACACACACACACACACACACACAAGCTTCTTCTCCTAATTTGTTCAATTATAGTTTTATAGTGATTTTAACTACCTATTGAGAAGGCATTGAGTGCTTAGGAATTTTCAAAATAGCATGAGAAATATTAACAAACAAGTCAATAGGACCAACTGACAAGGCCTCACAATCTTCTTCCCTTTGAATTCTACAAGATTTGGGCAGGTATACATTGGAATTTATTAACTATCCCCTTTATGACAATATTCATTATAAATTCCTCTCTATAGTAGATAATTTCCTTTGAATCTTCTAATTTATATACTAGATGAATGGTGAAAAATAGCTAATTTCCTCAAACCTTACACCTCTCTTGATGAAGTATAGGCTAACTTTCTAGATCTTCAAATAAGACATAAAATACTAAGGATTTGATTTATAAGATTTGATATTATGTAGCTATAGATAAATGTCCAACATCAGCTTATGATCAATGCTTTATCTATTGTGGCCAAATAGTCACAAGATATGACACACTATAGCAGATTTATCTTTATGCTTTGTCAAAATGAAATCAATACTTAATTCAAAATCTCATACTTATCAATATCTTCCAATGATACTTTTAATTCTCTTGAATCATCTCAAGCTTTTACATAATCCTTTTGATCAAAAATAAAATATGACACTAGATATAATTTTAAAAAATTACAAATAAAATTCAAAGTGATTGTCATTGAATTTCATAAAATTGAAGAATAAGACACAAAGAGACAAGAATTGAATTGGGTAGCTAGGCTTTTCTTCATTTGTACTATTTAATCTAAGTGTAAAAATTGGTGAAAATTACTTCACTCCCAAAAATATGAACACCCTAAAACTTTGAAGCTCTCATTTCAAAATAATGAGACTTGATTTATTCTACTACATAACACTAGACTAACCTAAAACATGAACATGGCATTCTATTTTATAAAACTCAAACCCCTAAACCTTAGTCCTAGAAATCATTTTATAAGAAAGTATTACAATAAGTTTCAAATGTGGGAGAGTGATAGACACATATCTTCTAATAATAGGTGACAAAAAAAAATTATAGAAGATAAAAAATTTCATTATCAATAGCTTTACAAGGTAGTTAGACATATAGCTGGTAGTATACATGTTTTGAAGGAAACTTCATAATTTTTTTAGTAGGCATATCCATAGTGGGTGAACCACAAAAATAAGATACCCTATTTAGATAACTGCTTCTTCCTTCTATTTCTTGATGTGTCCACTTTAGCTACTATTTCATTGTCCTTGTCAACCTTAGTTGCAACCAACTAAGTAGTTTTTGTAATTGTTGTGGTTTCACAATGTATGCCCAATTTCTAGTAGAAATGGGAACCCCCTAGTCTAATTTTTTCTTTTCCAAACCGCTAGACTAGGGTCTAAGTCTTTTTTAGGGTTCTACATAGTGTTCAAGCCTAGTTTGGCCCTCTACCTAAAAAACCTAATTGTTAGAAATTGGAGGCTTTAAGAGAAAAGTGAACTTTGGGATATGCACACCTTTCAAGGTGCACTAGTATGCTAAAGTGTGCTAGTGTGGGAGCACTTCCCTTTGGTAGTGTCCACCTATGGACATGTGTAGGTGTGTACCTCCAAATGTGCACTCCATCATAGGCATAAAAAAGCCTAGAAGCCTACCCCTTTCCTTATTTTCATTTTCTCCCTCTATCTTCCAATGAGTGCACCTCTACACCTTCAAAGGTGTGCTATCTTGAGAGACCTACACACACAAACAAAAAAATACTTAGTTAGAAGATGGTCATCCTACACACCTATCAAAGATATCCAAGGTGTGCACCTTTCTTATTCTCACAAAATTAAATGAAACTTAAATTAACAAACTTCACCTAGGCAAAAGCTGTGCATCTGCACACCTATCCAAGTTGTACACATGTACACCTTTCAAAGGAAACATCCTCATAAGTATTGTAAGGGTGTGCACATAGCACACATTTTTTTCAACACTTCACCTACTCTTACCTAGTTAACAGTGTGCACCTAGTGCCCCCCACAAGGTTTGCTATGTGCACACCCTTAAGTTTTGAGGTTTTACTTAGGAGGTAAGGTGCACCTAGAGCACCCTTAAGGTGTGCAAGGTGTGCTAGAGTTTCATGTAAAATGTATAAAATGATGAACTTTTTAAGCTATTTTATGGTGTTTTCAAGTTCTAGGTTTGACTTTTTTGTAACTTGGGTTTGTTTAGGGGAAGGTATATCATCCAGTTAACTAAAGAATGGATTAAGAGATCATTCAATCTAGATTCAATTCCAAAAAAAATAGTTTCCCAAGATATAGCCTACCTAATGAAAGGTAGAGGAGCAAAGGTGCTAGTGCCAACATTCACAACACTGTCTCCAATAAGGCTGAAAATGGTGCATCCTCTTGATAGAGAAGTTGGATAATTTAGGGTACATAAGGGTAAAAATAAAATTAAAAGAGCTTCCCCTCAAAAAGTTGAGCTTGAAGGAGAGGAAACTCAAGCACCTGAGAACGAAGGGGCCAAAAATGTAGAAGTTATTCAGACTTAAGATAATCCACCAGTGCCGCCACCAGAGTAGGGACAGAGAACTCAATATCAAGCACAAGATTTGTCTCCATAGGTTCAAGAAAAAGACACCTCTCCATCAGCTCCCAAGAAGAAAATGATGAAAAATCCAATTAAAACAACAAGGAGATAAAAGATGATAAGAAAGGCTATTCCTTTTCCGTCAATCCTAGAAGTTATTACTGAAGGAGTTGAAGAGGATGAATAAGATGAAGAGGATAACCTTCGCTTGAGTTAGAGGACTTTTTTGGAAAGGGAAACTAAGGTAGAATGAAGCAGTTCCACTATAACACCACCATACAGTCCTACATAACCTATTCAAGTCACAAATTTAGAGGATGAGTTACAACAGTGGATTGATGAGCAAGAGGACCAAGGGGTTGATGTCTTTAAGATGCCAGATTTTGATTTCATGCATATAGGCACTAAAATAGTAGGTGACAAGAGAAGAGATGCACCAAAAAATCAACCTCCATAAGAGAATTGGACTCAATTTCCATCTTCACCACAAGGACCTCTAGGTGACCCACCATTGCCAGCTCAAGATGTGTCTTTACTGGATAAAGGTTTAGCCACTCCTCTCCCTTTGATCAATGAAAAATAGGTGGAATTAGTGCAAGAAGAAGAGCCACAATAAATACCCACTAATGAATTATTAGAGGAGGGAAAAATATATGAAGAACCCCATCAAACTTCCCAAGATACAGAGGCAAGGATATTGGGCTCAATAGACATAGAGATGCCTAATATAGATCTCTCACAAAAAGAAAGGACTCTAGAGAGGATCAATAAGGGAAAGGTGTTGACATATCAGTTAAGTTTGTTATTAGTGATAGACACTTATTTAGATTGTATAGAGCTACCAAGATCTTTATATAGATATCAATCTTTTCCAAGTATTTCAATTGTCACTAAGGTCTACAATTGTTTCCAAGTCCTTTGGACAAATCCTAGTGGTTACCTAGTAGTCATATAGTTATAGTGAAGATCAACTGTGTAAACCATGCATCTCAATGTATGTTGAGTTTACCATTGCAAGACAAGTTGTGCAGTGTTCACCAAGTTCATAGTGTATGTGATGTGAATCCAGTGATAACTAGGTACTTAATGTTAACCAAGTGACTCAGCTAATATCAAGCTCAAAGTGATAGTGTTTACTAAGTCATGTAATATAAATCAAGAGATATAGTTTATATGACAAGTTTTACAGTATCTACCGAGTCACTAGTGCAAATCGAGTATAAGACTAGTTGAAAGTGATCGGTATGGACTGAACTTCTATATCTACCAAGTACATGATGATGTCGAGAACTAATAGTGGATGTCAAGTATTAGAACCTCACCAAGTCAGTCTTCAGAACTTGAATGTCTTCATGTGGGTTGACTTTGTAATATCCATGGTAATTTGTATTTTGGCTGACTTTATAATATGTATAATTGGATTGATATATATGTAATTCAAATTTTCATCTCCAAGTATGAAATGAGCATGAAATTAATGTAATCATCAGAGAAGAGAAAAAGGAGTGATTTGAAAAGGATACAATAGTATAAGGGGCAATAAAGACATATCTTTCACAAAAAGGTGATTACTACATAAAGGAATCTCATTCACCAAACCAAGTTATATCTTAAAGATCATCTACTATTTCATCCTAATAGGTGGATCAATCAAATCCTTTCACAAGGTAGACTACATAGTCTTTTGTAAATCTCTTTACCAAGTGCATGCTCCTAATAGGAAAGCTCATCAGAAGTGATCAATGTAAGATTTAATAGGCTAACTTTATACTATAGTACTAAAGTTTGTGGGTATCATCCCCACCCTAGTCTTACTTTCTATTTGGAAAATTTTTGGGTCACCAAATCTTTGTGTCACAATGTTATTAATGCTTTCATATTTTCAATTTCTTATGCAAGAAATTAGATTAGGTTATATGTAATGGATTAAATGCTAATTCAATTATTGGATTAAGAGTTGAAATTGTTTAAGTTTTATAAGTTATTTGTTTACCCCTCCCCTCTCAATAACTTAGCATAGTCTTGAATATTTCCAACAATTGGTATCAAAGCATTATGGTTCTTAGGAGAGAGCTTAATAGCTTGAGCAAAGATCAAAGCCATGGAGATATTTAGCCTTGAAAAAGCTATTGACAATGAGAAGCTAGATTTGGAAATGGTCATTTCCCAACTCAAGAATGCAAAGGAGAAATTCTCTCAATCCCTAAAAAGAAGAAAAGGACTTGCAATTCAAAAGAATGATCATCTCTACATTGAAGAAAGAGTTGAAGACCTCCATTCAAGAAATTAGAATAAAATCAATGAGGAAATCAAAGAATTCCTAGAAGAGAATAGTTCCCTAAAAGAAGAGGTAAGAAAACTTAAAAGAGAGCAAGAAATTTAGGCAGTCTGGCTATGTGAAGTCATGGAATAGAAAAACAAGATAAAAAAGAGATAGATGGAAGGAACAATGAAATTCATAACCAATCCCTTCAACAAGAAGACCTTGTTAATCATCTCTCCAATGCAAATGAGGAAATTATGAGCCTAAGATTTGAAAATGAAAGAATGAGAAATAATCTAAATTCTAAAAGGCAAATCAATGAAATATTATGGAATGATTTGAACTCTAAGAGCTAAGTCAATGAAAGAATGATGAAATCACGAGAAGACATGAGTCAATTGAATGAGAAAAATCTTTATAGACAAAAAGGAAAAGTAGGAATTGGATATATAGAAGAAGGAGAATCATCCAAGCAAGGAGCTAAAAGGAACCAAAGATCTACTTGCAATCACTATGGTATGATAGGTCATACATCAAAGAAATGTTAGAGCAATGGAAAAGCAAAATTTAATTGAAAATGCTACAATCGCAATCAGCATGGGCATAAGGCTAATGAATGCAAAGATTTAGAAAGATTAAACAAAGATTTTTAGGAAAATGTCACAAATGTAAGAAACATGGATATAAGTCATCAGAATGTAATACCAAGGTATTGAATCTAGTAGAAAAAATTGTGGAAGCAATATTTGGTCAGGACTACAACACCTAGTGCAGATGTCATTATTGTGGAGAATTTGGAAATACTGGAATAAATTGTGTAAAGCTTCATTTGAGGAAAAGAGGCACTACTAAAAGATGTTTCATTTTTATAGAACCTTGTCATCTTACAAGAACTACATAGATTTTGGTAGAATTGAAGATGAGAAAAAGGAATAAGCTAATAACATCCAAAAATAGATGAGACAACAATGGGTTCTTAAGTCTATCGAGGATACAAGTCCATCCAATGATGATCAAGTCACTCAAGAATTGGGTGACTCTTATCATTTTTGCTTATGTTCTCAAAGGAAAAATTGGAACTATGCTATCAAAGAAGACATCCAAAATAGTTCCAAATTGAAAGAGAAAAATTATCCAAATTAGCATTCAGGATACAAAGGGATCACCAAGTGCAAATTTCTATTGAACTATCTTCTCTACCGAGTGAGCTTGGGTCACAGGCTCTACCGAGCAAGGTCAAGAGTGATAATGATGTTTATGGTTACCAAGTCATGAAGACTTCACCAAGTGTTCAATGCAAGCATAGTGGATGATAGTTGTCAACATGATGTCAATAGATCTACCTTTTGTACTGAGCATTTATGGAAATTTTTTATCAAAAAGCATGAAATCAAAGTCATTTCTTATCATAAAATCTCGAGTACTATTGCAAAATTATGATCTTGAGAGCTTCCAAGAAATTTGAGTGAATTTCTAGAAAATGTTTTTTAATTACCTGAAACCCTAATGAGTGAAGATGGAATCCATTAATAGAAAGGTTAAGTGAGGATCTAACATTGTGGAGTGGAATGGAAAGCACCAAATGTTTATCTCACTCCTATAATCATTGAAACCCTAGATTCAAGTGGAGTGCAGTCTCAAATCGCTCCAAAGGTACTTCTAATCAACGATATTTGCACTCATTTAAAATGTTTTATTCAAGAGATTGGTACATTGGAAATGGATGATGCCCTAGGCCAACTGTCTGTAAATGGCTTTTTGAAACCCAAGTACCAACACCTAGAAACCAAAGGGATAACTCACATCCCTCACATGCCCTATGAATTTCAAGTTAAATGGAAAAGGTTTATCTTCAATTGGGTGCATAACGATCAGTTGTGGTCGAAACAACTAGTGTTGATCATTGGCCTCTCAATGCTAGCCTAGGCCAAAATGACAAAAACCCTAGGTCAGGCTGAACTTGAAAAGAAAATAGTATTAGAATGGGATGATAGAGGAATGAAAATCAGTAGTGTTTCAGATATGGAATTGAAGATTGGTATTCCTATTATTGCGCACAAAATATATAGCTCTAGCAGGTTGAACAGTGTGTCATGTGAAGTTGTCAACTTGGCATACAAGTTGGTAAAGAACAAATTATCATTCGACCCTACAAAGCTATTGTTGAAACAGTTCAACAAAAATATGGAACGCATAAGGATTTCAAAGAATAACCCATGTAAGTTTGGTTCCTTGTTAACTTGTCTATTCTTTTATGTTAAAAAATTCTTCCCTTCAAAAGGCACTATTGTTCGGAGAAAAAATGTTCCTGTGTTATATCAGATAAATGAGTTTATTGTTGAAATGGGTGAAAATTACAATAGTATTATGGATAATTATTTTGATGCATTCAAAGAGAAAATGAAAAATAGCTTTCGAATCCATAAGAAACTAGTTGAAGATTATAAGGATGATGTATTTTTCAAGGTGGATTGTGACAAAGTGTAAATTCAAGCAATTAAGGCTAGAATTACGTGGGTAAAACCTCTTGGTTATGAGGTTAATATTGATGAAATTAAAGAAAATATTGAAGCTCTTGTCAATGAGCTAGTTGATCCTAAGGCTACATATTTTGGAACATATGATGAAGTAAAGGCTAGGATTGAACTTGAAATAAAGTTCCTTAGGTGGTGAACAAAGGAAAGAAGAGGATTGCAAAATTGAAAACCAGTTCTACCCTTTTGTTAACCAAGGGAAAAGGTGAAGATGAGGAAATAGAGGATGTGGAACTAGAGGATGAGGTAAAATCTCAAGAAGAAGAGCCATTAAGGAAGAAAGACACGGTGATTATCACGAAGCCATAAAAACCATCCACTATAGTTTTCACTAGGAGATCCTCAAGGAAGAAATTTTACAAGGAAGGAGGAGAAATTATATTCAAGAAACCTTGACCTACCTTTCGAGATAGACTGAAATAACTTCAAGAAGGAGTAGGCATAACCAACTTTAAAGCATTAAAATATGAGACTAGGACTGAGCAAGAAAAGAAGCAAATTGAAGACCTGGTGATGAACAAAATGGGTAAGTGGAAATACTCACTAGACTAGCTTACTTCTCAACTCCCTAATATTTTGTTGGAAAAGATAAAGCTAAGATGAGATTTTTCCATGCAAACTATCAAATACATATATGCAAAAACCTTGAACTAGCTAATACTGAGCATATCATATGCTAAGGTAAAAAAGTCATTAAAGAAAAATGAAGAAAAATTGACTCTGAAGTTTAATACTTGTCTAGTTTTGATTAAAGACATTGAGAATGTTGTAAGGAATGCAAAAAACAATTGGAAGAATATTTATTTGTTACATAAACCATTTGATTTTCTAGTTGATGTTAAAGATGATGATGATGAAAAATATAAGGAGAAAGATGAAGAAGAGAATGTTGAAGAAGCAACTCATTTTGACAATGAAGATGATGAAGAGTATCAAGGAAAAGAGGCTACCGAGGAAGCAAAGAAAGATGATGAGGAGATTGATCAAATTAAGATAGTAATAGTCATTGTCTCACTTCCTCACTCTCCAAGAAAACCAGTGACAATATAAAGCACAGAGTCAGCCCCATCAAGTTTGATTGTGACAACCAGTGCCAATCCAAATGTACAATCACTCTTTACTCCTACTTAGCTCAACACATAACTAACAAAAGTGACCTCCACTTGATCTAGCAAACTATAGACTCTTGCTTCATCAACCAAGTTGACCACTTTAGTTTTGAGTACATTAATTTTGGATTCTCCAGGTATTTCTATAAATATTCCTTCAATAAGCATAGTATCAATTTTTATAAATAGTCCTAGTATGTCTATAATTTTTTATATTCCAAGCACACTAGCATTAAGGAAAGTTGAGTTCAAGGTTCAACTAAGCTCAAAATTTTTGGGAAAATTAAAAGAGCTGGAGGAAGAAATTGATTTAGATGATGAAATTGTAATCCCAAATTGGGACATTTCCAAGCTTACTTCAGACCAAATGCAATTATTTGGTGAACTTCTCTAGAAGAAGGCTAAACAACAAAAACTAAGAGAGAAGAGAGATAAGGAATTTAAAATAATTGAAGATGCAAAGAAAATTTTGGTAGAGACCATAGATATTGAGGTTGACTCTTCTCATCCAATTCTATATTAGCTAGTAGAGGCAGTACAAAAATTTAATGAAGATACTGAGGGACTAGATAAGTTAGTGTAAAAAGAAGAGAAGAAGTTTGATAATAAAGTGTTGGAGAACATTGCTTAGAAGATAGTCATTTATCAAGTAGAACTTTCTAAAAAATTTGGCAATATAGAAGAGCCTTGTACAAATGTGTAATCACTTTTTTGAAAGCTATGTGAAGTTTTTGAGTTCATTAAAGAAATAAAGGACAAACTATCCAAAATAGATGAATATTTGAAGGCTAGTGCTTAGCAGCTACAAGTTGACCCTATTTCAAGCTTTGGACATTTTCAAAAGATAAGATTTTTGTTAGATATGCATGTACAATTGCTTAGAGAAGAAGCAAGGATAAGATCCACATTGATTGATATACAAAATATGATTCTTCCCATCATGGATGTACTATAGAAACATACTATACATTCAAAAACTCTAATCTATGACAATAATTTCTAAGTTTCAAATCATATGATAGAATTATTAGCAGAGGTCCGAACTGCATTTTACACATGCAAGGTCCTGCAAGACAATTGGGATAACACCCTTGAAATCATTCTCAAGGTACATTCAATTTTTTAATCTCATTTTTGTGTTAAAATGTAAATAAATAAAATACATCTTTGACATAAATGTCAAAAAGGGGGAGAAAGATATATGTATGAAGAAAGACATATGTTATGGGGGAGAACATGCAGAATTAATAGGGGAGTAAGATATGTGCAGAGAGATATGTTGTATATAGAAAGAATATGTATAGTATACTGTATAAAAGAACCTTACCATGTACAAATATATCCCTTACCAAATCAATTTTGAAAAATCTCAAAAATAGTATACTCTATCGAGCTAGAATCATAATGTGACGGATAAAAGGTATTCAATTTTTTTTTTTTTGAATTTAGTTTTGGTTGATAAGTGATTTTATCAATAATGCCAGAGGGGGGGATTGTTGACATATCTGTCAAGTTTGTTATTAGTGACACACACTTATTCAGATTGTATATAGCTACAAAGCTCTTTGTATAACTATCAATGTTTGCCAATTATTTCAATTTTCATTGAGTTTTACAGTTTCTACCAAGTCCTTTGGACAAATCTCAGTGGTTATCAAGTAGTCATAGTTACATTGAAGATCAGCAGTGTAAACCATCATCCTAATGTATGCTAAGTTTACCAGTCCAAGTTGAGTTGTGTAGTGTTTGCTAAGTTTTCAATGCATGTTATGTGAGTCTAGTGTTAACCAAGCTACTCAATGTTAACCAAGTGACTCAGTTTATACTAACCTCAAGGTGATAGCATTTAATGAGTCATACAATATAAATCAAGGGACTTAGCTTATATGATGCTTTTCATAGTATCTACTAAGTCATCAATACATACCAAGTTTAAGGCTACTTGGAAGTGATTAGTACAAACTAAGCTTCTACATCTACCAAATGCATGATGATGTCGAGCATTAATAGTGGATGTTGAGTATCAGAACCTAACTAAGTTAGTCTTCAAAACCTGAATGTCTTCATGTGGGCCAACTTTGTAATATTTATGGTAACTTGTATTGTGGCCAGCTTTGTAATTTGTATAATTGGATTGATATATATGTAATTCATTTTTTCATCTCCAAGTATGAATATGAGCATGGAATTAATGTAATCATTAGAGAAGAGCAAAAAGAGTGAATTAAAAAGGCTACAATAGTATAAGGAGAAACAAAGACATATCTATCACATCAAGGTGATTAGTACATAAAGGAATCTCACTCAACAAACAAAGTTGCAGATTAGAGATCATCTACTGTTTCATCCTAATAGGTGGATCAGTCAAAATCTTCCACAAGGTAGACCTAACAATCTTTTGTAAATCTCTTTGCCAAGGCATACTTAAGTGTATGTTTGTAAATACTTTCATAGGGTGGACCTAGTAGTCCTTAGCTAACAATGTAGATCATTAGAAGTGATCAATGTAAGCTTTAACAAGCTAACTTTATACTACAGTACTTAAAGTTTGTGGGTATCATCCCCATCCCAATTTTACTTTCAATTTGGAAGGTTTTTAGGTCACCAAATCTTTCAATCACAATGGTATGATTGCTTTAATATTTTCAATTTCTTATGAATGCAATTAGATTAGATTATATGTAATGGATTCAATGTTAATTGGATTGTTGGGTTAAAAGTTGAAATTGTTGAAGTATTAGAAGTTACTAATTCAACCCTCCCCTCATGGTAACTTAGTATATTCTTGAATATTTCTAACAAAAGGTTGTAGCTGAGAAAACCCCCTCTTCATCCAAGTATAAGTCTATGATGGAAACTACTCCAAGGTGGTTGAGAAAAGAAGTGATGATTAGACATAAAATGCAAGTGTATTGTACTAAGGAAGAGAGAATAAGAGAACTAGTTGAAGCTCTCAAGAAGCCTAAATTACTTAAGGGTGATGCACGTACATTGTCCTTCATTATGAAGGACAAAAATTAGGACTTTTTTTCTCACATTGCTTTTCCTCCTCTACATGAAAATACTGAGGATTTGACCCCTAATGACTATTAGATCAAGAAGTATTACTAGGAAATCTAGCTATAAACACAACTAATTTAATGGTCACCACAATAGTTAATGAAGTGTTAAATCACTTACACAAAAATGAGACTGAATTGGTCAAGTTGAGAAAGTAGAATGAAATCATGAGAGGATTTTGACATGAGTTAGTTGGTCCTAGTGACCTAGAGAATTCAGAGATGACTCTTGAATCATCTTTAGAGAGAAAAGATAAGGAAAAGGAAGTTATATAGGTTGATTCAATTTTTAAGGATTTTTAGTTATGGTGAGAAATTTTTAAGGATAAGGGTGTGCAGATAATATACGAGAACCTCAAGTTATTTTACCATATGCAAAATAATGTAAAGAAACTAGTTGTTTTTTTAAACTAGGATTTTGGATTGATGGATAAGGTACATGCCTAAAGAAATGACCTTCGAGTGTTGTAATCAATAAAAGGTCAGAGGTATCATATGCTGATGGATGTATATATGATAGATGAGTTAGATAAGGTAGATTATTGGACTAAGAAGATTGTGACTAGTAATAAAGTAATGGAAACATTATATGTGGATATTCACAAGCTCAAGGATCAAACCTAGGAGCAAATTTTGCAAGAAAAGAAATATTATAGTGATGCATGCCGTGACATATTTGAAGATAAATCAAGAGATAAACTCTTGGTAGTGAAAATATTCACCGAAAAGCTTTGAAATATATTTGAAGAAGCTTCAACTAATGAATACATTAGACAAGAATTTAAGATAGAGGATGCATTGCTAGAGTTAGATGTAAAGCTCAAAGATTTTGCAGAGACTCGTGTAGAAGTGGGAAACCATTATAAAATTCAAGAGGAAAAATCTAGACATAGCTTTGGTATGAAGGGGAACAAAACCCAGAAGCTAGAATTTTAGCTTTGACACTTCGGAAACTTTTGATTTTTTGGACCTATCTTCCAAAGTCCACTTCTCCCATGGTACACAAAATGTGCAAGTTGCACTTCTCCAAAGGTGCACCATAATTTTTTGAAGAATTCATAGGTGTAGTGACAGTTAACTACTAGTTCTAAATTTAGATCTTTCCATGCATCAAAAATGCATTCTAACAACAGTTTAACTCGTACAAACCTCCAGAGAAGGTTGAGGTTCTATTCTAGGCATCTCCAAAGACTCCTACATCATCTAATATCTTTCTTCTTCTTATTTTCTCATGATTTCTTTGTTTTAATAAATATGAAGGATCATGCACCCATTAAATTATATAAATAAGGGTGGAGTCCTACTTAGGACCAATTATAGAGTAAATTTGTACATATATAGATTTGTTTTATTAGTTTAGAAGCATATATCTATATGAAGAGATCTCTCACTCTCAACACAAATTGAGGAGAAGATTTCATATAAATTGAGCAATTAAACATGTATTTCAGGTCATTATTTTGATGCAATAATGTATGCTATTGGTGCATTCATTCAAAGTGTAGTTATTCTTGCCTATGTGTGTTATATTTTGTGAATTATGTTTGTGGAGTGTGGTGGAGCCAATAGTTTTTTTGTGTTATTTTGATTAAGTGATCTTTTAATTTTGGTGTTTTCCATGAATTTACAAATTTTACTTATGTACTTAGTTGGAGAAGAGATCACCCTATTGTTCTTGTATAGCTTTTTGTCTCGCATGAGCGCACTTTGTGTGGCCTTGCGATCTAATGAAAAGTGAAACATCTTATGATTACTGAAAGCCTATCAATGATTGCATCAGTCAAATTAAGGAAGGATTACTCCTATTTTCATTATTTTCCTACCTATCTTTTCAAAGGCTTAACTCATAGATGTGTTGTTTCTATAGCTTAAGTCCATTAGGGATTTATTTTTTAAGTCATTTTCTTAAACTTCTTGTTACCCTATCTTCATTTTTTTCTTGTAAATTTTTTTTTTTAATTTAGGAATTCATATAGTTCCATTGTTATATTGCATTCATTATAAATAGAAAAATAGAAAAATATATTTCTTTTTGTGTGATTACTCTTTTCAGATACCAAGCAGATTCAAAATCTAATCCAAAATTGGTTAGAACTAGTAAAGGCCTCCTTGTGAACACTCACATTTATGTTCTACTAAGTGCATTCTAGTCGGTTGCAAGATCTCCCAAAACCTTAGAGTTCATCCCAGATTAGATTTTCATGGGAGGAGTTTGAAAAGATTCCTATCGGTAAGCATCATACAAAATGACAGCTCAACATAAGTGGTGCTAGAAGGAGGGCCCTAACCATTTGGAATAAAAGAAAATAGTTTTGCAATTTCAAAAGTTTGCAAATATGTTTTTTTACAACTTCAAAAAAAGAAAATTAACTATCACTATTCTAATGTGCGCAAGATGCACAAGGTTCCAAGGTGTACTAGGTGCACCTTTTGGAGAGGTGCACTTTAGTAGAGGTATACTTTTTTAGAATTTGACACAAACTAGAAAATCCTGATCCATCATCTCCATTTTAGCAAGCTTTGAGATCTTCACATGGTACACATGAGTTCCTCGAACTTAGCCATTTTCATAAGTGTCATTGTGACAAAGGACTCCCTCAAATTCTACCACTTCCATTCATCATTTCATCATCTTCCTCAATTCTACCTCTACAAAAACCACCCATTGTTCCATCAAATCCTCCAATGGCCTTTATTGGAAATGTTGTAGACTCACCAATCAACTTGATAGGTGCATTTAATGGCCTTCCTAAAAATCCTAAGAAGGTTTATGAAAGGTTCACCTATGGAGAGACAAGAATCGCTAAAGATCACATTAAGGTATTTAAAGAAATTTGCAACTGAAAGAATATTGCTAATGAGAATGTAGTTATTTTCTTATTCCCTAACTCTTTGGGAGAAGTTTCCTGAAATTGGTATGTTAAATCACCATCTAGATGTGTCAGAGATTGGGATACTTTAAAAAAATGTTCTTGCAATAATTCAAAACTTTCATCAATTCATATCAATCAAAAGGGACCTAGCAGAGATAGTTTAGCACTTCAATCATCACTTTCATATGCCCTACTACAAGTTGGAAATGTTATACACTATATTAGTTGATGCTAAAATTCATATATATCTGAATCTTATGGACCATCTTACTATTATTTTCCTAAGAAGACTTCCTATGGCAGATATCGATACATTAGATAAAGTCTTCTTGGAGGCAATTACCTTTACAAAGCAAACCAATCCTAATGAAGGAGGATTGATGCTTCCAACTCAAGCTATTATAATGATGCCAACATATCCTATTGGAGAACCCATGATGTATAGCCAATTCGTACCAATGAATCTAGTCCCATTATAGCAGTCACCTACTCTGAAAACCCCAGCTATTGTAGACACCTAAAAATCCTTTAGAAAATAAAGTATTTTTATTTTCTGAAAAATTCCTGATAACAATATCATTTATTAATTAATTAATTTTTATGCCATTAAATCCTTTTATCTTAATTAAAAATATTTAATTAAGGAATCCCTCCCAAAAATGTTTAAATCTTATTTAAACATTATTTCTTTATTTATTAATTATTTAATTAATAAATTGACCAAAAATCCTAAAATAAATAAAAAAATTATTTTTTTCCCAAAAGTTGGCCAATTTCCTTATGACCAATAACCTCTTCCAAAATCTTCTAATCCTTCTTTAATTTCGATTAAAGGCTAATCCCATCATTTCCTACCCCTAATCCGAACTCAAAATATTTAATTAAGATTAAATATTAATCCTCATGTTTATTAAAAAAGTTTTAATAAATATCTCCTCAACCCAAACCCTTGAAATAAATAAAACTTTATTTATTTCCTAAAAATCTAATTTATCCTCATCCTAAGAAGTTCTAGACTCTTCTAGAAAGTCTTCATCCTCATCCTAGGAAATTCTAGACTATTCTAGAAAGTCTTTATCCTCCTCCAAAATCTAGACTCTTCTAGAAGATGTCTTTAAACCTAATCCTAATCCCCTCCTAACCTTGTCACATTCCCTAAACATGGGTTAAAACTTCCTAACCCAAGCCAAAGTTAACAAATATCTCCTCCTTCACCCACCCTCATTAAATGCCATCCACTTGCCTATCCCTAAGCTAATCCTAAACCATCCTAATCCATCCTCTAATCATTTGCACAAGCCTAAGCAAGCTTAAAACCTTCCTAATCAAGTCCAAGTCAAATTTTCTCTCATCACCCTCAAAATATCTCAACCATAAAACTTTATGAAGTCCACTAGGCCATAAATGACTCTTACAAGCCCTTTTATTGCTCTTACAAGTCATTATGAGGGTCTTTATGAAGATTTTATCCCTTGAGCCTCCTTTGTTGACTCATCCTTCCCCTTTTCTCCATCCTCTCACCATGTGACATGTGTCACTCCTTGATTGGTTGTAAGGAAGCACAATCCATGTGCTCTCCTCTCATGCAATCTAAGCCCTCCATGAGCTTTTTCCCATCCTTGCATCTTAGCCCTCAATCCCTCAAGCCTCTTGCCTATAAATTGGATCTTTCCCCTTTGCAAAATAACACAATCCATGAAGTAAAGTTATAATGCTATTTTGAGAGCCAAATCCATACTAAAGCCATCTATCCACACCAAAAATCTACAATCATCCATTGAAGCCCTTTTTGAAGCATAAAGCTTGAGCATACATCCTATCTATTTAGACAAAGCTACTCAACAAGAGAGCTTCTTATTGAGAGAGCCCATTAATGGCTCATATACTTAATTAAGAGCTCATCTTAGTCTATCTTTAAGTTTATGAATTTAGTTTAGTTTGTAGAAGCTTTATTTAAATTTGGTTTCTATTAGCATACTAACATTTTCTCATATACATTTTGGCACGCTCGGTGGGACCCTGCATGGGTCATCTTCATTAGCTTTTTTAGTCAAGTTTTGTATGTCATTTGCTAATTTTGGCTAATTTTTCTTTTTTTTTTATTGGTACGATTTTATAAATTGGTTTTGTAGGTCCACATGAGCATGAAGAAGACAAAGGAACTCATAATCTATCTCATAGTGTTTGCAGATTTTTCAAGCTTATAGGTGGACAAAGAACTTGAAATTCTTCTTCCTCTTCTTGTCTATATTCTTCTTATTCCATCTACTTCTTCTTCTTCTTCTTGTGGGAGATCTTGGCCATTTTTTTTTAAGGAAGCAAAATCATACACACTTCTTTTTAGTGCTTAGAATGAACCCCCAAATCATACTTAAATCCATTGAAAAATTAAAAATTTGCAAGAAAGAAAAAATCTTTTAACAAGTGAAACTAAACCAATCTAATCATTTGCATCCTTGCAACATCAAGGTTTTAGATGCATTCATGCAAAATTAGGAACACTTCATTTTTGAGAATTTAAAAATAACTTCAAGTTTCCATTTCAAAAGGTTCAAAATCAACACTAAGTGCACACCAAAGTTCTTTTAAAAAATCTCATGAAAACTAAGAGTCCTAAATGGTTGTCAAAAATTGTCCTAAAAGCTTTGTTATTTGTTCCAAACAAATGTCTTATTGCAAAATCTTGAATGTTTCTTAGGTTTTTCATGCATCAAGACAATCTAGGAATATCATTTTTGGGCTTAAAATATGCAAACTAGAACACAAAATCTTGAATGAAAACCAAAGTCCAAAGAGTCATTTTAACTTTTGAGTCCAAAAAAATCTTGAATGATCTAAGGTTAAAACAAAGCACTTCAAAGTTCTTAAAACAACACACAAAATCTCAATCTTGAATGCTCAAAAGAAAACACTTGAATGTTTAACCACTTGTCTTTGAATGCATGTTGCTAAAATCAAACTCCACTCACTTGGATTTTTAGTGGTGTTTCTAAAAAATTCCATGAATGCGCATTAATCTCACTCACACTTCATTTGGGCATAAAAATTGAACAACTATTGACGTGGAGGGCCTCCGGGCGCGCGCTTGGCAATCGAGTTTCACACATCTTTGTTTTGGGCTTAAAATAAACTCACACTCAATCTTGAATGCCTAAAAATCAATGAACATCGCATGGTTTTGACACATTTTCAATGGCGCTCGCATTTCTTATGTTGACGATCTCTCGACTTTCACTATGCTAATGACACTATCAAATTGGAATGAACATTGTATGCCATAATCACAAGTGTCTTCAATCATAGCTTACAAAATTTAAATCATCAATTGGAATAAACGCGTGTCTTTTAAAGCCCAATATCATGTATGTGTTCTTTTTTTACACTTTTTAGGAGGCCTGCTTGGGGATTTCATCACCCCTTGGGACGACCTCAACTCCAGCGTTCCGGAGGAGTATAAAGATTGAGAGGTGAATCCAAAGACACCTCTCTTGGGATCAAAATTTTGTCACTCGGGCTAAGCCTCAAGGAACTTTATACCCTTGAGAAGTGAAAGAGGAGAAGTGGGTTACCGCTCCTCTCAGCTGTGTGACATCTTTTTGGTTTCATCTACGGATTTGGGCCTCACGTACCTTGCGTATATTGAGGACTCCCTAGCTAAACCAAATTTCATCCTTGTAGAAAGCTTCCTAGGATATTGGTGTGTTTGACGTGCTTGCTCAAAACTTTTGTCTGCTTATTTGTTCATAGCTTTTGAATGACTGTTTGCAAATTTTGGTCGAAATCCCAGAAAAGCAAAAATCTCCCAACTCAAGGCATACTTAGCGTAGTCACTGCCTTATCAGAAAATCATCCAAGCTCCCCCGATGCAACTGAATCTATCTAGTTCTTTGCCTTAGAACAATCCCAAATCCAAAGTCCATCCAAATCATCCCCCCAACCCGCTAGCAACCCAACCAAAATCACCCAAGCCTTTAAAGAGTTGTTGTCACTTTGCTAGATTTTGCTATCCAATCAATCCTACCAATCAACCAATCTCACCAAGGTTATCCCTTTGACAACGCATTGTCTAGGGTAATCCAGCTTTGTCACTTGTATCCCTCATCACATTGAGCTAAAGGTTGGGATCCACAAGTGGTCAATCTCGTGTCATGCCCATAGGATCATTAGTCTATCCTCAAGTTGACACAATCACCACAAATCCTGCACATAGGAAAGCAAAACTCTCACTTTTTGATAGCATACCCTTGAAGTCTTCCACCCACAAGAAAGCCAAAAATCTCCAGCCAATCCTCCTTAGGTCTGTCATACAGCTTTGACTCTCCCTAAGAAATCTTTCATCAGCCAATCCAAAATCTGTGCTTAACCCAAATCCAACCATGAGCTTCCGTGTTCATCCATATGCAAGACCCCATCCCCATCAAACTCACCATCAAAGCATGAAGTACCAATCCTATCATGATGTGTTTGGTCGCATTGTCCTTGCTCCCGCCACCTCCTATTCTAATGATGATGAAAATCTTGTTGACTATGACGGGTATATTGAAAGCCTTAGAAACATTCCCCCAAGCATCTCCCAAAATCCAAGAGTTATTCCAAACTATCTAGTCATGCCATCTGATATTCCAGCTTCCCCTCCATCACCCCATCAACCAAGCTTCCAATCTTCCACCCCCATCACACTAGCTATTCCTGTTAATCCACCTCCACCTTCGACACATGAGTCTCCAAGGAATCTCCTAGAGGAAATACAAGAAAAGTTGCCTCCAACAGTCGATAAGCCATGTCATCTAATCCAACCATGTGAAGTAGTCAGTGATGAAGCTTCCCCATCTATAATATCACCTCCATCTCCCATAGCTATCATCCCCATACCATCCATCAAATTGCTTAAAATCCTTCCACTTCTCGCAAGCATCAAAAGCCCACCACCTGTCAAATCCCTCCAAATCCTATCCACATCACCTCCAAGAATTTCCCAAATCTCTCGTAATGACCCTTATGCATCCATCTTCTACTCACCCATCTCCACTACTGAATCTCTCATCTATCCATCCGCTGCCTTTGAAGAATCCATCCCTTCACCTCCTATCGCACCATCCACTCCAAACCAATCCTATCAAGATCCTACCCAAAAGCATGTTGACATCCCCCAAAGCATAAATGAAGATATCATCGTACCATGTCTTCCATCCATAGTGCAGTCACCATCTCCTCCATCTCCAAAACCTCGAGCCATATCTCCTCCACTACAAGATATCTTGTCATCCCACCAGCTACATCAAGATCCTATCCTTCCATCTCCCCCGCTCCATGCTTCCATCTTACCACCTATCCAAGCTATTCCACCATCTATAATCTACCCTGTTGGTTCACTTACATTCATCCACGGTGGCCCTCTCTCAGCAAAAGAATTAAGAACAGTATCTCCCCATTGCAATAAACTTAATAAATCACTTCTACCATTTTCTGCAAGCAAAAAGTTTCCTCAGCTTGTTCAAATGCTCAATCGATGGCATTATCAAGGTCAAGGTTTAGGACCACAAGAGAAAGGAATCAAAGAGCCTATTATTGCACAAAAAAATCTAGGATTTCATGGTCTTGGATATGTATCCAAAGGCTCACCATCTAAAGGTGTTGGTACACCACACCCCCAAACTAAGCCTATCTCCAAGCCCACCATGCCAGCCTCCCATCACTCCTTCAAGAAATCTTATGTCATCCCCCCTCCACCATCTTTGCAACCCAAAACAACCTACCATATCCCCCCTTCATCCGCTAAATCCATTTTGGGTCCCTATGTCCCAAAATCTACCATCCTCCATCCTCCTATCAGCCATCATAAAAATCCTATTCCATCCATTTCTATGCAAGATCAACAAAGGCACATATCAGGGCACATCATCCATCATCATCCCCCTACATGCTCTTTCATATCCTCTCCATCTCACAAAGCTTCTCCTAACCATCTTCCCAAAGCTTACCACAACAATGTAAATGCCAACTTCAAAATGCATAAAGCTAAAAATCCACATCCTAGGCAATCCTATGTCTATTCTAAAAGACATACTCCAAAAAGGCAAAATCCAATCAAAGAATGCAAAACAATGCAAAAGCCTATGAAAAGAAAATCCAAAACCATGTGGATCCCCAAGAAAAAAGTTGAAACCCAATGCATAATGGCATCCACCATTGCTAATCCCCCATCTAGTGACTCATGTCCCCCATCTCCTAACTCCATCTTGGGTGCCTATATCCCCAAGTACGCTTCCACAAATCCTCCATCATGCCCGCATCTACCATCTATCCCCCATATGCTCTTTTCACACCCGTTCCAACATGTGCCAATGTTGCTCTTGCAAGCATCCCCATCTCATGCTCCTTTCCAGCATTTTCATCCCTCCATCTCCTACCATCAATCCCATCTAATCCGATCTATTGCATAAATCACACATCCGGTGTACCAATAGCTAGCAACAAAATTGAACATTCCAACAGCTAGTGAAAAATCCCAAAAAAGCCAAAATAGCTGAAGAAAGCCAAAATCATTCCAGCTAAGTCCAAAGTCAAAAAGTCAAAAAAAGAAAAGAAAAATAAAGCGTCCACTGGTGAAAACTTGGCAATTCAAGCGCCTTGGACAAGTACCATGATGAAAACTTGGCAAACAAGCGTCATGCGTAATCTCGCCATCCCCAGCTTAGCCTATCACCCTCATGCTTTTGGTCATCTCTTGACATCCAGCTCCATCTTCCAATCTATCCACCTATCCTCCATCCTCCAGCTTCCATCTCACACCATCCACTAATCTTATGCAGCTTCAGCCAATCATCTCAGCTATCATCCATCTCCCTAGCCCCTTTAGCTTTTTCCATCCTAGCTTCAATCCTATCACATCCATCATAAGACCTCCTTCCGCATGTTACCTTCTGATTGGGGGCACTATATTCCTTGGAGATCTTGTCTTGTCCATCCTCCCTTGTCATTGGTATCTAGATCTAGGCTATCCTCATCCAAACCTAATGTCATCTCTTTATATCCATCATAATCTTAGCTATCTACCATCCTATCCAGCCATCTCATCCTGCTCCTCTAGTTATCCTTGGTCACAAAATCTCTCATCATCATTGGATGCATCCTGCCAAATCCATATCTTTCACTATCACCCCACCCTTAGCTTTCACATCTTGCACAACATCGAACCATCCCGCTATCCTATCATCCTGAGCTTTTTCCTACTTGTAACTATCTTGGTCAGCTTCAGCTTGTAAATATCTTGGTCTGTCAGCTTGTACATCCTCTTTAGCTTAGTACCGTTGTATCTATCCAACTTTCGTGTTTGTTCCTCCTTGATTAGCATCTTGCACACATCACACAACCCTTGGTTAGCTATTCCAATGCATCCTTTAGCTAGATCTCCTGTCACCAAAGTGCTATCCTTCTTAGTTCAGCTTGCCAGACGCATCACCCATCCAGATCCATTAGCTTAGGTGCTCTCCGATAGATCCTTGTAGGATATAGCTTTCCTCATGTCTGATCTTGGTCTGTTAGTACCTCATCCTACCCATCTCATTGGCAAACGGTTCTCTTTTGGATTTTCACTTTCTTTTGATTTGGGATCTTCTCTTTTGGGTCTTGAAGTATCTTTTCCAAGAAATCTTTTTGTTTCCTCCTCAAGGTTGCCACGATCTTCCATATCATGGTATGCTACGAATGGGGCAATCTGAGCGTAAGGTCTTGATCAAGTCTTTTGTTTATTTTTCTTTTCTGCTTGTGGGTTACCCAGTGTCATTTCCACACTGCTTCCTCTAGGATTCATGTGTGATGTTGGGGCAATCCTTGTGTGTTTGTTTTGAGTTAGTTTGTCAGTCCTTTGGACGATTGGTGAAAAGGCCTTGATGTTCTTGGTAACCTTGGCAACTAACCAATAGTCCTATAGCAAATCTAGTGCTCAACTACATGGTGGTACTTCTCTTTGAAGTATCCCCCCGCTCAAAAAGCTTCAATGGTTTTTCTTCATCTCTGTTATCCCCCATCCATATCCAGCATCCATCTCTCCTACCCCAGCTTATGCATCAGTATCTCTTTGAATCACTCATCACTCTTAGCTTTAGGGATCCACAATCCTAGTCTTAGGGATCCACCAATCCAAATCAATCCACCAAGCCTCATCTTTCGAGATCCACAATCCTAGTCCTAGGGATCTCCGAAACCCATCTTCCACCAATCTAACTCTTTGAAATCCTGTTGCATCAGCTTTATAATCCCCTCATCCATCTCCCTATCTTGGATTCCTTTTTATAGCGCTCTGCTCCTTCATCCTCCACCATCCCTGAGATCTTAAGCTTGCCTCCTCTTGTGCATCTGATTCTCCTTTATCATTCTCCCATAGTAAGAGTTTGAGCTAACTAAACCTCTTCTCTTAATCCAATTTGAGTCTCCTTGCTCATCCCAGATTCTTGTATTTTTCAAGAAGCCACCAAACCTCACTTTCTCTCCCCGCTGCCTTCTTGAGGGGGCATCTCATAGTCCATTCTCTCCACTTCTGCTCTAGCCTTGGGCATCTTATTTTCTTATCTTTGATGCCATGCCACTTGCGGCATCACATCAAAGAGGGGCAAAATGTAGACACCTAAAAATCCTTTAGAAAATAAAGTATTTTTATTTTTTGAAAAATTCCTGATGACATCATCATTTATTAATTAATTAATTATTTAATTAATTAATTAATTAATTTTTATGCCATTAAATCCTTTTATCTTAATTAAAAATATTTAATTAAGGAATCCCTCCCAAAAATGTTTAAATCTTATTTAAACATTATTTCCTTATTTATTAATTATTTAATTAATAAATTGACCAAAAATCCTAAAATAAATAAAAAATTTATTTTTTTTCCAAAAGTTGGCCAATTTCCTTATGACCAATAACCTCTTCCAAAATCTTCTAATCCTTCTTTAATTTCGATTAAAGGCTAATCCCATCATTTCCTACCCCTAATCCGAACTCAAAATATTTAATTAAGATTAAATATTAATCCTCATGTTTATTAAAAAAGTTTTAATAAATATCTCCTCAACCCAAACCCTTGAAATAAATAAAACTTTATTTATTTCCTAAAAATCTAATTTATCCTCATCCTAAGAAGTTCTAGACTCTTCTAGAAAGTCTTCATCCTCATCCTAGGAAATTCTAGACTATTCTAGAAAGTCTTTATCCTCCTCCAAAATCTAGACTCTTCTAGAAGATGTCTTTAAACCTAATCCTAATCCCCTCCTAACCTTGTCACATTCCCTAAACATGGGTTAAAACTTCCTAACCCAAGACAAAGTTAACAAATATCTCCTCCTTCACCCACCCTCATTAAATGCCATCCACTTGCCTATCCCTAAGCTAATCCTAAACCATCCTAATCCATCCTCTAATCATTTGCACAAGCCTAAGCAAGCTTAAAACCTTCCTAATCAAGTCCAAGTCGAATTTGCTCTCATCACCCTCAAAATATCTCAACCATAAAACTTTATGAAGTCCACTAGGCCATAAATGACTCTTACAAGCCCTTTTATTGCTCTTACAAGTCATTATGAGGGTCTTTATGAAGATTTTGTCCCTTGAGCCTCCTTTGTTGACTCATCCTTCCCCTTTTCTCCATCCTCTCACCATGTGACATGTGTCACTCCTTGATTGGTTGTAAGGAAGCACAATCCATGTGCTCTCCTCTCATGCAATCTAAGCGCTCCATGAGCTTTTTCCCATCCTTGCATCTTAGCCCTCAATCCCTCAAGCCTCTTGCCTATAAATTGGATCTTTCCCCTTTGCAAAATAACACAATCCATGAAGTAAAGTTATAATGCTATTTTGAGAGCCAAATCCATACTAAAGCCATCTATCCACACCAAAAATCTACAATCATCCATTGAAGCCCTTTTTGAAGCATAAAGCTTGAGCATACATCCTATCTATTTAGACAAAGCTACTCAACAAGAGAGCTTCTTATTGAGAGAGCCCATTAATGGCTCATATTCTCAATTAAGAGCTCATCTTAGTCTATCTTGAAGTTTATGAATTTTGTTTAGTTTGTAGAAGCTTTATTTAAATTTGGTTTCTATTAGCATACTAACATTTTCTCATATACAGCTATAACATATCTAGGATATGAACCTCTAGAAGTTGCTTCTTTTTGAGAAAAAAAGGAAGCAACTTCTATTGAAGAAGACAAAAATTTTACCTCCAAGTTTGGTCAAATGAAGGAGACCATGTCCCAAATGAATAATGAGCTGACCTACTTGAGGTTGTCACAAGGAAAAAATAATAACTTTTAGAGAAATAGTACTGGTCCTTACAACAACAACAATTATAGTTAGAGCTACAATAGGAATTTCAATAGAAACAACAATACTAGAAACAACAATGGAGTAAAAAATTGCAATCCTCTTGATTGCAACAATGGTTTCCAAAGATAGAATTGACAATGGATCACTCATCTAAACAATGGAAGCATTCCTCTAGATAACTGTTATAATAATGCTTAGTATGTGGACATCAGTCAGTATCAAAATAGTCAAAATGGACATAACAATGATGGTTCATATTACAATGGAAATCAAGAAGTGAATAAGAATTCACAAGCAAATGATAATGTGCCTCCCATAAAATTTGATGCTATGCTACTAGAATCTTGTGATCTAGCATCGAACATAGAAGTGGAACCACAAGTCAGCAAAGAATTTTCTTTACCATTTAGTCAAGAACTAGATACACAACTAGAAGCAATGCTTGCTTTTCAAAATGACAATCGAAAGGAAATGTGTGTACAATCTTGAAAAATTGTTACTAGTCTACTAAAATGTATAGTGCGGTGGAAGATTTGAAATGAACAAAGGCCAACATGTCCATGTTCAACATGTTGCAAAACTATCCTCATCAAAAAGAAGCACTAATGAAAACCCTTAATCATACAAAGGTATCCCATAATGTGAATACTGATCCATCATCTCCATTTCAATGAGCTTTGAGATCTTCACACGGTACACACAAGTTCCTCAAACTTAGCCATTTTTGTAAGCCTCATAGTGATAAAGGATTACCTCAAATTCTACCACTTCTATTCAACATTTCATCATCTTCCTTAGTTCTACCTCCATAAAAACCACCCATTACTCCACCAAATCCTTCAATGGCATTTTTTGAAAATGTTGTAGACTCACCAATCAACTTGATAGGTGTACTCAATGAACTTCCTAAGAATCCTAAGAAGTTTTTCCCAAGGTTCATCTATGGAGAGACAAAAAATGATGAAGATCACATTAAGGTATTTCAATGAAATTTTCAAATAAAAGCATATTGCTAATGAGAACATAGTTCTTTTCTAATTCCCCTACTCTTTGGGAGAAGTTTCCTTTAATTGGTATGTTAATTTATTGTTTGGATGTGTTGGAGACTACGACACTTTCAAAAAATTGTTCTTGCAATAACTCAAAACTTTCATCAATCTAGTTGTGATACATCATCAATTCATATCAATCAAAATGAACATAACAGAGACATTCACACTTCAATAATCACTTCCATATGGCCTATAGCAAGTTAGAAATGCTATATAGCATACTAATTGATGCTACAATTCATATTTATATGAACCATATGGAAAATCTTACTGTTATTTTCGTAAGAAGACTTCTTATGATAGATATCAACACATTGAATAAAGTCTTCTTGGAAGCAATTACCTTTACAAAGTAGGCCAATCTTAATGGAGGAGGATTGATGATTCCAACTCAAGCTATTACAATAATGCCAACATATCCTATTGGAGAACCCATAATGCCTAGCCAATCCATACCAATGAATCTAGTCCCATTATAGTAGTCACCTACTCCAAAAGCCCCAGCTATAAAATTTATAGGATATGAGCCTCCAAAACTTGCTTTCTTTTTAGAAAAAAGGAAGCAACTTCTACTGAAGCAAACAACATTTTTTCCTCCAAGTTTGGTCAAATGAAGAAGACCATGTCCCAAATGAATAATGAGCTGAGATACTTGAGGTTTTCGTAAGGAAAAAATAATAACTTTCAGAGAAATAATACTGGTCCTTAGAAAAACAACAATTATGGTCAAAACTACAATAGAAATTTAAGTAGAAACAACAATACTGTAAACAATAATGGAGGAAACAATTTCAATTCTATCAATTGCAATAACAGATTCCAAAGACATAATTGACAATGAAATGCTCATCTAAACAATGGAAGCACTCATATAGATAACAATAATAATAATTCTTAGTATGTGGACATCAATTAGTATCAAAATAGTCAAAATGGACCTAACAATGATGGTTCACATTACAATGGAAATCAAGAAGTGAATAAGAATTCACAATCAAATGATAATGTGCCTCGCGTACAATTTAATGCTATGCTACTAGAATCCTATGATCCTACATAGAACATGGAAGTGCAACCACAAGTAAACAAAGAATTTTGTTTACCATTCATTCAAGAACCAGATATGCAACTAGAAGTAATGCTTGCTTTTCAAAATGACAATCAGAATACTTACAATCTAAGAAGTAAAAAAGAACCTATGATAGATGGGATTCCTTTAGCATTACAACCAACTCCTCCTGATCTAAGAGTGAAGAATAATCCAATACCAATTAGACCTCCATATGGAGGATAGTGAAATTAGAATCAAGGAAATGTGCCTACAATCTTGAAAAATCCTCCCTAGTCTACTAAAATGTATAATGCAGTAGAAGATTTGAAACAAACAATGACCAACATGTCCATGTTTGACATGCTAAAAAATTGTCCTCATCAAAGTGAAGTACTAATGAAAACTCTTGATCATACAAAGGTACCCCATAATACAAATATTGTTCCTCAAAAGAAAGTATCTCAATAGGTCAATGCTTCGATGGCCATGCCAACTATGTTTAAAGAAAAGGTTGGGGTACCTCCTTTTTTTCTTAGCATCAAAATATATGGGAAGAATCTTTGCAATTGCCTAATTGATTTAGGAGCTTCTTGTAATATTATGCCATTTTTGATAGCACAAATTTTGGGAGTCACTCCTTATCCCTCTAATCAAATAGTGATACAATTGGATAAAATGAAAGTAAAAGTCATGGGTGTATTGAAAGATGTTCGGATATAATTGAGAGTTGACCCTTGAATTCAAAACATTATTGACATACATGTGGTTAAGATTCCTAGAACATATAGATTGCTACTAAGTAGAGAATGGACAAAATGCCTAAGAGGATGGTTTTCTATGGACTTTACTCAATTGTGGTTACCATGCAAGGGTTAAATAATTATATCAAAATAGATGCGGAACCAAAGTAAAGAACAATGATTACAAAATACAATGCACCAAATGAGGCTACATTCTTACAATCAACTTTGGGATCTTATAAAGTAATGGACTTTGATACAACTTCAACTAAAATATCAGATGATCAAGATGGAAGATCCATGATTCCAATCCCAAAGAAAGAGACCATAACACAATTTATAGACAACATGATGACCAAATTTAAATGTTTAGGAGAAGAAGCCAACTATAGTATTTTGTTTCTCCTATGATTTTGAAAATTGCATAAAGTTAGTCATTCAAAGTTTGAATGTTCACATTGCCAAGAAGTAGTTACTAAAGTATTAATGTAGATAATGGAAATAAAGAGTGGTAATGTTCCAAAAGAAATATCCACAAAATATCAAAATTCTACAGACATATCTGAATTTTTGGAAAAAGTTGAAGAGGAAATTGAAGATCTAAATGCATCATATAGTGATACCTCTTTAGATGGTGGAGGTTTGTCTTCTCCTCCACTAGGAATAATCAAGGTCCAGAGAAGGAGATGTTATGTAAAAAGTCAAGGATGGACTTCAGTGGTCATTAATCCCAAGCCTAAAGTGGACAAAATTAGAGAATTGATAGGGAAAATTCAGGATAAACAAGAAAAACATATGCCCTCTATATCAAGGACTGCCAATGAGAAATCGTCAAGTCCACCTTGTGAGATATTATAATGGGTTCCAAAGAGACAATATTTTAAAGTCCAAGTGAAATAAAAGCTATCAATGTATAAGTATAAGATTAGGAAGCCCAAAGAATATTCGATGTGGAATATCTAGTTCACTGGTTCCAAATGTCAATTGGGAGTTGGCATAGGTATTGAGTTAATCAACCCAAAAATGTGGTTCCTTCTATGTAGCATATCGATTATAGTTTAGATGTACTAATAATGTTGTAGAGTATGAAGCTTTCATTTGAGGACTTCTATTTTCATTAGAAAAGTGGATCATAGCTCTCATAATTGAAGGAGTCTCCTAGTTGGTGCTAAGACAAGTGCAAATTGATATGCTCTTACAATTATAGGAGGTTTTTCGCTTACCAAAAGAGAGTATGGGATCTAATGGATGACTTCAAATTTTTGGACATAAATTCCATTCCAAGGAGAAAAAATATGGTAGTAGATGCCCTTGCCATTTGAGCTAGTGCATTACAACCAGTCAAGAGAACAAAATTGAAAATATTTTTAGTAGAATTTGTTATTGCCCTGTCTATCCTAGACAATATGAAAAACTTCTAGGTTTTTCTAGATGATCAACATATACTTGAATTTATCATGTGCAATGGCTACTTTAAAGGGCAAGAGATTGATGACACTCTAGATGAAAAACCTATGGATGATGATCTTAGAGATGAAGATGGGATCCTGAACTTGAAGGCCAAAACTATCCGCAAGGGGATGGTTGAGTCAAAATGCATTTTTTATCATGATGAATCAATGCCTTGCAAAAGAAGGATCAAAGAAAAGGGGATGAAGGAATGCGATTCATATAATTTGAGTACTAACAAATATCATGTTGGTGTTGTTTAGACTACTAGGCAGAAAAGGCCTTATACTAGTATTCAGAGAATTTAACTTAGTCTAAGGACTTAGTTACTTCCTATGTTTAAGCAAGAAAACTTTAGATCTAGTTCCAACTTCAACAAAGTCACCATAATTCTCTACTCTTCAAGCTCTACCAAACTTAGGTGGGTGCACCTTAGGGATGTATTGGTTATATAATTGATTATTTTGCAATTTTCTCACAATTCATTCAACTGAAACTTCTCTATTCTAGATGTATTTCTTCAAGGTAGAAAATGGTCATATATCTTCTATTTTTTTAAACTAATCCTTGACAATAGTAGCTAACAATGACAATCAAGAGATTACTACAAATACGTGTTTATCAATAGTTTAATTATTCATATGTTAAAGTAAAATTGATTTGATTTTATGTTTATGCCTAATGAAACCTTATGACTTCTTCAACATGAAACTGAATGTATGATCAATGCCCTATCCATTCGGATTTAGATTCTATCAAGAAAAACATTATGAACTAATTAATTTCATTACAAGTAATCTTATCAGCAATTGTCTCTAAATCCATTCTTATGAATATCCTACTATATAACTAGAAACCCTATCAATTTATTGGAGCACATACTTAATTCATTCAATTAAAAGCAACAAAAAATTGATATACAACCTATCCTAGTTGCATTAAATTTCATAAAACATGTTTACACAATCCCAAGATAACCAGTACAAAACAATGGAGATAGAATTAAAAGACAAAAATATGGTAGAACTTCTTCCTTTGCATTAATTTTCATTAAAAATTCCAAGAATGTTGGTAAAACTATAGAAATGTTTAAAATAAAATCGTAGATCCTTCATTATTTACTTGTATTCTCAAACTTATAGGAGAATACATCATAAAGTTTACAAGAGACTCAATGGATCTACAACAATGGTATAATTCTCAGAATTACAAGAAAATCAGACCTCTACTCCACATCTTGGGAATCCTTTTATAGAAAGGATTCTATAAGCTTCAAATGGGAGGAAACTTGTCAAAATCTTGATAAAAAACTAAATACAAAGACATTTATGTTTTGTTACAAACAAAATATCCTTTGTACTTGGCCTCAAAATTAAGATGCAGTTGCAAAACTAGGAGGTGGTGCTTCTCACCAAATATCTCCTTAGAAAATTCAATATGTCTTTATCTCCTATCACCATCCATTCATTTTCTTTCCCTTTTTATTTTCTAAACTGCATCTCAACTATATCTAGTCACTATCAACAGTTGGCAAATGCCTTGATATCTACAATCAATTCCCATATGGTGATATCTGTATCAATATCAGGTTAGGTGACATCTCTAATTTTATTTATCTCTTCTAAGCATTTGGTCCCCTTGGCATCAGTTATAGATTGTACCTTAGTTTTTTCCTTAGATGTATCTGCTTCCACCCTATAGAGCATATCCACCATATCATAAACAACATTAGCACCTACTTCATTATTACAAAAAGATAGAACCTAGGATGATCAAGAATACTTTCAAAAGATAATGATCATTCAACCCAGTCCTTTATTTTCACCTCACCATCCAAAATTTTAGGCACAAAATTTGGTGTCTTTGTAGCAATTGTTTTCATCTTATTTTGGACTAGTTGCATCTTCCCTCCAAAGAAATCATTCAGATCTCTTACTTTATGAATTTTTTTTCTTGTACTCACAATTTTTTTGGTAGGTCCTTCTTCTGGGGGGAGTATAGTAATTATACTATAAAAGAATGGAATTTAGGGGCCCCATGTGTTGAATAGTGGAGATAATAGAGCAATGACCTCTACACATTTGTAGTTCACTCCTTCCAATGCAATGTAGTTGTCATGCACATTTTGTGAAACTTTCTTCAATGCATTGATCTTATGAATTAAGAAATTTGTCATTCCTCTAATTTCTACCTTGTTGCTAACTTCTAGCTTTTCTACATTAGTTTTCATAAGTTGGTATGATGTTTCCCCTATTTCAAAAGTTTGGCCCTCTATTTGCATATTTTTTCATGAACTTCTATGACAACTCTGACAACTTTATTCAATGATGCCACCTCCATCTCCAACTTAATAACATCTTGTTGTAGGATAAAATTTTTCTTCATTTCTTCCTCATAACTACTTCTTGTTCCAATAATTTTTTCATATGTCTTTTCAAGTTGGGCATGAAGAGTGTACTTCTTGTTCTTATCCATTAATGCTACTGAAGAATGCATTCCCATATCTGGTCACTAGAAGAAGATTTTACATGCCAAAATATAACATTTCCCCTAGGTGACTCCTTGATTTGCATGAGAGTGGGCTTATCATCCTTTAGAGCTAAACTCCAAATGGCCATTGTTTGGGCATCCACATTGAACCCTGATCCCATCATCTCCCCATACTGATTCTCATCCTAAAAAGAAACTAATTTCTCTTGTCTTCTTATCTGATACTAGTAGAAAGGAAGATATTAGATCCCATCATAGAAAGATAACCATTCAACTCCTTGTTACTAGATCTCCAGTACCTTTAGCAGTAAGGGTTTCACTAGTAGGGTCATAATTTTCATAACTTTTGCACCAACCCAACAATTACTTCATCTAAATCTCTAGGCTTCAACTACAATTTTAGTTCATTTCTTTTCATTTTAAAAAGGAATCTTTTGAATTTATTTGACTTGATAAATTTTTCATCATTCATAAACTCCTTAGCCTCAATGATTCTATCATCAATCATTTGTGCCTCTAATCGCAGTCTTTTTGTTCTCTACTCATCTACAGATGCCTGGGATATTAAGAATCTTCTCCTAACATCATCAAAATATTTTCTCACCTTTGGAAATATCTAGAGAGCCTTTTGTTGAGCCTTATCTAGTATTTTTACCATGTTTTGCTTCTTATGCCTGTATTTTACCCATGCAAAACCCTCAAGAACATCGTATTCAGGTTGATCATCTTCATATTGATCTTGTTCATCAAATACCTAAACTGTATATTCATCATTAGAGTAGTCTGATTCAATCTTCTTTCTAATTTCTTATAGGACTTGAGATACCAACACATCAAAATTATCTATACATTTATCTAATCTAGCCCAATATTCCTTATCAAGATAAAACCCTTTAAAAAATGGGTCTGTCTTTCTCTATTCTTTCTCATAGCCAACAATATCTCTACACTTAATCATTCTTTCTTTGTAGAGATCCTCACTCAACACATTAGCAATAACATCCTCTTCCAACATAGGCTTTGTGGGAGGATAGATTATATCCTATCATGTTCTTCAAGGCATACCTTACTACATTACAGGGTTCATAAGTTTTGGCTGGCCCAATTGGCCTTTTATAATTTTGTAAAAATAAATTGGTCTACTCAATGGCATTCTTGCTAATTTTAAAATCCCCTACCTTAGTACATTTGCATAAAAATGTTCCCTTCTTGACACATTTCCCTAAATAATCCATATTTAGAGAAAAAAATTGTCAAAATATTTCTACCGATACTAAACTCTCATGAACATATTTAGGGAAAATGCTAAGGACATCCAAAAATCCTTATAATAGAATATTCTTCATATAAGAAAACACTACCCAAATCATGAGTTAATTGGTTTGCAACATGAAAGAACCGTTTAGGTCTAACAACCTTCCTAACATTTCTAGGAACTCTTTCAATTTTATACACCCTATCATTTTCAAAACTAGATGAACAAAATCATTATTGAAAGAGATAATAGTTGAATATGGATAATACATTTTCCATAACCATGTCCATCTTTTCACTTGCAACCTCTCTCCCCACTCTTGTGCTGACTCAAAGTAGCTTTGATCAACTATGTCAACATTCTTTGATAAGATAAGGTGCATGATCTAAGAGTAGTGAGGGAACTTGAAATCCTGTAGTTCTCCTTGTTGGGTAATAGTGATTTCTTTGTGAAATCTCTTAATGATGTAATCTACAAAATCATATCTAACATAGTGATTCAGGTCTTGAATTTTCAAAGCCATTATATAATATGCCCCTGAAGCATTCATGGTTCCATTTATACCTAGGGCTTTGTCAATCCCAAACATAGTATTATGAAAGTATCTCTAAAAGAAATCCAATGGCATGATTTCCTCAATATCCCTCCTCTTTGGAATCTCTCCTACATCCTTCTTCACCTTCTGAATGTCTCTAGTCATCTTTTTATCCATATAAAAACTCTTTTGTTTTTTGAAATTTTCATTCAATTCCTTAATATCAATGGGAAATGACATAGGTCCACCCAAATAAAATGCCTCTATGAATGTATCCTTATCCAATGCTAGAAAAACACTTTTAGACCCTTCTTGTGGAATGATTTATTATCAGGACTATAACACTTGATTAATTCCTTGACAAAATCTACATCCACAAATAATTTTGACATTATATATTTTCCCAAATTTCTTACCCAAGGGTTGCAAATTGGAACTTTTTTCACTCTATTTTTGTAGAAAAACTAGAACAATTCATACTTGTTTCTATTAGGGACAACTGCATGTTTGGACATTGCATATGGGTCTTTGAATGCAAGGTCATTGGCATTGTGAGCATTTGTTAAAATAGGAAAGATGTGTATCCATTCTTCTACAAATGTACTGGGAGCCTTTGGTGGTGTATCTAGTACTTCAATTATTGCTTGTGCGATCAATTCTCCTTCTCATTTGGCCATTTCTACAAATATTTTCAATGATTCTATATGCTATTTGGATAGAAATCATTCAAATATCACTTCTACACTTTCAAGTCACCCAAAAAATTTAGACAATTGAGAAAATGGTAATAAAAACCTATTCTTTCCAAGCTTTATCAATTTATGAGATGAAAGCATAGCTTTAATTGGAATTCAAGGGTGGAACACTTGAAAAGCTATCAATCTTCAAAAATTAGTTCAAATCTATGTTTTTTCAGATTTTTGTACATCCAACTCAAATTTTCTTATTGAAAGAAGTCATTTTATGCTTTAAAACTTATAGGTGCAATAGTTGTGAACAAGACCATTTTTCCACTTCGCACTGGAATATTTCTTTGCTACAACATAGCTTTCAATTTTTTGAACCCTTTGTTTCTCATTCAATCATGGATTTGTTATTATATTTAATCATATCTTTGTGATCACTCTAACCTTATGACAAGCCTTTAACTTATAACATTGCACAACCTCACCATGATCTAGTCCTCAAAACAATTTATTCTTGTGACTATGTAATGCTTCAAATTTCCCTCTATCACTCCTTTGCAACTCCAAAATTGGGCATTAAACTTAACTATGTGATGGTGCGCTTAGATAACTTAATGTTTAGTTTACCTCACAATTTCATAGCTTATTTATCTAGTTTTTAAAGTAAACTTACAAATGTGCTCTTCATTATCAAATCATGGCTTTGCAGCTTAAAACATTAACATCACTTGAAACCATGTGAGGCTATGAAATCAAATTTAAGAACCACACACAACCTATTTGCATGCTCACAATTCAAGTTTTTCCCTTTTGATTCTGACATGCAAAGGTATGATCAATTCTTTTTTTGACCTTCATCTTACTTTCACAACTTAGCATCTTAACTTAAGATGTTACTTCAACTGCATGCAAGCATATGATAGCTTTCAACTTAACTACCCTCGGTGCTTTGCAACCTAAAAATCTCAAGTGTAATTAAACCTTGTGACAATCTGATGACAACCATTCACAACTTTGCTCCTCAAACCCATGGTTCATTTATATTGCCTGTGATGATACACTTAATAGGAACTTTTACCTCAACATTAACTCCTCGAACCTTCATGGCTTATCCTTGATTGTGTAACTAAACCTTTGTGATGCCATGTCAATAATTTATACTAACTATTTTCCTTCATTCACATAGGCGCAACTATTAATTCCTTAACCCAAAATAAGCCTGAGAACATGCACTCTTATTTGCTTCACACAATCATAACTTAACACATTTGAAGCTTTCATGAAATATAATAGTAGAATTATTTTAAAACTTAGAATAAGAATGCATGCATGTAAAATACATATATTCTTCTAAATATCAAAATTATATTCCTTGAACTTTAAAATAATAAAAAATCACATGCCTAGGGTTTTTCTTAATGGGTAACAAAGTTTTCACAAACCCTAGCTTATTCTCAACACATTTCTTCTACATTTTTATAGAATCTTGAAAAAATTGGGTGAGTGAAAATTCAAGCCATCAGATCCTAAAATGGTAAGAGTCAGCAAGGTGTGCAACACTTAAGAAAGGGAATATATTCACAAATTGCTTATAGAATACAAGGATGTCATTACTTGGAGCTATGAAGAGCTCAAATCATATGATCCTAAAATTATTATAGATAACATTCCATTAAAACTAGATGTCAAACCCTTTCATCAAAGGAAATACCTATTAATCTCATTATTGAACCTTTGATAATGAAGGAAGTCAAGAAATTACTCAATGCTAAGATTATCTTCCCCATTCTCCATTCTACATGGGTGGCTAACTTGGTTCCTGTGCAAAAAAAAAGACTAGAGAAATTCATCTTTGTGTAGATTTCTATAATTCAAACCTAGCATCTCAGAAGGATGACTGCCCTTTGTCCTCACTGGATGAAGTTCTACAAATTGTCAATGGTTCCAAGATGATGTCTTTCTTGGATGGATATTTGACATAAAACTAGGTAATGGTTGATGAAAAGGATAGGCCAAAGATAACCTTCATGACCAAATGGGGAACTTTTTCTTACAGAAGAATGCCTTTTAGGCTGATTAATGTAGGGGCTAAATTGCAATGAGCTATGGGTGAAGCTTTTAATAGATTAATAAACAAGTGTATAATCATCCACATGGATGACTTAATTGTATTTTCAAAGGATCGAAACACTCACATTGCTGATTTAAGATACCTATTCAATAGATGTCCTAAGTATGGCATATCACTTAATCCCAAGAAATGTTCATTTGGGGTTACTAAAGGAAAGCTCCTAGGTCACATTATCTCTGAAGCTAGAATCTTTATTGATCATGAGAGGATTGAATCCATTCTAAAATTTTCATCTCCACATAGTTGGAAGGAACTTAAGTCTTTGTTTAGGAATGTAAATTTTGTGTGAAATTTTATAAGTGGATTCATAGACATATTTCACTTGCTTAATGATTTACTCAATAAGGGAGTAAAAATAAAAAAAATTCTTGAGATTAACAAATCATTTAAGGATATCAAAGTGGGCATTTCCATGACCCTAGTACTAGTGATTCTAGATTATGGACTACCTTTCCAAATATACACTTTTGCTTCAGAACATTCATGTGCTAGGATTCTTACACAAAGGAAGGATAAAGAAGATGAAAGGCCAATTTCTTTTACAAATTATTCTAACATTGATAAAAAATCCTTTTCTTTGATCAAAGTAGTGAAGTTTTTTTGCCATTATATTTTAAGGAGCAAGGTATACATAATTGTGCCTGATCCTCCAGTTAAGACATTACTAATGCAAAATGAACAAGGTGAAATATGATGAAAATGGATGGAAATACTTCAAGAGTTTGATTTAGAGATTCAACCCATGAAGTTGGTAAGAGGACAAGGATTATAAAAAAAGATAGCTAATAACCAGATAAAGGATGAGAAGAAATTATGATTTGATGGTGAAATAGAGGTGGAAGATTAGAAGAAGATTATAGTATCTCAAGTTGATATTGACCAAGGTATAATAATGGATGTTTGGTAGTAGGATATATTGTTTACTATCATTTACAAAATCAATACCTCAATTGGATGAATAGTTTACAGCATAGGGGACTCAAAATGAAGTGTGAATCCTAATGCTACATGATAGAAATTTATAAAAAAGGAACTATGAAGGGATTTATCCAAAGTGCCTTATACATGAAGAAGTAAAGGAAGTTTTGGAACAATTTCATGATGAATATGGTACAGGGCATGGTTTAGTAGAGGATACTACCCATATTGTTTTAAGATCAAGTTATTTCTAACCTACAATATTCAAAGATACTTTTGAACATGTGCGTACTTGCCACATTTGTCAAACTAGTGCCAATAGAGAAAGATATCATTCAATACCATTACAAATATTGTTTAAGGTATGACCCTTTTCAAAGTGGGAGCTAGATTTTATTGTTCTAGTGAACCCACCATCATCAAGTGGACACACCTTTTTTCTCAAAGCTACTGATTACTGCACATGTTGGGTGAAAGCTAAGACTTTTAGAAATTGTATGACAAAAGTGGTTACAAACTTCTTGGAATAACACATTGTTACTAGATTTGGTATGTCATTCTTTCTAGTGTGCAATAATGGATCAGCTTTTGCATCAATATCCCTTACTCAATGGACATTGGAAAATAAGGTTATAAAATGATCTGGCCGAATCTAGAAATAAGAACTTGATCATGGTAATAAGATGTTTGTTGAAGGAAAATCCTAAAGATTGGCATACTCAACTCAAATATGTGCTATGGACATATTGAGTCGGGGTAAAGAATGCTTTGGGAACATCTCCATATTTGCTCATCTACGAACAAGAGCCAATATTCCCACTTAACTTCAGGATTCCTATTTTGAAATTCATGAGTGGGTACACTGAAGATGTTGAAAGGGTTCAGATCAAACTGATAAGTCTTTTGGAGATAGATTAGAAATGGACAACTTCTTTGGAACATATGGAAAAACATCAACCTATCATTAAGAGGTGGTTCAACAAGAGAGCTACAATAAAATCTTTCAGAATATCTAACCTTGTTCTTATGTGGGACAAGGAAAAAGAAAAGTTAGATAGCCACACTAAATTTCAATGATTATGGATTGGTCCTTATCAGATCTTAGAAATTCTAGGCGAAAATACTTTTAGGCTATGTTTCTTACAAGGGGAATTGGTTCCTTTTTTAATCAATGGGTATTTCCTAAAACATTATTTTGAGGCCTAAATAAATAAATAATTAAAAATTAAAAAATTCCTTTCTGCAATTGTCTTTGCTTTCAATTATGTGTTTTCTTTTAGTTGTGTTTTTACTTTCAAAGTTGCATCAGTCCAAGGATTAGGTGCACTCAAAATTTTATCTTGACATATATCATTTAAACCATTTTTGCATTTTGATTTTTGGAAACAAGTATTTTATTTTCAAAAAAAAATAAATGATTTTTGTTTCTTATACCAACTAAGGAATGGATTTTACTTGTAGTAATACAGGACTTTCAGTCTTGAATTTAGAATTGCAGATCAACAAGTTTTCAATGCTTTGCAAATTTAAAGATCGATTATCTTAGGTGTTTTCAAACCAAGGTCGATGGTAGCAACTCCAAACCCTACCAATCCAAACAAAAGGGTCTTCTTGAAGGGATTTCTAAGATCATTGTTTGGCGTAAGAGTTTCTATAAAGTTCTTGAAAGAGGAATGCAAGGGATGTTAACTAAATATTGAATTTGACAAATGACACCAATGTCTTGGCCACACAGTCTGAGCATCATTAGGGTATAGAAAGAAACTAAAAAAGAAAAAAAGGGTGTTAAGAATGAAGGATTCTATAAAGTCTGAGAAAGGTAATCTAACTATAGAAATGTGTGCTCTAAATAGGCTATCCAATATCAAAATAATTGCTTCATTGAAGAATAAAATGGCAACATGCGAGCTATGTAAAGAAAATATTCAAAGGATTACCTAGGACTGCAAATGAAAAGTGAGAACCCATTAAGAGCCCTCAAGACTGATTCTCTCATCTACTAAGACAAGTGATTGATAAACATCTTTCATGAGAATTCCCAATGAATTGACCAATAGGGTGGAGGATTATTTCCAAGTTGTTGGAAGCTTTTGATAGATTTCATTTTGAGATGTCAAAGAAAATAGATACACTAAACACACACTAAACTTGGAGATTCAAGATACTAAGGATTTGACTATGAAGTGACTAGAAATATGCTTTCAATGTTCAGGATTTAGTTGGTGTTTGACACATATTAGAGGAATGTTTGTTGATGAAGAAATTCCTTTGTCATTTCATCCCTTTTTTCAAGGCTATTTATTGTGGTTTCACAATGCATGCCCCATTTCTCCTAGAAATGGGGAACCCCTAGAATATTTTTTTCTTTTTCAGAACCCTAGTTTGGGGTTTGAGTCTCTTTTAAGGTTCTACCTGATTGTCAAAAACCAGACATTTTGACAGAAAAGTGAACTTTGGGATATCAAGGTGCAAATATCAAGGTGCATTCTAATGCACCTAGCGAACCTAGCAGACCTTTTAATGTGCACTAGTGCACTAAAGTACACTATAGTTGGAGCACTTCCCTTTGGAAGTGAGCACCTATCCACATGTGCAGGTGCATACCTCCATAGGTGCTCTCCATCCTGGGCCTATTAAATCTCAGGGCCCTACCTCTTACCTTACTTCATTTTCTCCCTCTATCTTCTGATGAACACAGATGTGCACATTCACAGGTGCACTATCTTTAGAGACCTACACACACAAACACCAAAACACTAAGTTATAAGGTGCACATCTTGCACACCTACCTTTTTTCTTCTCTAAAAATTAGACAAAACTTAATTTAACAAACTTCATCTAGGTGAAAGGTGTGCATGTGCACTCCTATCCAAGGTGCGTACATGTACACCTTTAAAAAACAACTTCCTCCTAAGTATTGTAAGGGTGTGAAAATAGTGCACCCCATAAGGTGTCCTATGTGTCCACCCTTTTTTCAAAACTTGGCCTACTATTACATAGTTAAGGGTGCACACCTAGCACACCCCACAAGGTGCACTATGTGCACACCCTTTTTTTAACACTTGGACTACTCTTACATAGTTAAGGGTGTGCATCTAGTGCACTCCACAAGGTGTGTCATGTGTGCACCCTTTTGAGGTTTTACTTAGAAGTAAGGCACACCTAGTGCACCCTTAAGGTGTGTAAGTTGCATTGGATTTTTTTCTAAAAAGTATAAAATGATGAGTTTTTTAGCTATTTTGTGGTGTTTTCAGGTTCTATGTTTGATTTTTTCGTAACTAAGGTTTTTGTTCAACCTTTTGAACTAATGGAATCTTGTTTTGTGTAGATAAAATGGCTTCCTCCTTATCCCCCCTCACTATAAAGATGGCTTCAAAATTGATGGTCTTCAAATTTCAAGGCATTCCAATGAAATTACACTTTTGCAATGCCCATTCAGAGATTCAAGAATCTAAGTTAGGCCATATTGACTAGAACACATTCCTAGTTCTATTTAACAAAGAAAATGAGAGGCCCCCAATGGTGTCTGCTCTCATTAGCTTGTGGTTAGTAAATGTTTCTTCACACCCAATTTTAGTACAAACTTCTAAGCTAGCTATGACATTATCAGGAAATTGTGTTTGGAAGGAAAGAGTCATTAAAAGCATAATTGGAGAGGTTGTCCTAGATCTAGGACCTAAGAACATCAAGAAATTTTTCCATCTTCCAAGGGTGGTTTAGTACATTAGGTTGACATACCATCAAGAAAAAAAGTGGTATAGAAAGCATGAGCAAGAAACCATTGAAATTATTCAATCCTCGTACCTCATTAATAGGACTCCTCTTGGCCAAAAAGTAGGGAAACTATATATGGCAAGAGGTTATATGAAGGATGGTATTAGACATTCCATAGTGCTCTTGAGTAGAATCATGGGATTACCAGTAGTGAGACACTTAAACATATGGATGGCACACTTCATTGAAACCATCTGAATGACAAAGATGCCAATTGACTAAGCCACAATTCTCAGTGAGAATTTAGATGAATAGCTAGTGGTGGTCAAGAATGATCTAAGGTTTTATATGACATCTTATTTGGTGTATCTATTAGCAGCAAGAATTACAGATTGGCCAGGGTTGTTTAAAAGGGGCAACTTGCAAGATGTTGATGCATGGCCTTATGTGGTATACCCCCAGCTAGTGAAGAAAAAAGATCTTCGATCATAGTACATAAAGAATAAAAAATAGTGAATGATGCCTTTAGGTTTGCAATTATCCGGTTCATTAAGGGAGACTATGAAAAAAGGATGTCAGAAGAGGCAAAAAAAAGTTTACAAAAATAGGTGCCTACTTCATCCAATTAAAAGCATTCACTTACTTAAGGGTAGTAGGTAAAACTATAAATCCTAAGAAGCTCCTGAGTTATCTATGTGATAGACTTATTTTGTTAGATAGTGCATGAAAACTCTTCTCTACATATGACAAAGTAAGGAAGTAGCTTAAGAAGACTTGGGTATGGCCCATTACCATAGGTCCATTATGTGTCAAGTAGAAGCAAGATATTGGAAATTTTGAGTCAAAATGGGATCAGTATCACCTAAAGGATTATAATTCCCCTTGTCCATGTTTTGACAACATTGGTAGAGTTTAGTTCTTAGCAATAAAATAATTTAAACATGAAGATGTCATGCAGAATCTTTGGATGAATATAGTAGAAGACTATGAGATCCAAATAAGGGATTATTGTAGGATGACTCTTTATTTTATAGGCAGTGCATTGAAAATTTCAATCACATTAAAGATTATGTAGCAGGACAATAAAGAGGTTGTACATCCCTTATATAATTGAGAAAAGATATATGATTGACCTATCATGAGTGTAGAGATTGATAGAGAATAAAATGTAGATATCAATCATAGGGCAAGTTATATCATCCCGTTAACTAAGGAATGGATTAAGAAACCATTCAAGCTAGATCTAATTCCATAAACAATAGTAGCAGAGTGAAGGTGACGGTGCCAACATTCACAGCCTAGTCTCCAATAAGATCGAAAATGGTGCATCAACTTGATAGAGAAGTTGGATACTTCAAGGCATAGAAGGATAATAATAAAAGAGAAAGAGCTTCCAATAACAAGCTGATCTTAAAATAGAGGCAATTCAAGAACCTAAGAACCAAGGGGCACAAAATGTAGAAGTTATTCAGACTCAAGATAATCCATCAGTACCACCACAAAAGTAGGGATAGTGATAAGAAGATAAAGCATAAGAAGTATCTAAACATGTTCAAGAAGAAGAAGCCTCTCCATCAACTCCCAAGAAGAAAAAGATGAAAACACCAATTAAAAGGACAAGGAGACAAAAGGTGATGAGAAAGCTTGCTCCTTTTTTATTGGTCCCAGAAGTTATTCCTAAAGGAGCTAAAGTGGGTGAAGAATATGAAGAGGATAACCTCCTTTTGAGTTAGAGGACTCATCTAGCTAGGGCTATAGAGGTAGGATGAAGAAGGAGTTCCGCTATAACATTACCATCCATTCCTACACTACTTATTCAAGCCACAACATCAAAGGATGGGTTACAACAGTAGATTGATGAGCAAGAGGACAAGGGGACTGATGTCTTTAAGATGCCAAAATTTGATTTCATGTATGGAGGCACTGAATTTGCAGGTGAAAGGATAAGGGATACACCAAAAAATCAACCTCTACAAGATGATTGGAGTCAATTACCATCTTCTCCAAAAGGACCTCTAGGTGCCCTACCATCACCAACTCAAGATGTATCTTTAGTGGATAAAGTTCCAACCACTCCTCTCTCTCTAGTCAATGAGGTGTAGGTGCAACTAGTGCAATAATAAGAGCCATAAAGAAGACCCATTGATGAATTATCAAAGGAGGGATAATTATATGAAGAACCCCAAAAAGCTTCCCATGATATAGAGATAAGGACAGTGGGCTCAATAGACATAGAGATGCCTTATGTAGATCTCTCACAAAAAGAAAGGACTCAAGAGAGGAGCTATAAGGGAAAGGGTCTAGCAGAGAAAACCTTCTCTTCATCCAAACTATAAGTCTCCAATGGAAACTACTCCTAGGTAGTTGAGAAAAGAAGTGATGGTTAGACATAAAAGATAATTGTATTGTATTGAAGAAGAGAAAATAAGAGAATTAGTTGAAGCTCTCAAGAAGCTTAAATTACCTAAGGGAGATGTGCATACATTGGCCTTCATTATGAAGGACCAAAATTAGGACTTGTTCACTCACATTTATATTCCTCCTCTACGTGTAGATACTAAGGACTTGACTACTAATGATTATCAGATTAAAGAAGTATTGTTGGGAAAGCCAACTATGGACAAGCCTAAATTAATGATCACCACAAGAATTAAAGAAGTGTTTAATAACTTAGACAAAGATTGGGATGATTTGGTCAAGTTGACAAAGAAAAATAAAAGCATGAGGGGATTTGTACATGAGTTAGTATATCCTATGGACCCAGAGAATCCAAAGGTCACTCTTGAAGCAACTTTAGAGAGAAAAGGTAAGGAAAAGGAAGTTATACTGGTTGATCCATTTTTAAAGGCTTGTTAGTTATGGTAAGAAATTTTTGAGGAAAAAGGTGTGCAGATAATATAGGAAAACCTCAAGTTATTGCACTACATGTAGAATAATGTGGAGAAATTGGTTGCTAATTTAAACTAGGATTTTGGATTGATGGACAAGGTACATTCTTGGGGAAATGATTGTCAAGCATTGCAATCAATAAAAAATCAGAGGTATTGTATGCTAATGGATGTATATATGGATAATGAGTTAGATAAGATAGATGGTTCGATTGAGAAGAGTGAAGTTGGTAATAAATGAATGAAAAAATTACATGAGGATATTCACAAGCTCAAGGATCAAACCGAAGAGAAAATTTTGGAAGCAGAGAAATAATATAATGATGTATGCCTTGACATTTTTGAAGATGAGTCAAGAGATAAACTCCTACCATTGCAAACAATCTTTGAATGGTTTAAAAATATATTTGAAGAATCTTTGACTTATGAAGACATTAAAAAAGCATTCAAGATGGAGGAGACATTCCTAGAGTTGGATGTAAAGCTCAAAGATTTTGTGGAGACTCATATAGAAGTGGGAAACTATCAACAAGTAGTAAAAGATAAGTATGATGCTCTGGATTTTCTAGATGCAACCCAAGTAAAAGAGATCATAGAGAAATTCAAGAGAAAACATCTAGACTTAACTCTGGTATGAAGGGGAACAAAACCTAGAAACTAGAATTTCAATTTTGACACTTGAGCAAATTTTGCATTTTTTGGACATGTCTTCCAAGGTGTGCTTATTCCAAGGTACACTTCTCCCAAGGTGCACAAGTGCACTTCTCATAAGTTTGACAAGAAGATTTTAAAGAAGTCAGAGGTATGCTGACAGCTAACTGCTAGTTCTAAATTTAGAGCTTTCCATCCATCCAAAATGCATTCTAACGATAGTTTAACTCCTACAAACCTCTAGAGAAGGTTGAGATTCTATTTTTGGCATCTTCAAAGACTTCTAAATCATCTAATGCCTTTCCTCTTCTTATTTTCTCATACTTTCTTTGTTTTGAGACATGTAAAGGCTCATGCACCCATTAAATGATATAAATAAAGGTGGAGTCCTACATAGCACCAGTTAGAGAGTCAATTTGTACATAAATAGATTTGTTTTATTAGTTTAGAAGCATATATTTGCATGAAAAGATCTCTCACTCTCAACACAATTGAGGAATTAAACATGTATTTAAGGCGGTTATTTTCATGCAATAATATATGTTATTGGTGCTCTCATTTGGAGTGTAGTTATTCTTGCCTATGTGTGTTATATTTTGTGAATGTATGTTCATGAAGCCAATTTTATTGTTGTTCTATTTTTATTGAGTGATCTTTTAATTTTGGTGTTTGCCATGTGTTCACAAATTCTACTGACATACTTAGTTGGAGAAGAGATCACTCTATTGTTCTTGCATAGCTTTTTGTCTCACATGAGCACACTTTCCATGGCCTTGTGATCTAATGAAAAGTGAAACATCTTATGGGTACTGAATTTCCATCAACAATTGCATCAATGGAATTAAGGAAGCATTTCTCCTATTTTCATCGATTACCTACTAATCTTTTCAAAGGCATAACTCATAGACCTATTTTTTTTTGGCTTATGTCCATTAGGGATATATTTTTCAAGTCATTTGCTAAAAGTTCTTGTCACCCTATCCTTGTTATTTTCTTTTACATACACTTGGTTAATTTAGGAATTCATATAGTTGCATTCTTAAATTGCATTCATTATAAACAAAAAAATAAAAAAAATATATTTCTTTTCAACTGATTACTCTTTTGAGATAGCAAGCAAATTGAATAGCTGATCCAAAATTGGTTAGACCCAGCAAAAGCCTCCTCACAAATACTCAAATTTATCTTCTACTAAGCAGATTCCAATAGGTCGCAAGATCACCCCATTGGTGTTTGAAAATGCTGGAAGGTTTTCAATTATCCCAATGAGAACATGACACATCTAGGGATAGATAACTCCCATCTTCAACACACCATTTCAAACACCAAGCCAATTATAAGGCTTTGACCCTTCTTCTACTTTAGACTCTGCATAACTTAGGCAGGTGGACCTTAGATTCAATCGATATGGTACAAGTGCAAAAACATATTCGTGAATCTATTAAAGCAGGTAAAAGCAATATATCTCCTAATGACTTATGAAATGACATAAATATGCAGTAGTTAAATGCAAAACAATGGAGTTCATAAGCTGAGTGAGGGCATCGCATTTAGGTTCTTCAACATGAAAGGGAAAGAATGTTTGATAAATGATGTTGAATTCAACAAACCCTCAGATATGCAATAGTAAGACCTCATGATCCTGTAGCTGACCAATGCATAATCCATTGGTAAAATCCATGAATCAAATGCATACATATGGATATCTGATACTTATTTATATATTTAGATATGCTATCTATCTATTTACCTTATAAATAGACATCTGTGCTGAATCTAAACCTCATTCTTACATGATATCCCCATCAGCAAACTTGCAACCCTATTGATTTCCCTAAAGCATTTACATAACCCTTTGAGTTATAAGCAACAATGAAATAACATACAACCTTAAGGGGCTGCAACTAAAACCTAAGCTCTTTGTCAAAGAATATAAAAAATTGAAGATTGTTGATAAAGGAGACAAGATTCAACTTAAACTCAACCTGTTGTTCTTTGTATTAATTTCCCTAAAACTATACATTCATATGCATGAGATGAAAGAATGAGAACATCTAACAAATCTAAACTATCTGTATTAACCTTCCTAATGTTGTTCATATAAGAGAGAATATGCTGAGAAAATGGTGTCTGAGTATTGGGAATGCATCAGGACTGGATCCAAAACCTTAGTATCAAAGTAATGTAAAAATTTTCTTCAAAAGACTTGAACCAATGGTCTCATAGTGAAAAATTGGAACCAAAACAAAGAGAAAGAAAGGGAATGATATAGCAGGAAAGAATTCTCAGATTTTCTTTGAAGATGACATGTGTCCACTTGGAATTCCTTCGCAAGAAGATGAAAAACCTCTTTCTCCCCTCTCTCTATAATTGCACATCAAAAACCAATATTTGGCCTCTACAAGGCACAAAGAATCTTAGATATTTTTATTCAACATCATAATTGATTTTTATGCCAAGTTGAACTCATGATAAAATTGAAACATTAGTTGAATATGATCTTCAGAATGCAAAATAATCTTTTCCAAATTGTTTTTACCACATTCAAGCTTCAAAAGGTCTTCAAATCTGTCTCATGACCAAATTTGATGATCCATGATGCAAAAATCAACTTTAGATTCAGAAGGTTTGTCTCTTCTCAGTTCTGGTGGTATATTAGAGTGCCCATTTTGCTTAAAAATTGCTTCTATTATAGCCCTCTAAAGTTGAGGCCTCTAACTTCATTGTGTGCATTAAAAACCAAAATTTTTGAAAACATTGAAAAGTTCTATAGTTTAGACTATAGAATATTCAGCTTTTAAAATTAAAATTTTCAAATCTCCTTTGAATGAATGCACAGGGATTACTTTTATACAAAAAACAATGACTCACTTTCCTCCTTTAACTAATTGGAAAATGCCACTTGTCAATCTCTGATTTTCTCTGACCATCCAATAGTGCCACGTGTTACTCTATGATTGGCCGATGACCTCATCCTTTGCTACCATGTGTCATCACCACATCAAAGCTCACTATGTCACTATGGTTAACCATTGTGCATCTTCCTATGGCAAGGTAGCAATAATCATTAGATCTTACATGTAGGGTGATCTCCTTCCATCTCCATTTCACATCCCACATCATCGGGCATGCATTCTCCTTCAAAATCATGCTAACATCATTGTCTAGCTTGCATCAAGTCGAGTCCACCTCACAGGCTTTGGCTTTCAAAAAATCATTTGAGTTGTTCACACCATTGGGTTGAGTGCAAAGATATTTAAAAGCATTAAAAAATCCCCCCACAGGCGATGTGGGATATATGCTTTCAATGGCTTTTAGCAATTCATTGTCCTACGGCACCTTTTTACTATGCTTTGCCTTATCATGCTGACTCTTCCATTATGCATGGAATAATTTTCCCTTTCTTATGGCATTCCTTTTTGTTTAAAAAACCCCACTCTAAAATATCATAGTAAATTTTAGGATGAAACCTTCCATTTGCATAGTTGTTGTCCTCCTTGGCGGCTTGTTTACAATCTTTGGTGATTGCTTCATTGCTCAAAGTTCTGCCTTGTTTCGTTGATGCTCTTTGTATGGCATATTCTGCCTACAGCCTTTTCCTCAAGTCATGGCTTGTCTTTTCAATGTTTGATCTTTGTCTTTATATGTGGGTTTTCCTTGCTGCAACTTTCCTCTATTCTTTGCCAAACTCAGCAGACAACATGGGCACTCCCTATTATGTGGGAATCTTTTCCATTTCCTTGACTATAGCCTATCTTTGACATGTGATTTCTTCCTTATCTAACTACAGCTTTGTCTTAGCCATCTCCATGCGTTGTCTTTTATGCATGTGCACGGTCTCCCCTTTTTTTATGGGCATCTTTGATTCCTTTAAATGCTGAGTTGACTATCTTTTATTAATGTGGGTTATTCCATGTGTGTGGAGCTTGGAATTGGATGTGGCTTTCCTATTGAACATGTTGTATTGGGTGATTGGGGTTCTTTTTAACATGCACGATGCTTTAAAATCTCCCTACTTAATCCTTAAACATGTCATGGATGGTGGTTTGAGCCAGCTCCCCTACCTATGGCATTGACTATCAGAAGACACCTGTGTTCCTTTATGCTAGTGGTTTGTGTTGTGATTCGTGTCTTTGTTTTAAATCATGATCTGCCTATAGATCAACATCTTCATTTGTTCTTTACCTGCATGGAGCTATCTTGCAATGTTGTTGAGTGTGGTTCATTTTCTTGCATTGATTCAAGTTCCCTTTCCTTTAGTGCTAATGGGCTTCCTTTTGAGAATGTGGGCCTTCTCTCTTTTAGTTGGTTGCTTGGTCCATTTAAACTTTGAGCTTTCCATTTGTATTGCATGAACTCCGTGGTTATGTGACAAGTGTTCCTCTCCATGTTGTGTGGTCTTCTTCACTTTACCATGCACTAGCCTATGTTCTTAGCATGGAGTCCTATGCTTTTTTGTTATGATTTTCCTCCATTATTCCATATTTAACACTGAGTTTCCTTAACAATGCACACTAGATCCTTCTTTTAATTGTTCTCAAACTCCTTATTTGTGTGGGTTGATGTGAACATACTATGAGCTTCCTCATTAGCCAATTGTGGCATTAAAAGTGTGGGTTTATTTGTTTTAAAACCACTGGCTCCTTTCTTTGTTACTCACATGCCTTAGAAAAAAAGTCTCTTTACTTTGTTGGCTTGCGGATTCTTGGTTGTACTAATGTGCTCCAAAAGACATTTATTTTACAGTTGAGTATCTTCAAACCCTCCAATGTCAATTTTAAATATTTTCCAATCAATACCCTCCATGTATTTGTTACTCAACAACAATTTAGATATTTAAGAGCATACAACTAGGCATTCACTTTAGCTTCACTACTTTCATTCATTGACTCATTTTGCCTGATGGAATCAATCAGACCCCAAATTGGGTTAGGCTATATTTTTTTTCATTTTCAAACAAATAAAATGCTAAATTGATCTATTGATCATTCTAAATTTATTATAATCAAATTCAATCAATAATCTATCATTAAAAACTCATTTTTATCCTTTTTTGCAACCTGTCACCTTTTTACTAGGAGGTCCGTTGACTGGCCTTAAAAATTGACCTGAACAGATAATTGAGCTCTAAAAACTGACACACTGACTCTCTATTCTGCACACTTGCACCCTGTCAAATCTCATCTCATGACAAATTCATGGTCAAAAGATATTCGCTATCAAATTTTCCTTCTTAGTTACCTGCAAATAAACATGTTAGAAGACAATAAATTGGGTTTGGATTTGGCTCCAAAAATTAGGCAAATGAGCACATGGGGAAACAAAAATTGGGACACTAGTTTAATATCACAAAGAGAGTATGGATCTATGATTTGGGCTCATGATGAATAACTTGGCGCAAATGGCGAGCATTCAAAGTGGGCTAGTCAAATTTTGCTAACTGGAAACATTGACAAGATAACAATGTTTGCAAATGGAATTGACGTAGAAAAGTATCCAAATGGATTCATCATGACTTGTAAAATGGCACACTTAGAGTATTTTTGGAGGACAACACAAGGGTACAAACCATTTGACTTGAACTATCATGGATCAGGAGATATGACATCATGAACAAGAGTACTGATCAATTTACACTTTATGACACTAGTAAAAAGATAGAAATTGCGTTTGGAATTGCATTTGAAAGCTGATCAAATGGATTCATCATAAGCTAAAACTTGAAACATAACAAGTCTCTAATATCTACAATGCAACACAAAAGGAATTCAACATTTTGGTCAACTGGACCAAAATTATAACTCGTCAAATAGGGCTTCCTAGAATTTTGAATTAATTGCAAAATCATGAAAACAATAAATGGCTAAATTTGAGGGATTCAAAACCTAGTCAAAAAAATTCAAAATGACTCAAAATCTGAAACATAGGGTCTCTAGTATGGACATTAGATATTCCTAGAGTGGCCATTCATGACATATTTCTAGGTGCAAGATATTCAATCAAAAACATTGCCTCCTATCAATGTTTGACACTTGGGGTAAAATGCAGATTTGAAATTTGCTCAAAACAAGACTTCACAGAATGGCAATTTAACTTCATGGAATAGGTAGACACATGGAAGGCATTAGAATCATTGAATACCTCTTAGGCCTCAAAGGTACAGTCAGGTACAATCACATCAGAAGCCTTTATAGGGCTCAATTTCTTCAACGGTGCTCAAAATTTGGGCTACAATTTTGAGCACCAACAGTGGGTTTGTCTAGGGATGCATGCCCCTTATGGGCATGGCAAGATCTCAGATCTCTAGGAGAAGCAGACCATACACCTGAACTACAAAAACTCCTCTCAAATAGCTTTATTGAAAACAAACAACAACTACAACTACTATGTACACATGATGACCTCGGGCCACCAAAATTTAGCAAAATTATTTACCTCTATTGTATACTTGATTTTCATTCCTTTCCTCATGAGGTAAACTGAAATTACTTCTCCTATCAATTTCACCAATTAGATAGACATCATGAAACAAAACGCTTGGCAAAACAAAATCATCACCTTTACTTCCATAGTGCATAAAAAAACTTGGCATAACTTTAACCTTTTGCTCACTATGAAAGATAACATTCACATGTTCATGAATATTGACATCAAACTGAAATTCATCCCTACTAATTGATCATGCATACTATCTACCAGAAACACAAAGTGCTCATATTCAAGTTAATAGAAAGAGTTATATATATCATAATTTTTCAACTCACCTTGACTTTGCATCTCTTCAAGTGTTTCCAACTAAATTTCAAATGAGCAGTCAGATTTATACTAACACATAACATTATCATCAAAATCTGAAAACACTTCATAACTTTTTGATGTATCTTCACAATTGAAGTGTTGATTAGTTTTTACCTCATTTGAATCATAATAAAACTTACTATGAAGGGTAGACTAATTTTCAAAGATAACTTCGTCAAGTACCTCATCTTCAAGCTCACAAAATGCAACATCATTAGAAAATTCAGTATCACATATGGAAGAACAATATTCTAATTTATTATAGTAGTATGACAATGTATCACCATTAGCATCTAACCCAGGTAAATCTGAAAGCTCGCAGTTCTCCTCAAACAATGGGTTAATAACTCCATGTAGTGATCCTTGTTGAACATCTTGACAAAACATAAGTTTATCATCATCAGGATCTTCATCATATAAAGTGTTATCATATACTTTAAATTCACTACCCACTTTATCCTCATGGAAACTTTCAGTATATGAAGAAAAGTCAGGACTATACGAAGACTCCCTTTCTATTTCTTCCACCAAACATATAGTGTCCATAATTACACTCTCTTCATCATCTTGTTTAGGATAACCATTAGGAACAGAACTTGAATCATTCCTAAACCCCTCACTACATGCTGGATCTTTATTGCCTAATGTAAAAGCACTTGACAACCCTTTATTGAAGTCTTCAAAATCATTAACATTAACTGAACTCAACATTTAGTTATCTTCATACCTTGTGGACAAATCACTCTCAAGTTCTTCATTGATTAACTAATTTGTATGACGCAAAAACTGAGATGCACTTTCCATTTCAGATTTAGAAAAAGAAGTCATACCTTCACGTTTGGATGAATGTTCACTTCCATCATTGCTTTCTTCTTCCCAATTAGCATTAGATTCATATGAAGGTGAGCATGTAGTGTCATTTTCCTCACTGTGATTTGAGTAACCACTCTCATCATCTCCTTCATATGATGCCTCTTGATAATCCATCAAATCAACAACTTCATTTTCATCACGTGAAAGATGACTTTCAGCTTCTTCATACCCATTTTGATATGCATATCTTTCCTTTTCAACCTTTAATACATTATCAACATAATGCAACCTCTCAATTAGAGAATTCATTTCTTGCATATCTGACTGATCAAGAAAAACCATCTTACCCTCTACTACTGAAATATTATCAACATGTGAGCTTAGTTCTTCTGACTATGACTGAGATAAGTGTAACTTACATTCTTCATCCTGTATTATCTCTCCATGACATGTCAAAATAGAAACATCAAGCTCATGATCAGAGAGATAACTTTTAGCCTCCTCACTTGCACAAAACTTCCTTATACATACATTGTGATCTAAATTTTCAATCTAGTTAAAATTTACAGTAGTGGTATTGACATTCTGCTTTGGAATTGAAACATCAACACTATGTTCCACTTTTCTTTCATGACCATTATATCGCCAATCATTCAAGGAAAAATGACCTCTAATTAATGCATATTTCAAATTATTTTCAATATTCCTAGTGGTCACAAAAGCCTGATATAATGTCTGTGGTTCTTTATCCCTTAGTAGAAAATTCATTTTCTTATCAAATGCATCAAAGTACACTACTAAACACATTTGATCATTAGGTCTATAACTCTTAGGGATTTCATTCAAAACTCTTGCAAATATAATGTTAAATTGAGGGACAATTTCATCACTCTCAATGTGAATCCTCAAAAACTTTTCATAAGAATTAGATATGGTTACCCGTTCTCCAAATTGCTCCATGAAGGTTGAATACAACTTACCCCATGATGAAATAGAACGTACTAGTAAGAAAGAAAATAAATCTCTAACATCACCTTCTAAGGTTTGAACAAATAACTTCATATGCACGTCCTCATGAGCAATCTCATAGTCACCCATCAAATCAGTAAACAACTCAAAATGATGACTAGTTGAAACAATATGGTTCCCATTAAACTTAGGAAAACTTTTTCTAGCATCATTAGGAATGACATTTGGGAAACCATGAATACCATTAAAACATAATGGCATATATCGCTTGGTATAAATTGATCTAGGAACTTCATTGACTGGTTGCATACTAGATGAAAGAAAACTTGACATTCTTTCAAAGGTACAGACTCATTCACCCATATTCTAATTTGTCATTTGTAGCAGATCTATACCCTTCTACCAATCTCAACTTCAAACACACTTCACAAGCTTAAATACAACCAGCTGAAACTCGATCTAATGAAGTGTATAAAAGTTTAAAACTATTCTCCTCTTCTTAGTGCTTAAATTTCACTTGACAGAGAACACACACATATAACTCACTTTCATGAAATAGGGATCACATGAAAATATAAAATACCTTTAGTGTTGGTGCATGAAAACATTGATTTTTTGATTGGCCTGGTGTTGATCTCAAGTCCTTACACCAGTGATCATATCCTTATAGAGTCGCCATCTCTTTAAAGAGAACTAAATGAAAACACTACTATGATTCATTCTTATCATTCAAAACTCTTATAAAAAAAAATCAAACAACACTTTGAAAATTATTGGTCAAAAAATTATATAGAACTCTCTTCTTGTATGAAAATTCACATAACTTTCAGATCTACCTAGTTCAAGTAAAAACTCTTGAAACAAATTTTATGTAACCAATCTACACTAGTTTAGAGATCATTTAGAGAGAGTCACCACTCACAATTATGAAAAAGATTTAAAACATGATTTTCAACATGAAAAATCTGAACTAAAATTGCACTTTGTAGAATTTGCAAAACTTTTAAACATTGTAAAGAGAGAATCCCTTTTTCAACAATTCTGACTCTGAATTACAATAGTATTTGGAAAACAAGAATTGGCTGATGTGACTGAAGATGAGCACTATTAGCAACACAATCTGTATTCAACCTTGAAAATACTGTTGTAATCGATAAAACTTAATTGGGGTGCATGAAATTCAGTAGAGAGATATGGAAAATGCCTCACAACCCCGTTGCTATAGCAATTTCTATCTGCAAAGATTCTTGTTCTTTTCTTATGTACCAAGCATAGTCACCATTTTGTTGGTGTTTCCAAATACTGGAGGGTTTTCAATTATCCTAATGAGAACATGACACATCTAGGGATAGCTAACACCCATCTTCAACACATCATTTTAGACATTGGGCCAACTATAAGGCTTTGACCCTTCTTCTACTTCAGGCTCTGCAAAACCTAGGCGAGTGGACCTTAGATTCAATCGATATGGTACTAGTTCAAAAACATATTTGTGAATCTCTTAAAGCATATAAAAGCCCTATATCTCCTAATGACTTATGAAATGACATAAATATGCAGTAGCTAAATGCAAAACCATGCAGTTCATAAGCTCAGTGAGGGCATCACATTTAGGTTCTTCAACATGAAAGGGAAAGAACATTTGATAAATGATGTTAAATTCAACAAACCCTCAAATATGTAGCAGTAAGACCTAATGATCCTATTGCTAACTAGTGGCTAATCCATTGGGCAAATCCATGAATCAAATGCATACATATGGATATCTGATACTAATTTATATATTCAAATATATGATCTATCTATTTATCTTGTAAATAGACATCTGTGCTCAATCTATACCTCATTCTTACATGATATCCCCATCAGTAAACTTGCAACCCTGTTGATTTTCCTGAAGCATTTACATAACCCTTTGAGTTACAAGCAACAATGAAATAACATATAGCCTTAAGGGACTACAACTACAACCTAAGCTCTTTGTCAAAGATTATAAAACATTGAAGATTGATGATCAAGGAAACAAGATTCAACTAAAACTCAACCTGCTATTATTTGTATTAATTTCCTTGAAACTATACATTCATATGCATGAGATGAAAACATGAAAACATCTAATAGATTTGAAATATATGTATTAACCTTCCTAATGTTGTTCATACAAGATAGAATATGCTGAAGAAACTAGTGTCTAAGTATTGGGAATGCATCAAGACTAGATCCAAAACCTTGGTATCACAGTAATGTGCAAATTTTCTCCAAAAGACTAGAACCAATGGTCTCCCAGTGAAAAACTAGAACCAAAACAAAGAGAAAGAAAGGGAATGATATAGCAAGAAAGAATTCCTAAATATGCTCTGAAGACGACATGTGTCCACTTAGAATTCCTTCGCAAGAAGATGAAAAACATCTTTCTCCCCTCTCTTTGTAACTACACATCAAAAACCATTATTTGGCCTCTACATGGCACAAAGAATCTCAGATATTTTTACTCAACATCATAATTGATTTTTATGCCAGGTTGAACTCATGGTAAAAGTGAAAAATTAGTTGAATATGGCCTTCAGAATGAAAAATAATCTTTTTGAAATTGTTTTTACCACATTCAAGCTTCAAAAGGTCTTCAAATTTGTCTCATGACCAAATCTAATGATCCATGATGAAAACTGCTCATTTTGTTGAGAACATCCCAAAATTTATAAATTGGCTTACATACTGAACCAGTGAGCACCTGTGCAAAAACTGACTTCAGATTCAGAAAGTTTGTCTCTTCTTAGTTTTGGTGGTATACTGGAGTGCCCATTTCGGTTATAAATTGCTCCTATTCTGGCCCTTTGAAGTTCAACCCTCTGACTTCATGGTGTGCATTAAAAACCAATTTTTTAAAAAAATTTGAAAAGTTTGATAGTTTAAACTATACAATATTCACCTTTTAAAATTAAATATTTCAAATCTCCTTTGAATGAACACATAGGGATTACTTTTATATAAAAAACAAAGACTCGCTTTCCACCTCTGACCAATTGGAAAATGTCACTTGTCAATCTCTGGTTTTCTCTGACCATTTGATAATGCCACGTGTCACTTTGTGATTGGTGGATGACCTCATCCTTTTCTACCAAGTGTCATCACCACATCAAAGCTCACTATGTCACTATGGTTAACCATCATGCATCTTCCTATGGTGAGGTAGCAACAATCGTCAGATCTTACACGTAGGGCGATCTCCTTCCATCTCCATTTTATGTGCCATATCATGACACATGCGTTCTCCTTCAAAATCATGCTGACATCATTGTCTAGCTTGCATCAAGCTGGCTCCACCTCATAGGCTTTGGCTTTCACAAAAGCCTTTGAGTTGTTCACACCATTGGGTTGAGTGCAAAGATATTTAAAAACATTAAAAAACCCCCCCACGAGCAATGTGGGATATATGCTTTCAATGGCTTTTGACATTTCATTGCCCTACGGCTCCTTTTTATTGTGCTTTGCCTTATCACGTTGACTCTTCCATTATGCGTGGAACTCTTTGCCCTGACTTATGGCATTCTTTTTTGTTTAGCATACCCCATGCTAAAATACCACAGTAAATTTTAGGATGAAACCTTCCATTTGCATGGTCGTTGTCCTCCTTGACGGCTTATTTACAATCTTTGGTGATTGCTTCATTGATCAAGGTTCCACCTTGTTTCGATGATGCTCTTTCTATGGCATATTCTACTTGTAGCTTTTTCCTCAAGCCGTGGCTACTCTTGTCAATGTCTGATTTTTGTCTTTATATGTGGGTTTGCCCTGCTGCAACTTTCCTCTATTCTCTGCCAAACTTAGTAGACAACATGGGGACTCCCTATTAGGTGGGCATCTTTTCCATTTCCTTGACTATGGCCTCTCTTTGGCATGCAATTTCTTCCTTATCTAAATGTGAATTTGTCTTAGTTGGCTCCATGCATTATCTTTCATGCATGTGTAGGGTCTCCCTTTTTTTTTATAGGCATCTTCAATTCCTTTAAACACTGAGTTGACTATCTTTTATTAATCTGGGCTATTCCTTGAGTGTGGAGCTCAAAACTGGACGTGGCTTTTTTGTTGATCATGTTATGTGGGGTGATTGGGGTTCTTTCTAACATGTGCGATTCTTTAAAACTGCCCTGCTTCCTCCTTAAACATGTCATGGATGATGGTTTGAGTTGGCTCCCCTACTTATGGAATTGACTATTACAAGATGTCCCTATTCCTTAATGTTAGTTGTTTGTGCCATGAGCTGTGTCTTTGTTTTAAACTATGATCTACCTGTAGGTCAACATCTTCATTTGTTCTTTACCTGCATGGAGCTATCTTGTAATGTTGTTCAGTGTGGTTCATTTGCTTGCATTGATTCAAGTTCCCTAACCTTTAGCACTAATGGGTTTCCTTTTGAGAATGTGGGCCTTCTCTCTTTTAGTTGGCTACTTGCTCCATTTAAACTTACAACTTTCCTTTTGTATTGCATGAACTCTGTGTTTATGTGTCAACTATTCCTCTCCATGCCATGCGGTCTTCTTCACTTTACTATGCACTAGCCCGTGTTCTTAGCGTGGAGTCCTATGCTTTTTTTCTGTGATTTTCCTCCATTCTTCCATGTTTAACATTGAGTTTCCTTAACAATCCACACTAGCTCCTTCTTTTAATTGTTTTCAAATGCCTGATTTGCATGGGTTGATGTGAACATATTGTGAGCTTTCTTGTTAGCCGACTGTGGTATTAAAAGCATGGGTTTATTTTTTTAAAACCATTGGCTCCTTTCTTTGTTACTCATGTGCCTTAGAAAAAGACCTCTTTACTTTGTTGGCCTGCGGCTTCTTGGTTGTACTAATGTGCTCTAGAAGACCTTTATTTTGCAATTGAGTATACTCAAACCCTCCAATGTCACTTTTAAATATTTTCCAATCAATACCCTCCATGTATTTGTTAGTCGACAATAATTTAGATGATCCAATGTTCATTTGGGTATTGGATTTAAGAGCATACAGTTGGGCATTCACTTTAGCTTCACTACTTTCATTCTTTGACTCATTCTAGCTAATGGAATTAGTTGGACCCCAAAGTGGGTCTGGCTAAACAAAAATTGTTTTTAGACAACTGAAATGTTGAATTGATCTATTGATCATTCTAAACTGATTAAAATTAAATTCAATCAATAATCTATCATTAAAAACTCATTTTATCCTTTTTTGCAACTTGTCACTTTTGCGCCAAGAGGTCCATTAACTGGCCTTAAAAACTAACCTGAATAGATAAGTGAGCTCTAAAAATTGACACACTGACTCTTTGTTTTTCACACTTGTACCTTGTCAAATCTCATCTCATGAATAATTTGGGGTCAAAATATATTCGCTATCAAAGTTGCCTTCTTAGAATTACTTGCAAATAAACATGTCAGAATACAATAAATTGTGTTTGGATTTGGCTTCAAAAACTTGGCAAATGAGCACATGGGGAAACAAAAACTAGGACACTAGTTTACTATCACAAGGAGAGTATGGATCTGCAATTTGGGCTCATGATGAATAATTGGGCACACATGGTTAGCTCAAATTGGGCTACTCAGATTTGACTTGATACATTGACAAGATAACAATTTTTGCAATGGAATTGATCTTGAAAGGTATGCAAATAGATTCATCATGACTTGTAAACAAGCACACTTAGAGTATTTCTAGAGGAAAACATAGGGGTATAATCCATTTGACTTGAAATATCATGGATTAGGAGAGATGACATCATGAACAGGAGTACCGATCAATCTACACTTTATGACACTAGTAAAAAGATAGAAATTGCATTTGGAATCGAATTCGAAAACTGATCAAAAGGATTTTTCATAAGCTAAAACTTGAAACATAACAAGTCGCTGATGTCTAAAATGCAATGCAAAAGCAATGTCAACATTTTAGTCAACTATGCCAAAATTACAACTCATCAAACAGGGCTTTCTAGAATTTTGAATTAATTGCAAAAGCATGAAAATAGTAAATGACCAACTTTGAGGGATTCAAAACCTAGTCAAACAAATTCAAAATGACTTAGAATCTAAAACATAGGCTCTTTGGTATGGAAATTAGATATTCCCAAAGTGGTCAATCATGATACATTTCTGGGTGTGAGATATTCAATCACAAACACAACCTCCTGAAACATACTTACCATAAAATGCAGATTTGAAATTTGCTCAAAACAAGACTTCACAGAATGGATCAGAATGGTGATTTAAATTCATGGAATAGGTAGACACACTAAATGGAAGGTTTTAGAAACATTTAACACCTCTTAGGCCTCAAAGGTATAGCCATATGCTATCACATCAAAAGCATTTATAGGGCTCAATTTCTTCAATGGTGCTCAAAATTTGGGCTACAATTTTGAGTGCCAACACACCCATAACCTTGGATTTGATCCTATATTAGCTTTTCAAGAGATGAATTTGAAAGGATTCGTGCTATTAAGAGTCATGAAAAATGACAACTCAACAGTAATATCTTCTTCTTTAGGGACATCATTTTCAATACGTTCAAGGAAAACCTCCTCAATAAGTCACAAAACTTTTTCTATTTCCTCTTGGTCTTGTAACTCACCCTTAATTTACACCTATATATCCTCTATTTTGGAAGCATGTTTTGTTATGCACTCATTGTAAATAACATCATTAGGCCAAATAAACTCCATGATCCCTTTTTCTGTGCTAGTAATTTCTTTCCACTTCACCTTCAACTGCTTAACATTAAGAATATCAGATTTATAAAATTCCTTTCTTCTATCATCCTCTCTAGAGTTTTTACAAAAAAACCATTATCATCATTTTTTATTATTTCATTCATTTTTTTCTCAACAAGGTATATGAATATTCATCACACTTTTCAAATTTTTCAAGACTATGATCCTTATTGAAAACTATGTGGAGAAGGTTAAAACTCTTATTCTCATTTTTGGAGAGATAGAGTTTCACCTTTCTTTGTAATAACTTCATGTTTATGTCAAACTCCACTAGACCCATCACTCAATCACCTGTCTCCTCAATTGCATCATCAATGTAAGATTTTTCTATGATATTTGTCAATGTGGGAATTTTCTATGATTTTTGTACATACATTGATCATATCATGTTCTCAATTTACCCATTTGTGCAAAATTTTCCTTAATATATATTCATTCTCATTAAAAGATTTCTCAATAATTAGGAGCTTTGACATCTCATGGTGAAGGAACCTAGTATTACTTTTAGATGTGAGATGTAAAATAGTAACTACTCCTCATATTGTCTTCATATATCCTTACTACTTCTAACTAAGAAGTCTTGAGCTTACTCTTTTCTTCTTCAATATTTTCATTTGATTCTTATCCATAGTGTAATGCAGTCTAGGGAAACTCAATGATTGGGCCAGTAGGGGGTGGTGGAGCTAGTCATGATGTGATCATCATCTAAGAGGATTCATCTACTTCTTTCTAGTTTCCTTGTTACTTCTCAAACATAACAATAAAATTTTCCATCTCACTAATTCTCCTCCCCCTTTCATCATATGTTTCTAGTAGTTTTTCATACTTGGTATTTAGATCAATAAACCTTTTGTTTTGTTTTCTAGGCACATCCAAGTTAAAGTTAGCCATCTCTTTTCTCATGAAAGTTGATTGTTCATTATCAGTCTCTATCAGCCTAAATACCATAAAGCTTCCCACTTGCTTTGTGTCAAAGGCTTCTTGATGCCTTGGCTTATCTCTTTTCTATAAGGATCACATCACTAAAGTTGTATTGTCTTAACTATACTCTACTCCTTTACGATCCTCCATAGCTTTTTTTTTTGTTATATATTTAGTATATGTTTCTTTTATGATGGTATCAAATACCATATCATTTTCAATATCCCATTTAGGAAGAATCAATACACTAGATTCTCTACGCATCTGGCTTCCTACTTCTAGAGTAATTTTGTTGAAACTCTCCATCATCTCATCTTTTATTTCATCTCTTATAACAAAGTCCTCTTTATTAGGTTTCTCTTTTTTTCATATTTTTGCACTTTGCTTCAAAATTTGGCATACTTGAGCTCCACAAGAATTGAATAAAAGCCCTTGATTTAACAAAATAATTATCTGTGATGAATTTCTTTCAAGCTTATTCTACCATAGGGTCCACCTCTTTTCCTTTGAAATCTTCTACTCTAAGGTCCATTAGTGAAATTGGAGGCTCGTGTAACATCCCTTCCTCTAATTCTATAATAGTTACCAGAATATCATCATGACCTCCCCCTACCTTAAATTTTCAGCCACTATTTGCTCATTATCAAAATGCATGGGGATTTGGGAGGGTGAACATTCTTCAATATTTTATGATGTTCCTCCCTCCAATTTCTATTTCTTTCCATAGGGCTTAGCATGAGGACACTCAAAGTACTATCATTTATAGATTCGGTTAGGATGTGTATCTATATTCCTCTCAATGGCATACCCAGTCTTCCTCTAGAGAGTGTATCATCTTGGATTTATTTGAGATATATTTGAGATTCTTTTCATAAACTCATTTTCCTTATATAGATATTCATTTATTAATTCATTCTTCTTCTCATTCAAAACTGTAATTATCTTAGCAAAATGCATCATTTTAACTTATTCAATTATCATCCCATAATTTTATATCCTTCAATGGGTTATAGCTTTTATCAAGAGCATTGATAAAATCCATTACATTCCTATATAATCTCCATTTCTCCTTCTTTATTCCTTCCTCTTGAAAGGAGAATTCATTTCTAATGATATCCTTAGGGTAATAGAGTTTATAGATATGACTTTTTTTATGTACTTCTTATCTTGAACATTTCACAAAAATCCTCAAGGTCTATGAATCTTTCATGGGATGTTTTCATATTATACTTTCTAAAAATTTCTCCAAATGCTTCCACCCCCCTTGAGTTATGACAAACTGGTGTGCAATAGTCAAGCTAAGAAAAATTGTTTGTATTGACCTATTTGTCAACTCTTCCTATTTCAGTCCCCCAACCTACCATAAACATTCTACAACACCAACCTTAAGAGGGACTTGGAAGGGAAACATATGACAATTCCCTAAAACATCATAGACTTTGAATACTATAGAGACTAGGTCTAGCAAAATAATCCTTAATTGTGTCTCATCATTAAATCTATTGCATATTTCTTTGGTCTGGCCAATTCCAAAAAAACCTTGGGGGTTCAAGGGTTTTCAGGAGATAATAATGCTTTCATCTTTGAGAAAAAATGCCTATCAAATCTCACAAAATTGGCACCTATTCTTTCCCACGACATATTAGAGCTCAATAGTTGAATTGGTAACTTTTCTCCATAACACTCCTTTTCTATTTTCATCTCCTAAAAAATGAAGACTCCTTTGAAAAGGCACATGCACATAAGTAGGGAGTATCATCCAAAAGGTTTATCAACTTTTCCCTTGCTCATTCCAATCAATCCATTGTGAATTTCTTCAACAAGATAGGAAGAAAAATTAAAAATTACATCCACTCCATACTACAACATCTAAATCATCATGTACATTAGTGGAATCAGTATATAATCATGCTCTTCCATATCTAAAACTTTATGCAAAGATAAATATAGAGCTTGGGCTTGAAGGTTGAAATATTTTTTTAATAATGGTTTAGTTTTGGATAGTGAGACTAGGGCTAGGTTCTCAATTTTTACAAGGTGCTCCTACAAAGGTCAACTTATGACCATTGTATATCACCTACAATTTCTCAAAGTTTATTGCATCATGGAGGGAAAAAAGAGGGTGTAACATTAAGACTTCATAGATTACTTATTTTGTGATCTTGAATAAGCCACATCTAGAGTGTTTCTTCACTAGATGCAGAACTGGGTCATATCCCTTGTAAATTAGTGTTAGAAGGCCAACGTCCACAAAAATCCCTAGTACAACCAATATTTCCAAATGAAAGCTCCATATATGTTTGTGAAGAGTATCTTGGTTTCTCTACAAAAAAAAAACTTCTTGAAAAGAAAAAAACCACTTGTAGATGTGTGTGCATCCCTAAGAAGCTTCCCCTTATCATACAAACCCTCATCAATTCTTATCATAGAGAACTTAGGCATTAATTCTTTGCCTTTAGAAAAATCATTAGTAGATATGTCCAATTCTTCTAGAAAATCATCATGTACACTTCTTTCCTAATAATTCATTTTTTCATTAAATTCCTTTCGAGAAGGAATCTTGGAATATAGGTAACCTTATACATATGGATCACTTTTGTTCAATTTCCCTTTGTAGAGAGAGAAAATTTCAAATATGAAGATTTAATTACACTTTGGCTCTAAATATCTGTAATTTTATGCACAAGAAAACATTTTCTCATTTGCAATCTTCAATCGCAACAAATATTCTTTCCTTTGTGCAATTACACAAGAGATCAATCACCTTTTGGTAAGATTTATGATACAAATTCCAATTTTACCATCTATTATAGTCTTACAAATTTGAAATAAATTTGATATCAAGTCATTGAAGACAATGGGCACAAATCTTCAAAAATGATCTGTTGATTTATAGCGATCAAATGATCATGTTGTTGAAAATAAAGAGAGTGCCTGAGGGGGTAGGGGTGAATCAATTACCAAAAAAATAATTATTTGTCCCTAAATGTCAAATCAAAATTTTCAATAATGATAGAATACTTTATCCATCTCGGTTAAAACTAAGTTATTGTTGTAACTCGATTAACAAAGAAGTCTTAATGGTAGTTAATATGTTTTAACCTTTACTAACTTAGTTGCAAAAATATAAAACATAAATAAAATAACATGAACACACATGACACCACAATTCAACATGGAAACCCAATTCGTGAAAACTACCATGCAACTAGTTACAATATTTTCACTCTTATGAAATGAGCCATGTTAGGAGACAACCCTATTAAAATTTACAATACATATTGTCAAGTATGACCTTGTTAGAGGATTTAGATTACCTTTTTAGGAGTGGTTTGGTTAGAGGTCCTCAAACACTTCAATCTTGAAATGTCACCTTGTTAAAAGATTTACAATCTAACTATTAAATCAACTTTTTTAGGAGATGTCTTTACTACTACAATGGTTAGAAGGTAACAATAGTTTAACCTAATTTATGAAGCAACTTCTTTTTTATATTCATATCTATTTTGGCTTGACTTTTAAATCCTTAGTCACTAGAATATTATTTGTTTTTAATCTTCCACTTTCTTCCTCTTCCTTTTCCTTCGGTCACATATCTATCTTTTATCATGTATTACACATACTTTTCATTACACTTCTTGAAATTTCTTATATATCATAATCTTTGTCAAGTCAGCTTGAATACATTTTCAATTAATCATTAAATAGCTAACTAGTTGGCCTCAGTTACTTAATTAAGTTACAACTATAATCTACTGATACTCGATCAAAACTCAAATTAATCACTCAGTTAACATTATGATTCCTTCAATGCATGACGACTCAGTTAATTACTAAATAATAGATGTCCTTAATTTCTCAACTTCTCAGTTAATACTAAATACCCTTCATTGTCTGACTAGTCTATTGATATTGAACAGTGAATGTCCTTTATTGCCCAATTGCTCAGTTAATATTGATATTTGTGTGTCATCAATTAGAACATACAATTTGAAGAATTGTTTCCAAAAATCTCCCTTTTTTGCATTTATGGGAACAAAAAATGTCAACATAAAATGATAAAAGTATGAGAAATTAGATAGTATCCTTAGTTTGATTATAATTCTCATCCATACCAACTCCCTTTGTTATTCTACCTAGATTTGTCTCAGCAGCTTCCAAATGAATTATCCCTCTTACATCCATCATCACTTTGTTGGGTACTTATGTAATTATTCTCCCTCTTTGTTGTAAATTCCATCATCTATATACTTTCCTTCTTGAGATACTAAAACTCTCCCTCTTTGACATCAAATTCCAAAGGATACATACTTTAAAGTTACTTTGTACCTTTTGTATTGATTCATATGCAATATATGTTCTACATTCCACACCTGAAGTGTGACAATCTGTGTCAACTTGATAAATCTTCGATGAAACTTGGTTGATGCATTACTATCTTGTGCTTTAGTGAGCATCAAATAGGGGAATAAATCGTAGTTTACCTCTTAAATACATAAATGCATCCAGAGGTAATGTCTTAGTAAATATGTATTCTATCTACTCCTTGACGTTCACTTATTCCAATCTCACCTCTTTGTCTTGAACCAATTCCCTTAGGTAACAATAGTTGATTGCAATGTTTTTTTTCTTTTTCTACATCATAGAGTTTTTGGATATATTGATTCCACTTGTGCTGTCACAATAGATAACCACTAGTTCCTTAATTTCCTCCTTCATTCCTGACAATAATTTCTTGATCCATATTATATTAGAACAATTAATTGATGCAACAACATACTCTACCTCTATTGTTGATTGAGAAATATAGTTCTCCTTATTGCTTGTCTAAGATACTATTCCCTTTCCATGAAAGAATACTCCTCCAGTGGTGATTTTTTTGTCATCAATGCTTCCTTCCCAATCTATGTCTATGAAGGTTCTTAACTCAAGTGTTCATCCTTTCTTATACCATAGTCCATATTCTTTAATTTCTATTAGGTACCTCAGAATCTTTTTTACTAACATCATTTGATTTTCTTGAGGATTTACAAAAAACCTTACAACTAGGTCATCTAGCAATGCAATATCAGGTCTCATATGTATCAGATACTCAAGTTTCCAAAACATTGATCTATAGGTAGTTTAATTTACCTCCTTTAAATCATTGTTCTTTGAATATTTATGTCAAGTAGAAATAGGTATTCCAACTAGTTTGGAATCTTCCATTCCAAATGCTTTCAATGTTTCCTTGATGTACTTTGACTAAGTGATGTATATCCCATCCTTCATTTGATGACCTTATAGGCCAACTAAGAATTTCATCTCTCCAAACATAGAAATTTTAAATTATTTCCTTGTTGCTTCAACAAATTATTTGTAAAACATCTCATGTCCTCCATATATAATATCATCCACAAAGATTTCTTCTAGAAATATCTTCTCCTATTGTCCTTCCTTTATATACAAATTACCATTATCATTTCTCTTTTTGAAGACAACTCTTACCATATATCCATGTAAGCTTTCATTCCATGCTCTAGGAGCTTGTTTTAGTCCATATAGATATTTGTATATACTTTGCATACCATGTCCTTTTTTTTTGGATCATTGAAACCTTTAGGTTGTTTAATATAGACTTCTTATTCCAAGATTCCATTTAAGATAGTTGACTTTACATCCATCTGATATAGTTTGAATCCTTTATGTGTAGCATATTATAGTAGTATTCTAACTCCTTCAAGTCTTAAAAAAGGGGAAAATGTTTCTTACTATCCTTTCCTTGTTTCTTGCTACTTGTCCTTTCTCATTTAACTTATTTATAAATATCCATATTGTATTTATCCTTTCTCTTTTCTCTTTTCTCAATTTCTTCATTCATTGCCTCTCTCCAACCTTCATTTTATAAAGTTTCTATAATAGATCTAGGTTCAAATTCACTAAGAGAGCATGTACCTTATCATTTATTCCTTATTAGTATGTTAGTTATCTCTCCTCCAGTTATTTGTTTAGGTGCATGATGTCTTCTAACATATTTTGTAAGTTTACATTCTCTTTTTCTTATTTCTAAACTAAGTTCACTTGGTTCTCTACACTTGTGATAGTCTACCTTTTTTCTCGGGCTCCTTTGTCTATGACTTGCATTCCTTTAGTTGAGCTTATTGTAACTTGGGTTGCACTATCTGAACTGACTACAATTCAAGTTGTCTTTCCTATGACTCAAGTAACACTATTTGTGACTTGGTATGTTCACTTTTCTCTACATCAACTGTTTGTGAGTTGGATAAAGTCTCATGTTCCTCCTCATACTAAAAAAACTATATGAAATCTATAGGCTCCTTGCTACAAACTCATCAATCTTTGCATGTGCACTTTCTATAACTTTTTGAGTAGCAAGATTCAAACATTTGTATGCCTTTCTTTTATTGGAGTGACCTAGGAATATACTTTCTTCACTTTTTGCATAAATTTTTCCTCTCATTATATCTTTTAAGATATAGCATTTTCTTCCAAATACTTTGAGATAAAAAAATGTTAGGATTATACCAATACCATAATTCATAAGATGTTTTGTATGTACCTTTCTTTAGCTAAACTCTATTCAATTTATGAAGTTTTTTGGTCATTACTTCTCCTCCAGTATTTTGGTGTAACACTTTTATCAATCTTAATGTTCTTGTACACTCCATGATGGATCTACTCCTTCTTTCTACTATGCCATTTCACTTTAGTGTTCTAGGTGTTGATACCTGTCTTTTGATTCCTCTTTCACTGTAGCAAAAATAAAGAGAGTAATTGAGAGGTGAGGGGTGAATCAATTACCAAAAGAAATTCCTTGTCCGTAGATTTCAAATTAAAATTTTCATTGATAAGATGCCCCATGTATGTCTCTTCTTTCTTTTTACTCGCCCAAGTAAGCCTACTTTTTTAAGGGGTGAAAATATAGTTTGTTTTTTAAATAGAAGATTTTTAAGATAGAATTTTTTTTTTAATAAATTTAGTTCTAAACCAAACTTAATGTGCGTTAAGTTTGTAGTTTTAGTCAAATTGATATGATTATGAGTTTCATTATAGATGATAATATAAATATTCCTTTATATATATATATATATATATATATATATATATATACATATTTTATACTAACTCTGATATTTAAACCTTGGAGACATGTCTCCTTGTCTCATACAAGATGTGAGATCAAAATCTACATTTGGAATGTACCAATAACAATGACAATATAATTACATTTGTAGAACTGATCCATGTTGCTTAACATAGTATCAGAGCTAAACTATAAGTGCTGCAAATCTTTGAATATTAAAGGTGACATAAATGTATCATGTAGTGCCGCATCAAATTTAGAATCTAAATAAGCTATTCCAAATATCATTTTCTGTCAATATTAATTTCAGAAGTAGAGGTCGTTATTCAATGTTTATTTGTTGTTTCTAAAGAAGACGAGTCATTGTAAGACTAGTATCTGTGAGTCTCTTCATCGAGCTCATAATTCATTTGCATTAACTATATTATATGCATTTCATCATTGAAGGATACTGGAAGAAAATTACATGAATAAATTTGGTTTGTTATTTCTCTGTCCCCATCTAAAATTTGGTTTCGGAACAATAAAATCATTGCAACTCATGATGACACTAACTCTGGGCAGATTTATCTACATGACAACATAGGATGTGGAGATTATGATATTGAAAGTTTTATTAAAATGATAATTACTTTGAAGGAAAGACAAGTAAAGTAGATAGTTCGTGGAAAATACAAAGACATCGCATTGTTGCAGATTATATTCACATAGATGTCATTGTTGACAATTCCAATAGCCCTAACACTATGCCACTATAATGTTAAATGAGTTGAATGTTTCCTTTTAGACTTATGATTGTAACCTGACTGCTCATTAATATATAAAATATTGGTCTACGTCCCTTTGGTAATGTTCATCGCATTGGCTTGATGTTTGTTAATGTTGAATGCATGTTTTATTGTATTTCTGAATATGCCACTACTTGCTAACTTGGATATAAATCCGCACTATTAATGCCATCATTGTATGTTGACTAGAACCCTATTCCCACTGTCTTCCACTTATATTATATATTATTTACTCTTGCTTTCTTGTTAATGATCTTGTACCCTACCCAAGTCTTATCATGCCTTTCAAATATAGATCACTCTTTCTATCATTCTTCAATATTAGTGTTAATAATTCTTGATGTCATATTTTCACCACCTTTTTTATCAATTCAAATATTATTGATAATAAGATAACATCAAATTTTATTGGCTTATGCTTTAGTTTATTGTGAGCACATTTTTTATCATCCCTAATGACATTTGATACCACATACTCTATATTGTTTGTATCGAATTTATACTTTTTGGTGTTAAATTATTTTTCTAATTGTGATAACATGATATCACCGGAATTATCGTAGGATTCATAGAAATCAACATCATCCACATTGCCTAGCTCCTTCGCCAATACTCTTACTTAAAGAGTCATGAAAAGCATGTTGGTTACAACATTTACTTTAGAAGATTTGTGAAGATTGATACCCTAGTATGCTCTAGATTGGGATTCCTTTACAACTAAGAAGGAAAAAGGGGACTATGGAGAGTCAAAGATTGGAAAGATGTCAAGAAAAAAATGAGAAGAATTGAAGACATTGTGAGATTTAAAAAAAAAGAGAATGAGAATATTGTAGAACTGCCAAGGAAAACTAAACTATATGAACACCAAAAAATAAATGGATACAAATGTATGGTTAACAATGACAAAGATTATTGGGCACAATAGAAGATATACACACATTATGGGTGATGCAAAATTTATTGAACATGTCCCCTTGTTTGGATGCAAGATTATTCTCATAGGCCATTATGATTACCATAATTGGTTACCCGAGTGGAGTTTCCTATTAATTAGTGCATACAGTGGTAGTGGCCTCAAGATTAATAGAAGTATTGATTACAATTGTAATGATATATTTGCCAAATCATCAAAAATTATGCAATTTCATGAATATATTGATATCATGAACATATTCTTGATATGAAAGACTTGATTGTTGACAATACAAAAAACATGGGTGTGGAACAATCATAAATGGGTCTAGGAGTTTCCTAATCGCTCTTTTTGCATTGGATAAGGAGAATTTTTCAAATCAATTTCAGTCTTCACAGAGGATATTTCATACCAATCAATATTGTGAGAGTAAAGAGAATAATATCTACACAAGTCTATTAGCAAGTGGAAGTATATCATGATGCAATCAAATATAGAGAACCAAGCATTGACAATATGAAGTAATGAATAGAGTTGATTTTGAAAGATGATACTCCTAGCACTATGGATTCTTGAAGTCTCATCATAGTACAAATTTATGGAAATCAATCAAATGAGATTTATCTTCGAGGAAAGAATTTTGTATTGACTAAATCTCCTCTTCTCTGTAATTAAAAGCTATCATCTTTATCCATGCTTGGAAAGTATTCTATCGAGTGTAAATTTTTGTTAGATCTCTATGAGTTATAATTGCACTGAGATATATTCCTAAAATGGCATATAATTCTCCAATGGGCACCAAATGAGAGAGAATATAAATGAAATGGAGTGATGACAATCATGTGGAATTAGATACAATGCATCCTGTAATACATAATAATTTCTAAGTAAATATTATTATTATTGTGCCAAGGAATGAGACTACATAGTGAAGAGAATAAGGATAATATATTATAGATGCATAAAACACCTTGATATTATCACATTTTGAACTTTGAAATTTCTTTTAACTTTTGGTATAATGTGACAATATAAGAATGAGTGAGGATTTTACATTGTGGGGTGGTGGGGGGTGGGGGGGAATAATAGTGGGAATGGAACTAATAGTCAATTTTTCATTCCCACTTGAACCTTATTTAGAGGAGAGATGTTCCATTGTCAAATAATCTAAAAAGACAATTTCTAAATCTTTATGTGTAGATAAGTATTTTTATCTATTATATTTATTTTCTCTTTGTATTCTCTCTTTTATTTGTACGTAGATACATACTATAAGGGTTATTTTCCTTAATCTTTTCCTTTATCTTTAATGATGTTCTTATAGGAAAAGAAGGTTCATATTTACACATGCTACCAAGCATTGTGAAAACCCAATCTAATGTTAGTAGCTCCAAAAACCCTAATGATTATGATGGATGAAGTGAGGATCTTGAAGAAAGCATCTTTGATGATTGAAATTATGAGATCCTTCCACATTAAGAGGGAGTATGACATTTCTTCTAACGCAAAATAGAAGATTAGAACATTGATACTCAGATGAAGTCCAAAAATACATATGGGTGAATACATGATGTTAGTGGGCCTACTCCTATGTATAACATGATGAAGTAATGACTTATCTCTAGAAAATCATAAAACTAATATCAGATTCAGAGTGAGTTCGATATGCATCCTTGGTTGAAGAGAGTTTCTAAAAAAAAGTAACTAGATGACATGACTTCCTAGGATCGATGTTTAGAAGGAGAAATTTTGAGATGCAATATTTTTTGGATGATATCTTATCTATGAGAAGAAGATCTAAGAGAAATTTTTTGCCGTGCACTCTTCTCTATGAGAGAGAAGTATGAGGTGAATACCTTTTATTCCACCCTCTAGTAGTAGCTATGGTGGGTCCACCTTTTGACTTGGTTCATGGTGGATATCATGTGAGTTACTACATGACGTTGTTGTTATTATGTCATGAAAGATGATGATCTTTCATTGATGTGTACATTTAAAGGGGAGTTATTGAAAGGTGGTGATCTTATCAATAACCGAACATGTTATAATAACAGACTACATTAAGTTGTTGTCTCAGAGTGCTAGTTTTAGAGTAGAATAAGGTATTTTCTTATAAATTAAATCATATTGATTTAATTTTTAAGTCACTTATTATCTCTACTTTACATAAGCTAAACTTTGGGTATCTAATAATTAATTCTTTTGTTAATTATTATCATGCAACCTATGTTAGTTTCCTATTAGGGTTTTGATCTTCTTTTATAAGGATTTATCAATATCTAATTAACTAATTCAGTTTTGATAATAGCAATCTCTCTTTTTCTCATAAAGAATGTCTCGTCTATGGATCTGGCAATTCCAACCTCCATAGTTTCCACTTCTTTCTTTTTTTGATAGGTGTTTACATGCAGGTAATTATTGGAAGCCATTGGGTTGATCTTTCATCAACTTCAACATGGTATCAAAGCTCCAAATGTTCATGCCCCTATTCCTTTTATGAGAGTTCATGCTTGGCTTTCAGATCTATACTTTTTGCTCAGAGGGTTTCATTTTTTTGATTTTTTTTTTGTTTTGTATTGAATCTAGGGGTCACCATTTTTTTGTGCACTTTAAGCCCAAACAAACATCGCTATTCAGCTCAGAGCACCCAAAAACCCATATTTTCATATAAAATTTGTCCAATTTGGATAGAGTTGGAATTTGAGGCTAAAAAATATTTCTTTCATATTGTACACATTTCTCGAGCCAATGATTTTCTTATTTTTTGATACATTTTCCAAGGTAGTGATTTTTTTATTTTTTTTTGTACACGAATTGAGATTGTAATGGCTAGATACCTATGCATTTCAGTGAGATGGATCATTTACCATATAAAAATTCTTTCATTCCTATTTTTAGAGGCCATGAAGATACCTTGCATCATTGATTGATCATCTCTTAAGACTTAGTCTTCTCTACCTAGTTATATTATATACAGTGGAGGTAGTTTAGATCAACAGTTTCTTAGACCTAGGTCATAGAGCCTTTTGGGGTCATGGATCAAGATGGGGGTGTGGTTGATCTTATTTTAGATGTCTATTTTATTGATGTCAAGACATTTTATATATATATACATGTTATTTCAAATACTTTGATATGGAGACCTCAATGTTGTTTATATGTTATTTGGATACATTTGATTTGGTATTTTAGAGACATCTGATGTTATATTTTGGAGACATTTTATATGTTATTTGGATACATTTGATTATGTATTTTAGAGACATTTCATATGGTATTTTGGAGACATTTTATATGTTATTTGGATACATTTGATGCGGTATTTTAGAGACATTTGATGTGGTAGTTTGGAGACATTTTATATGGTATTTTGGATACATTTTACATGAGCACATTATTTCATAGATGTGTTATTTTGTAGATGTGCATATTATGTTCATGTTGAATGTATGTATGCTTTTAATATTCATATTTGCATTTCATAGGTCATGTGTTATTTTGTACATGTATTACAACATTTAATCAATAAATTTTAATACATATTTAAGAACATGAAGACTACTAGTAAAGAATGCATGTGTTACAACATGTTATCAATAAATTTAATACATATGTAAGAAAATAAAGCTCACTAGTAAAGAATACATGTGTTACAACATTTAATCAATAAACTTAATATACATATTTAAGAACATAAATAGTACTAGTAAAAAATACATGTGTTACAACATTTAATCACTAAATTTAATACATATAAGAACACAAAAAATAGATACAAACATAAAGAATGTAATAGGTGCAATAGAATCTAATAAGAGTGTATTTAATCAGTAAATGGGTTGTCCAAATTAGATGTCTTAAGGGGTTTTCTTAAGGGGAGGTCCTAAGGGGAAGTCTTAAGGTGAAGTTGTAAGGGGAACTCTTAGAATGGGATGTCTTAAGGGGTTGTCTTAAGGGGAAGTATTATGGGGAGGTCACAAGGGGAAGTCTTAAGTGGAGGTCATAAGGGAAACTCTTAGAATGGGATGTCTTAGGGATAAGTCTTCTGGGGATGTCCTAATGGGAAGTCCTAAGGGGTTGTCTTAAAGGGTTTTCCTAAGGGGAAGTCTTAAGGGGAGGTCCTAAGGGGAAGTCATAATGGGATGTCTTAAGGGGTTTTCTTAAGGGGAGGTCCTAAGGAGAAGTCCTAATGGGATGTCTTAAGGGGTTGTCTTCAGGGGATGTCCTAAGGGGAAGTTGTAATGGGATGTCTTTAGGATTTTTCTTAAGGGGAGGTCCTAAGGGGAAGTCCTAATGGGTTGTATACATATATATGAATTAAACCATATACAAAATATAAATAACAATACATGTTCATAATTTGTACCATATATCCAAGATACATGATCAAATGTATACATATTTATAAAACATATATCCAAAATTATGTGTATGTAGTAAATATGATAGTATGAGAGCTGCATATAGAAAATAAGTAAAAATAGCTAAACTTAAGCTCCACAAAAATTGTATTGTTAGGATCCTCACTATTTTTAATTATCTCTATAATCTTTTTATGTTCTTCAATAGACAATTTGTACTTTTGATTTCCACAATGTCCTCTTCTTGGTATTGCATCAAATTGCAACTTTATCGCTATAACATGGTTATTGTATTGTAAAAACTTTTCTCTAGGCATATATTCAATAAATTCAATACCACTATTAGTTATCCTATTTTGTTGATAATGAATTCCTTCAACAACAACTAATCCAATTGGATATGACTATCCATCAACATTTATAGTTCTTTCTAGCAACTTGTGTTTTTCTTTTATGCATCTTAGAAGATAATAGCCTAGATTTTCTACATTATCTACTAAGGCTTGGATAGAAAAATATATAACCTATATGTACATTAAAATAGGTGTGTTTATAAACTGAAAACTTATATATATATGAAATTACATGCGTGTCATGTGTGTGTGTGTGTAATATGCAACAAACCTTCCATAACTAAATTAGAAACATGCTCATAATAAGTTGAATATATAGGATCACGAATGTCAATGTCAATGTCAACATCTTCAAAAGGAGGGTTTCTGACTATGTCCTTCAAATACTAATGTGAAACATATCCATTCAAAATATTTTCACATATACTCATTGGGTTTTCCTTCATGCAATCATCACAAAAACATGATTTCTCTCATACTTTAATCACTAGAGGTTTTTAGTGTCCTGTAGTCACCACTTGATGTAAACTTCTAATACTAGAAATCATTTGGCAATTGTAAGGATTAGATCGATCTATATCTATTACAAATATGGATAATTTAATTAATAACTTGAATTATAAGAATATACACATTTTTATTATATAAAACAAATAAATATTTAATATTTACCTTTCACTTCCCAAAAATAAAACTTTTTGTATTCAATATATCAAGTAGCAATATCATCTTTGCACCATTCAATAATTTCATTGCACTCTCTATCTTATTACCTAAATGTACAATATGCATGTATATATAATTTAAAATACATTAAATCTATGTATTTGTGTGTGTGTGTGTGTGTGTGTGTGTGTGTGTGTGTGTGTGTGTGTGTAATAGATCTCTAGACAGAATCTATACATGTATATATGTTATAAGTAGATCAAGAAAACACTAAATGTATGTACATATGTACCTACAAGTTCATGTTTTTGAAGTGTGCACTTTATAGATGCTCCTACTCCATCGTGCTCCCCTTTTCCATGTCCACTTTCAATGAAGTCCCACAAAAACCTAACATTACTTCTAGCATGCTGCATAGCTAAACAATTAAATTCTTTTGCATATTTAAATTGTCCTATAATTTCGTGAAATGAGATTATTAAAAATAAAATTATATATAAATCAAATTGAAATATGTTTACAAATCAATATAAGTCTTAAATTTAAAGTCAAATAAAAATGTACACATACATATACTATCCTACCCAACCATCAAGACCTGATCCATTACTCTGAAACATTTATTCCATAATTTCTAAGATCTTCAGAGAACATTGCAAAAAAAAAAAAGACATAGCTCCTATCATGAACTCTATCATCACTTTAATATAGAAATGAACCTCCTTCATGATAATGCATTCATTTTCCTCCGAAATTTCTATCTCATCCACATCAAATTGTGCATTTCTATAAGCCATGTGCACAAATATTTCAACTTGTTTAGAATAAAAATATTGCCCTTGAATCTTTGTTTGAGGTGAAAATGTATAGTTCTCAGAGAAATCTACAATTGAAAGAATGTTGGATATGTGGATATATCAATGGATGGAACTTGTTCATAAACTCATCATACAACAATTCACTCTCCTTCAATACATTTTTTTAATTCAACTCCTATCTTGTTTTGGTATGTCTCATATTCATATCTCATCCATCAAACCAGTGTTGATTCATCAATATTATCAATTTGCAATGGGAATTTAGATAAATCTCCACAATCTGGACATTGATTTATGATGCATTGTACTTTGAACTGATCTGAATCTTTTAATTTATCAAATAATATAGACTTCACAAATTTGGAAATACTACTAGGGATGACCAAATTTGGATCAAGTACTACCATAACATTTTTATATGATTGCAAGTGTAGACAAAATTCAACATGATTTTGACAACAACAAGTTTCACATATCATATTTATTCATACAAAGGAAGAATAGAGACTCTCAAACATTCTCTGACATATTTTCACATTTGAAAATTCTTGCTTTAATGTTTGAAATAATTCAATTTTTGTTATATCTATAAAATGTTTTGGATGTTCAATTTTTGCCCTTGTCTCTTGATCTTTAATTTGTATAGTATCACATCTATTGGAAGAAACACAAGATGATGTGGTCCAAAATTCAATAACTTGTCTTTTTACATCTTCAAAAAAAATTTCTTTTCAAGGAACTCTACAAATATTCACCCAATTATTCTCAATGTTTTTATGTAGCATATTTCTCCTCCTAATGTATCTTTGAATAGTTCTTCAAGATATATGTAGTAAATCATAAATTGCATGTACTTGTTTTCTATGTGTCAACTTTCTACTAGATATAGTAGTCACCAACGGTCTACATGTAGTGCTCAAACCTCCTCCTTGAGTTGTGTAGTCAATTTTGTTATAAGCAGTTTGTAAATTTTCAACTATTATTTTATTAAAATTATGCACATAGTTTTTCCTATTATCAACATCCAACAACTCCAAAATAGGACTCCTATCTATTCTCCTAAATAATTTGACAAATAATTTTGCCTTTGCAAATATATTTTTGTTTCTGAAATATTCATCCCACATGGTTTGGCAATGCTTTTTAATAGTGTTCTCTTTTACCATTTTCGTAGATGGAATTTGGCTAAAAAGTAGGTCCTCATCAAAATCCTTCAAATTTCCTACACCTAATAATATGTTTCTATCATTAGAACTAATAATATGTTCATCTTCGTGAATCTTGTCCTCTTCATGTATCTCATCTTCTTCATTAACTTCAGTAAGTTGTTTTTTATTACATTCTGTATGCCCTTTCATTTTTTCATCTCTTATTCTATCATATTTCCTTGATCTAGCCTTTTTATTATTCATTCAATACTTTGACCTATGGGAAAATATTTTAATACTTCAATATAGAGTACATAAATATAACTAGGTGAAAAGGAAAACCTTATTGACGATCCTTTGTAATTGTCATTAAACTCCACAAAATAATTGATAAACATGGCTTCAAAAAATAATTATTTTTGAAAATGTTCCTTTAGATTTTGCAATTTACTGTGCAGTTATTATAAATTGAAATTAAAATCAAATTGTTTTATATGAAACCAGCAATGTAACCACTAGTGATTTTTTAGGCTAATATGCATTACAGCTGAAACTATTATGGTCAGAAGAGGTTCAATCATAATTGTCTATATGTCATCTTAAGTGGCAGCCACACAAGAAAAAGATGCAATTTCTCAAAAGTTTTCACTTTCAATACTAATTTCTCCATACAAAATGAAGTTTTTCCAAAAGCTAAAATTACCCTTTTGAAGATCTTGGATTCAATATTATGGTCATATAAATTTTGTAGTATTTTGATTATCTAAAATATTTTATATTTATAAAATATTACAAGTAGGTCTTTTAAGATTCAACAAGATGTCTATTTAAAAAAAGAAAAAGAAGAATAGTAAATCATGTTCAAAAAATAAAAACTTTATGTGTACCTCTAGAGGAGAAAGTCATCTTCAAGATTTTTTTTTATTTTTGAAAAATATATATATTTGATAAAAAATGTTTGGCTAGAAAAAAAGCTGTCAATTTTTTATAAGTTTGACTTTGAACACTTATAACTTGAAATGTATAAGTCCAAAATCAATATATTTTTTGTCCTCTATGTCACATGTCAACTATGACATAGTTCAAAATCAGACAAAAATATGATCATTTGCATATTTTTTTTGGTGCGAATGAAACCCTATATATTTTAAGCATTTTAAAATAATTAAAAAATAGACTTTAAAAAATTAAAAAATGATAAATTTGTCACTTAGTTTTAAAATAAAAAAATTATAGGTTAAAAAAAAAAAATTACAGGCATAAACTATTGGAATACTTTAGAATAACTAAGAGGGGGGTGAATCAGTTATTCAAGGTATAGATGTATAAATAAAACTTTTCATAGCTCAGTGAACCCATAAAACATTTATACATGCATCCGTTAGATTATGCAATCATTTAAGACTGTAGGTTACTATCAAATCAACTTGCAGAAATGTAAAGCATGAAACATAAAAGATTCATCAACATAGTTGACACAATGCCTTATGTGGAAACCCAATTTGGTAAAAACCACTCCATGCTACTCTTTCCACTCTTTAGAAGAAATGCCCTATGAAAGGACAACCCTATTAAAGGTTATAATACACACTATTAAATGTGACCCTGTTAAAGGATTTCAATCACACTATTAGAAGTGAGCCATGTTACAGGAATTTAGACCATTCACTTGGAATGTCACTCGGTTAAAGGATTTACAAATGACTTTTAGGTCAACCTTAATCCAAAGGATTTACACTAAACTAATACAATTGTAAGAGAGTAACTATAAGGCTTTGATCTAATACAACTTACAACATCATTTGTAGATTATAGATCACTATTTAGTCCTCCATTATGCTTGGCTTTCATACATTGTAGCTCTAATAGCTTGTTTACCCTTCAAGCATTCGTCTCCTTAAGCCTTCTTGCTTAACATGCTATTGTAAACTCTTCTCTTAGGTCACTTGATGAAGCAAAACCCTTGAATCCTCATCTTCCTTAGGTTCTCACACATGAGAACCTTTGCATCTAACTAGCCATTCCTATAAATAGGAAATTAAGATATTTTGTCGCCCATTCTCCATCATCCAACTTAGTGTTAAAATGGATTAGTTAGGATACAATGTATCTACCCTATATTCCATATCTCTTCTAGAAATTTCTCCTAGAATCCTCTTTGAATTCATCTAAAAATGGTTTACCTTGAATTATGTGCCACCAACTCATCAACGTTATCTTCCACTTGGCTCACAAAATCCAAGAAAATAAACTTGTCATCTCAGATTCATTGAATTCATGATCTTTTAAATAATACAGTAACTCAACATTATCTAGCTTCTTATGCTCAACACATACTACATTTCTTCACATCCATTGTGAAATTACTCGACATGAACTAAAGTTTATTGATGCTTGACATCAACTATATTATACTCGACATCCACTATTATGCCTGGCACAGACTAGAATAAGTATTTACTCAGCTCCAACTAATTGTATGCTTAGCTTGCACCGACTTTGCTTGGCACCAACTATCTACTCGATCAAGCTTGGCAGACAAACTTTGTGTAACTTGTTCTTCTAAACTTTCTTAGTGTAACCAGCCTTTATAAACTTAAGTAGATTATCAATACATAATATTATCACTATCTTAACTAATCCTTGTACTTCATTACATAATCATAACTCAACCTTTCCTCTAGGTGCTATTGTTACATCTTTTGATTAAATCCTCTTCATCAATCAAATAAGTGATAGTACTTGAATCTTATAAGTAGTTGTCTTACTAGAAAATACCAGGTTTGACATCAGTGAAACAAATAATGATTAATGCATACAATCTCTCTCTTTACACAATCTCCTTCTTTGATTAGCTTCTTCAATCTATTCTCAACAATCTTCCTCTTTGTCACTAATGGAAAACCAAACTGATCAACCAAAGCAACGAAATGGTAAACACCTTTTTATTAAGAGAATACCAAAAAGAAAATAATTCCTTGTATTGAAATCTCTCCCTCTATTAGCAACATCCATCTTCTAAATAGGTTACAAAACTCTTTCTTAGAACTCCTTTTGAGTGTCTTTTATTACTGGAGCTCTTACTAGGTAGATTAGCATTTCTCCATCTTTCTTGTATTTCTCTATCTATTGCTCTATCTCTCTCACTTAGATTAGGAATATTAGAAATTATCTCCCTTGACCAGTAATAATATTGTTGATCAACAAATATTATCTCTCTCTTTGACAATAATATCAAAGACTTATGCCAAAAACTTGTCATCTTAACCATGCAGATATAAGGTTTTTCTAATCCTTCACTTTCTCCCTCTATCACCTTTCTAGTGACTAATTTGAAGTTTTAGCTTCTTGATTACTTTAGGCAACTCCTAAAGTAAGATCCACTGCATCAATTTCTATCATATGAAATTCAACTTATTTGATGGAGGGCACTCCTCTTGTTACGTAGATAGCCTTTGATAGGGGTATCACCCCTAGTTTACCTCTTATATACTCATGCAAATACTTAGGTAATGCTTTCGTGAAAATATCAAAAAAATTCTTCTTTTTGTTAACATATTCCATCTTCAATTCTTTATGTTGAACTAGCTCTCTCAAATAATGATACTTGATTGCAGTGTGCTTAATCTTTGTATGCATTACTAGATTTTTTGATATATTGATAGCACTTGTATTATCACAATAAAGTATTACTGGTCTATGATCTCTTCCTTCATTCCTTTAAGTGATTGTTTGATCCATACAATGTTTGTACAATTTATAGTATTAACAACATATTCATATTCAGTAGTCGATTGTGATGTGCAATTTTGTTTCTCACTAGTCCATGTAACTAGCCTCTTGCCTAGGAAGAATGCTCTTCCACTAGTGTTCTTTCTATCATCAATGTTTCCAACACAATCAACATCTATTTAGGCTCTCAATTCAAATTTTTCATTCTTCTTGTAGTATAAACCAAACTCTTATGTTCCTTTTAGATATCTCATTATTCTCTTCACAAACATTAAATAATTCTCCCTGAGATTAGTAGAGAACCTTGAAACTATCCCTAAAGATAATGCAATGTCAGATCTAGTATGTACTACATATTGTAATTTTCTAATCATAGACCAATAAAATGTTTGGTTCACCTTAGCTAAATCATCATTCTTTGACAACTTGTGTCCTATCACCATAGGTGTACTTACTAGTTCAGAATCTTCTAATCCAAAAGTTTTCAGTATTTCCTTTGGCTTACTTTGACTGAATGATGTATATACCATATTTCATCTAATATACATGCAAACCCACAAAGAACTTGATCTCTCCAAACATAGACATCTCAAATTATTGCTTTGTCTAATTTGCAAAATCCTTACATAAAGCATCTTGACCTCCAAATATGATATCATCAACAAAAAAAATTAGATAAAAAAATACCTTTGCCTTTCTCTATCTTCATGTATAGATTTTTGTTATCATTAGTTCTTTCAAATCCAATCTTCACAAGATAGTTATGAATGCTCTCATACCATTCTCTTGGTGCTTGTTTCAAAACATACATAATTTTGGTGACCCAGAAACCTTCCAAATAGAAAGTAAAATTGGGGTGGAGATGATACCCACAAAACTTCAATACTACAGTATAAATTTGGCCTGTTAAGGCTTACAATGATCACTTTTGATGATCTTTCCTATTAGGAGTGATTAATACTGCTAGGTCCCCCTTGTTAGTGGTTTTACAAACATACAATGAAGTATGCACTTTGTTACGAGATTTTATAAAAGATTGTTAAGTCTAGCGTGTTAAAGGATTTGGACTAGTTCACCTGTTAGGATGAAACAATAGATCTATGACTTACAACTAGATTATTGATAGAGATTCTTTGAAGTATTGATCACCTTTATGTGATAGATATGACTTTTCTACTCCTTTTCTAATATGACCTTACAATACACTTTGTCTACTGTTGATTCACATTTGCATGCTTCTTCACATTACTTCACACTTATCATATTTTTCCACACTTGGATATGATACAATACATTACACACAAACACACACACACACACACACACACACACACACACACACACACACACACACACACACACACACACACACACACACACACACACACACACACACACACACACACACACACACACACACACACACACACACACACACACACACACACCAACCCAATTTAGAAAATTACAAAGTTAACCATTATACAAGTTGACACCAATATTTCAAATTCGGCCCAAATGTAGATACTTGGGTTCTGAAGACTGACTTGGTGAAGTTTTGATAGTCATCATCCATTGTCACTACTTGGCATCATCATGCATTTAGTAGAAGTAAAATCTTAGTCCATACTAACCACCTTAGAGTAGTCCAAAACTTGGTCTACACTAGTGGCTCGATAGATACTATGTAACTTGGTATAAATTAAATTACATTTTTAACATGATTGTACTCAGTAAACATTAATCATCACATAGCTTGATTAACACTAACCTTATTTCACATGAACTACTAGCTTGGTAGAAATTGCAAAGCTTAGTAACCACTCTCGGGTTGAACTATTGGACTTCACACTAATTTAATTTCCTTGGTAACCACTAGAATTCCCAGTAGGAACTATAAAGCTTGGTGGCTACTGAATTACATGGAAAACACTATAGACTGTTCAATGAGATCAATATCTATACAGAATTTTTATAATTTTTGTCACTAATAATAAACTTGACTAAATGTCAACAATCTCCCCCTTTGGCATTAGTGACAAAAACACTTATTAGCCAAAAGTTATATACATCACAGCGTGATACTAGCTTGGTATGGTATATTGTTTTTGAGATTTTTCAAAATTTGTCTTAGTAAGTATATAAAGTATACTATATCTACAAATTCTTTGCTATATACACTTTCTTCCTTTTGATGATTCTCCTCCATACAATATACATAGCATCACTAGTGTTTCTCCCCATATATAGCATACTAAGTGTCTCTCCCCCTATATACTATGCTAAGTGTCTCTCCCCCTCTTTAACAATAATGCCAAAGATTTATTCAAAACTTATTTACATGGAGACACCAATATAGGAAAGAAAATTAGAATGTAACTTAAGTATGAGTGCTAGAGTCTTATCACAATTTTGTTGCAAAACTTTGCACATATGTAGAACAATTTACACTTCTGCGGATAGCTCTATCATTTGATCTACTATGTAGAAGTTGTTTTCATGGATCAATGCTTTTGAATAAACAATATGCTTCTACATTGTATCCATGATGGAAATGATCATATTTTGAATATCTATCAGTGAAGACTAGATCCTTGCTTCTTCTCTTAACAATTATGCCTACGTATTTGACAAGAATCTAATTTTCATATGATGTGCAGAGCTTGAACTAGGTTCAAGTTGCAAGTGTTCTGCACTAGCCTTCAGATCTTCATCAATATTTCCCAATTTTCTCTTTATCTCATTTGTAAACTCGGTAACATTACATAACTTTCCAAAAAGTGATGTTGCATTTGTGCAAGAGGTTTTAATATTGGTCAAAATTGATGAAAGCTCTCCATGCTGAATGACAATTTGCTAAGCAATGTGCTCAAGCACTTTATTATCAAATTTCTTTTTTTCTTTCTCAATCAATTTGTCTTGACCACTGGAGTCCTCATTAAATCTCTGGACTATCTCTTCTAATTGAAATAAAATATGTTGAGAATTATCAATTTCAACACCTATCATCTCAATCAAAATGTTTTTGGCATCATCTATGATTTTATATTCCCTGTCTCTCTCCTCTCTCAATTTCTTTTGCTTTGCCTTCTTTTGGAGAAGTTGACTAGCTATATGCATTTGATCCACAGTGATATTTTCAAAATCCTATTTGGGAATCTCAATTTCCTCATCTAGGCCTATGTCCTCATCTTTCTCCTTGCTTTTACTCAAAAATATTGTACTCGATTGAGCCTTAGGTTCAACTATCCTTATAGTAAATGCCTTTGAATCTAGAATAGAAACAATTGTAGAGATAGTAGGACTAGCTATGAAAATTGATATTGTCCTAACTAATGAAATACTAACTGGTATGCTTATTGAATTCAAAACTAAAGTATTTATACAAGTATCCAAAATTTTGTAGAACTCAAAACTGAAGTCATTACTATAGAAGAACATAAAATTGTAGAGCATAATGTACTCATTGCTAATGATGCTAACTTGGGCACTGAAGAAAAGGGAGGTTGCAACTTGGTAGATGAAGTGTCAGACACTTCAATCAGTGATGTGCTAAGCTATGAGGGAGTGAAGAGTGATTGGACATTTGATGTATCTACAATGGTCACAATCAAACTTGTTGAAGCTATCTCTAAACTTGATATAGTTTTTGGCTTGCTTGGAGAGTGAGGAAGTGAGGCAATGATTATGGTTGCTATCTTCATAGGACCAATAACCTCATTATCTTATTTATCTTTCTCAGTAGCTTCTTCCCCTTTATCTTCTTCAACTTCTTCATTGTCAAAATGTGTTGGCTTAGTGTATGTTTCTTCTTCTTCATCATCACTATCATCATCCTTGATTTCTACAAGGAAGTCACTTTGTTTATTTAAGTGATAAACATTCTTCCACATACTTTTGGAATTCTTAAACACATGCTCTATTTCCTTTAACAAAATTAAAAAAGTATTGAATCTAAGAGTCATCTTATCTTTATTTTTCTTTAAAGACTCTTTTACCTCAGCATCTGTGATGCTCAGTAGTAACTACCTCAGGGTTTGTGCATAGATATCTTTAGCTATTTACATAACAAAGTCCCATCTTGGCTTTACTTTCTCTAATAATTCATTAGAGATCTAGGAGGCTATCTGATCAGGGGAATACTTTCTTTTTCTCATCTTGGTTAGCACTAATTCTTAAACCTGTTTCTTCTCAACCTCTATCTTAGATTCATACTTCAATGATTTGAAGATTTTTATGCCTACACCTTCTTCCAATTGTTTCAACTTTTCTTGGAAGGTGGGAGGAGTTTTGTTGAAGATAACTTCACTACTTTTCTTCCTAGATCTTTTAGTGACTACTGTGGTGGATGGCTTGGTGATTATCACCTTGCCTTTCTTCTTCCTTTTTTGACTCCTCTTCATCCTTTACTTCTTCAACATCTTCTCCTTTTCCTTTTGTCAACATACAAGGTGTTCTTGCTTTGAGTTTTTCTATTCTCCTATTTCCTTTATTAACCACCTATGGAAGCTTTATTTCAAGCTCTATACTTGCCTTGGCTGTTAGATTGTGGTGACTAATCAAGAAAGTACTATACATACTTCGTAAATAGTTATGGCCGACATATGGCTGACATATTATAATGGTAGCTGACATATTATGGCCGACATATGGCCGACATATTATAACCCTAAAGCAGTTTACTTGTATAAAAAGGGCTTAGGGTTGGGTATTTTTCATGTGTGGTGATACGAAATTGGTTCTTGCGGCGGTATTGAGCTGTAAGGGATTACGGATTGTAATCAGGTTGTAATCACTGGATTGTAATAAGATCGGACTTTCTGTTTGGTGGACGTAGCCCAGGGATTGGGTGAACCATGTTAAATCTTGGTGCCTTGTGTTCATTTCTGTGTGTTCTATTATTTTCTGTTATTGGTTATATCTTCATGTAGTTTTTTTTATTTCTGTCTGTGATTTATCCTAACATTGGCCTCATCATATGTTCCGAAGAGTGCTGCCTTTGGATCAACAAGTTTAGTAATCAAGGTTTCAATAATGTCTTTGGTTTCATCAATGTTCACCTCATAATGAAGAGGTTTTACCCATACAACTCTGGGTTTCACTGCTTAAATGTAGACTCTTTCATAGTCTACCATGAAACTAACATTATCTTTGTAATCTTCCACCAATTTCTTGGGTATCCTGAATCTATTATTCATTTTCTCCTTGAAGACATCAAAGTAGTTATCCATTATACTAACAAAATTCTCTCCTATTTCTTCAATATACTCAGTAATCTGGTATAGCACTGACACATCATTTCTCCATACTACTAATTTGACCTTGTCCTACCAAAATTTTAAAAGTACTCTGAAAGGTTTCCTTGGCTTGAGATGTGTACAATATAAAAATTATGCTACCAATGTAGTATCTCAATCATCTCTAAACTTGGTTATTTTTTCTAATCTTGTGAGCTATCACATGTATGCCAAATTTTAGTTATGCATCGATTATGCTACTGATCTTCATACCTTTATCATCCCACTTGGTTAGGTTTTTCTTTTCCAACTCCAACCAATCTAGGGTTTTAGTAGTTTTGGCCTTGGAGAGAATGGGAAGGCTAGTGATGCGATGAATCATCTTCTTAGTGATCAAAACTAGTTTCTTAAGCCATAACTAACCATTGTGAACTCGGCTTAGGATGTATCTAATCCATTTGATTTGGAAACTTTGGGGTAGGTGGGGAATATCGGTTAAACCCTTGGCTTCCAAATGCTTATGTTTTGACTTAAGAACACCATTAACACATAATTCTCCTAAGGCATCATCCATCTCTAGGATTCCTATCCCTTGAATTGCATACTTAAAATGAGTTTGAATATCGTTAATGAGTAGCACCTTAGGAAGGATCAGTGATTGTTCTCTATTTGGATTGAGGGTTTTAGCAACTACCACCACATGTTTGAAATTAGGTGCTTTCCATTCTACTCCTCAGACCAACATTTCTGACCCTTTCTTTTCTTTTCTACTACTGTGTGATTCTACCATGGCTACTCAATAAGCTATGAATTTTTTTTTGAAGGATTTATCTTCAAATTCCACTCAAAGTCGCTTGATTGCTCTACAATTTTTTTAATCACAATAACACATAGAATTCTCGATGAAAATGAATTCAATTTCCTACTTTTTGTTAAAACTTCACCATTAATGCTCAGTATGAAGGTAGCTATGAAAAAATCATTATGTGTGACAACTGTCATCTACTATCTATTCAGATTGCTTGGTAAAGGCTTCATAACTTAGTAACCATGTGTGACTTGTTACTATTGACTTTTTTCAGTAGAGCCCATGACCCAACCTTATATGGTAGAGAAGATAACTTGGTGATAACTCATACTAATCTTACTTAGTGATCCTTTTTTATCTTGAATACTAATTTGGATCCTTGCTTCCTTTCAATTGGAACTATTTGGATGTGATCTTGATAACACAATTCCAATTCTTCCTTAAGAACTTGGTTGGAAATGGTGGAGTCATCCACTTCTTCAGTGACATGACCATTATTGCCTAAACTAACTTCCTTAGTAGATTTAGGAATCCATTTTTGCCTCATATGCTTTTGAATTTTATTTTATTTTTCTTTCTTTTCATCTTCAATTCTACCTATATTCATGCAATTCTTGGCTAGATGACCAAGTTCTGTACATGTGAACGATCTTATGGTGGTATCTCTCTTCCTTGTGTGATGTTTAATATAGTTCATGTTAATGTGTCCATATTCTCCACAATAATGACATCTATAGCAAGTGTTATAGTCGCAATCAAATATTTCTTTCACAATTTGCTCTGCTAGATTGAATGACTTGGTTCTATAGTTTGATGCCTTGTGACCTTATTTCTTGCATTTGTGACACTTGCCTTCAAATTTTGGTTTTTCTTTCCATTCATTAGCCTTGTGACCATGTTGATTGCAATTGTAGCATTTACCATCGAATTTTGCTTTACCATTACTCCAGCATCTATTTGATGTACGATCTATCTTACCAAAGTGATTGCAAGTAGGTCTTTGATTCCTTTGAGCACCTTGTTTGGAGAATTCACCTTCTTCTTTGTATCCAATTCTTGCTTTACCCTTTTGTCTATAGAGATTTAACTCATTCAGTTGATTCAATTGATTCATGTCTACTTGGGATTTCATCATTCTTTCATTCACTTATTTTTTAGTGTTTAGGTCATTTCTCAATTTTTCACTAATTCTCTTTTAAATTCTCACCTCACTTCTTATTCTTTCATTTAATTTTCTTTCCAAATTTAGATCATTTCTTAATCTTTCATTGATTGATCTTTGGCTCATGATTTCCTCATTTGCATTTGAGATTTGATCCATAAGATTTGCATGCTAAAGCGATTGGTTTTGGATCTCATTGATTCTTCCATCCATTTCTTCTTTCATCTTGTTCCTTTGTTCCAAGATTTCACATAGCCTTACTAAATGAATTTTTTATTATCTTTTAAGCTTTTTACTTCTTCTTGTAGGGAACCATTCTTCTCTAAGAGTTATTTGATTGCATCATTTGCTTCATCTAATCGGCTTGACGGGAAAAAGTCTTCAATATTTTCTTCAATGTACTGATGATCATTCATTTAATTTGCAAGTTCCTTTCTTATTTTTAGGGATTGGGAAAGTTGATCCTTAGCTTTACTAAGTTGTGCAATGGCCATTTCTAAATCTAGCTTTTCATTGTCAATGGCTTTGTCAATTCTAAATATCTCCATTGTCCTTGATCTTTGCTCAAGCTATCAAACTTTATCATGAGAACTAAAAAGCTCTAATACCAATTTTTCAAAATATTCAAGACTAGCTAGGTTACTAAGAGGGAGGGGTGAATTAGTAACCTCCAAAACTTTACCAAATTCAGATCTTAATTGCAACAATCCAATTACCATTTAATTCATCAAATTAGATCTAACTGCATGCATGATAAATTGAAAACATAAAACATTCATAATACTTGAACATAATAATTTTGGTGACCTAGAAACCTTCCAAATAGAAAGTAAAACTAGGGTGAGGATGATACCCACAAAACTTCAATATTACAACATAAAGTTGGCCTGTTAAGGCTTATAATGATTACTTCTAATGATCTAACCTATTAAGAGCAACTGGGACTACTAAGTCCATCATGTTAGAGGTTTTAAAAACACACAATGAATTATGTGCTTTGTTAAGAGATTTTATAAAAGAATGTTAAGTTTACCCTATTAAAGGATTTGGATTGGTTCACCTATTATGACGAGACAATAGATCTCTGACTTACAACTAGATTTTTGATAGAGATTATTTGAAGTATTGATCACCTTTATGTGATAGATATGACTTTGCTACTCCTTTGTTGATATGGCCTTACAATAAACTTTGTCTGTTGTTGATTCACATTCGCATGCTTCTTCACATTACTTCACACTTTTCATACTATTCCACACTTGGATATGATACAATACATTACATATATATCAATCCAATTTAGAAACTTACAAAGTCATCCAAAATATAAGTTAACACCAATATTACAAAGTCGACCCAAATGTAGATACTCAGGTTCTGAAGATTGACTTGGTGAACTTCTGATACTTAGCGTCCACTATCACTACTTGGCATCATCATGCATTAGGTAGAAGTAGAAGCTCAGTCCATAATAATCATCTTAGAGTAGTCTTGAACTCGGTCTACACTAGTGACATGGTAGATACTGTGTAACTTGGTAGAAATTGAATTACATGTTTATCATGACTACACTCAGTAAAGACTAATCATCACATAGCTCAATTAACACTAACTTTTCTTCACATGAACTGCTAGCTCGGTAGAAATTGTAAAGCTTGGTAACCATTGAAATGCTTGGGTTGAACTGTTGGACTTCACACTGATTGAATTCCCTTTGTAACCATTGGAATGCTCGGTAGGAACTGTAAAGCTTGGTGGCTACTAAATTACATGGAAAATACTGTAGATTATTAAATGAGCTTAATAGCTATACAAAACCTAAATAAGTGTTATCACTAATAACAAACTTGACTGAATATTAACAGAATAAGGAAGTATAGTTCTTATTCCTTCCAATCTAGCAATAGGCAAAAATGTCTCTCCATAGTCAATTCCTTCTTCTTGTGCATATCCTTTGCAAACTAATCTCTCTTTGTTTCTTTTAACTTCATCATTTTCATCTAACTTGTTTTGGAATACCCACTTGGTGCCGAACACATCTTTTTCTTATGGTTTGGGAACTAGACTCCATGTTTTTTCTCTCAGTTTGTTCAATCTCTTATTACATGGCTTTACTCTAGTCAACATCTTCTAATGCATCTCTCACTGATTTGGGTTCCTTCATTCTCAACAAACATCTATCATTTCTCAATCTATTTCTTTTCATTGGTCTTGCATCTTTATCTCCAATAAATTGAGTAGCATGATGATGTCTCTTCACATATTTAGACAATCTTGGCTCAACTCTTATTTCTTCATTTTGTCTTTCAGCTTCAGAATCAGTGTGTGCATCTCCGTCAGGTAGTTCAACAGCTCTTTCATGTATACTAATCTCAAAATCAAAATGTGCTCCTACTTTATTTTGAAACTTGGCATCTAATTGTAGCTTAGTTCTTGAATGTAGCTCAAATTACATAGGATGTGACTTGGTAGTCACTGAAACTTGTTCTTCGTTTGTAGCTTGAATAGCAACATCTTCTTTAGCAGGTGTACCTTTATTGATTTCCACATGGTTCAAGGTATAGATATCTGTACTTATAACTTCTCTCCAATATTTCAAAGCAACATTCTTCTCTATCATGACTATTCTAGCATAGTCCATTATGGATCTATTCCTCCTTTTAGCAATCCCACTTTTTGTGTGTGTTCTAGGGGTAGATATCTATCCTTTGATTCCTCTATCTTTACACAACATCTCAAATGCATTTAATGTGAATTCTCCTCTTATGTCATATTTCAAACACTTCAAACTTTTACTTGTTTCCTTCTCAACACTTGCTAAGTACCACTTAAACATTTGGAAAGAATCAGATTTTTTTTTTCAGAAACATAACTATCATCATTCTAGAATAATCATCAACAAGTAGCATAATGTAATTATCTCCTTTCTAGCTTTACACATCAATTAGTCCACTCAAGTTAGTATGAACAATCTCTAGTGTTCCTTTAGAGGTATAAATTTTACTCTTAAAACTTAACTTTATCATTTTTCCTAGTGGACATTGTTTGCACATTACATTATCGAGCTTCTTCAAATTAGGCAAACCTTTAACTTTCTTCATATTATTGATACAAACCAAGTTATCAAAATTAACATGACATAATCTCTTGTGTCATCCCCAACATCATGAAATCTTACAACAAGACAAGTAGCATCTTCTATATAAAGATAGAATAGATTACTTCTAGTTTGATCACCCTTTTGAATCAAGTTTCCATTAGTGTCATATATCTTAGCAATCTTGTTTTCAAACTCAACTTTACGTCCCAAATTATTCAATTGTGATACACTCAACAAGTTATAGTTAAGTCCCCCAATATAGTAAGCATTGCCATATAAAATCTTATCTGTGAGTTTGATAGAACCTTTTCCTTTTATCAAACATGGTGCAATGTTACCAAATCTTACATTATTTCCATCAGAACAATTTAGGGTAATAAACTTACTTTTGTCTCCAATTAGATGATCTGAACACCCACTGTTAATGATCCATCTATCATTGTTGTTCACACAAGTCACAAGTGCAGTTGCCTCATCTTCATCAGATTTTTCCTTCATTGCAACATACACCAATTCATCATTATGTTCATTAAAATCATCCTTTGTTTCCTCTTCAATAATGTAGCATGACTTTTTGCCTTTGTCTTTGTAGTCCTTGTTGTCTTCAGCTCTTCTACTTTTGTATTTGTCACCACCTTTGTAGTTCTTCTTCTCTGGACATGTAGCAACAATATGACCAACCTCATTGCAATTGAAACAAATTATAGGTAACTTAGCTTTGAACTTGCCTTTACCTTTGTGGAATATTCTTGCCATTAGTGCTTCAACCTGTTCAACACCCTCCTCATCTGTATTACTATCACTAGACACGTACTTCTGCTTCTTCTTATTTTTCTTCTCTTTAGGTTCCTTTAATGATACCTTAGCTTGGAAGGAAGATTCAATACTCTCAGGTTTGTAATTTTTAAGTTAGATAGCTCAAAAGTAGTGAACCTACCTACCAAACCTTCAAGTGATAGATCATTCTCTGGAATATATCTCACATTTTGAATTGCAAAAATTCTAATGGCATATACACACAAAAATATCCTTAAAACTTTACTTAGTACAGTATCATCATCTAATTTTCCATTAGCTCCTCTTCTTGCATTAACAACTTCTTTTATCATAGCAACATATTGAGCATTATTCTCGCCTTCTTCCATTCTCATATCATCAAACTTACCTCTAAGACTCTCAAGTTTAGCTCTTAGAAAATTTTCACCTCATCAATAGATAGTGGTTACGGCATCCCACATTTTTTTTGCACTATCAAGACCCTGTATATCATCAAATTCATTATAACTTAGGGCAAAGGCAATCTCAAGTATTACCTGATTTTTTTTTTCTTATTTTTCATATCCTCAGTGGTTGGGGCTCTAGTAGGATTAACATACTTAGTGGTGATGGAAGATTGTGCATGGTCTTCAAGTCCTCCAAGGTGTAGCTTCATCAAAATTTTCCATGTAGAAAATTTATCTCTCCTAAGCTTGGGTACTTCTCTTTTTGACATCTTAACTTTGTGCTTCTAGTACCTTCAAACCAATCCTCTTAATAAAATTCCTCTAATACCAATTGTTGGAATACTTTAGAATAACTAAGAGGGGCAGGGCTGTTGAATCAATTATCCAAGGTCCAGATGTATAAATAAAACTTCCATAGCTTAGTGAACCCATAAAACATTTATACTCATGCATGCATCCATAAGATTATGCAATCACTTAAAACTTGTAGGTTATTATCAAATCAACTTGTAGAAATGTAAAGCATGAAACATAATAGATTCGTCAACACACTTTACATAATGATTTATGTGGAAACCCAATTTGGTAATAACCACAAGTAACATGCTACTCTTTTCACTCTTGTGAAGTGATGCGTTGTGAAAGGCCAACCCTATTAAAGGTTACAATACACGCTGTTAAATGTGACCTTGTTAAAGGATTTAAATCACCCTGTTAGAAGTGAGCCTTGTTAGAGGACTTTAGACTATTCACTTGGAATGTCACCTGGTCAAAGGATTTACAAATGACTATTAGGTCAACCTTAACCCAATGGATTTACCCTAGACTAATACAATTGTAATAGAGTAATAGTAAGGCTTTGATCTGATACAACTTACAACTTCATTTGTAAATTATAGATCACTATTGAGTCCTTCATTCTGCTTGGCCATCAAATAGTGTAGCTCTGATAGCTTTTTCACCCTTCAATCATTCATCTCCTTAAGCCTTCTTGCTTTACATGCCATTGCATACTCTTCTTTTAGGTCACTTGATGAAGCAAAACCCTTGACTCCTTGTCTTAGGTTCTTACACATGACAACCATTGCTTCTAACCAGCCATTCCTATAAATAGAAAATTAAGACCTTTTGCTGGTCATTCTCCATCATCCAAATTAGGGTTAAAATGGAATTGGTAGGATACAATGTGTCTACCCTACATTCCATATCTCTTCCAAAAAATTCTCTTGGAATCCTCTTTGAATTCACGTAAAAATGGTTTACCTAAAATTTTGTGCCACCAAATCATCAAACTTATCTTTGAATTGGTTCATACAATCCAAGAAAATAAACTTGTCAGCTCAGATTCATCGAATTAATGATCTTTTAAACAATGCAATAGCTCGACATTATCTAGCTTCTGATTCTCAACACATACTAAGTTGCTTGATATACACTGTGAAATTACTCAGCATGAACTAAAATTTAATGGTGCTCAACATCAACTAATACTTACTTAGCATAGATTGTTCTACTTGGAATACACTAGAATAAGCATTTACTCAACTACAACTAATTTTCTACTTGGCTTGCACTGACTTTGTCTGGCAACTACTATCCACCTAGTCAAGCCTTACATACAAACTTTATGTAACTTGTTTAAATTCTAAACTTTATTAGTGTAACTAGTCTTTGTAACCTTAAGTAGATTATCAATACATCATGTTATCACCATCTTGATTGATCCTTGTACTTCATTACATAATCATAAATCATCCTTTCCTCTAGGTACTATTGTTACATCTTTTGATCAAATCCTCTTCATCAATCAAATAAGTGATAGTATTTGAATCTTATAAGTAGTTGTCTTACCAACAAATAGTAGGATTGACATTAGTGACAAAAAAATGATTGAAGCATACAATCTCCCTCTTTCAACAATATCCTTCTTTGATTAGCTTCTTCAATCTATTCTCAACATAAACTTCAACTAGTTTTACACATTTCATTAGTTTACATCATCTTCAAATTCAAAACACAAATGTCCCTTTTCTGTCATTAAAGTTGAACAATTTAAGTTTTGATATCCTTTTCCTTTATAAAAGGGTGGCACAGGTTTATGTTTTTACCTATTACATATATATAATAATGTATATATTATGCATATGGTTAGTTATACTATTTTATGCTAACTAATCATGCATAAACCTTGGATACATGTCTCTTCAAGAGACATGTTCCCTTCTCTCATACTTATGTGAGATCCAAATCTACAGTTGGAACATATCGATAACAATGACATTATAATTACATTTGCAAAATCAATCCATGTTACTTAACAATTTTCAATTCAAAATTTCACATATAACCAAGTATGAGAATAAGAGCTTTTAATTTTTTTAAAAATATATAAACAAATTTATTTTTAAGTTTTTATAAAAGAATTTTTAATATTTAGAAAAAAAAAAAAGTGCTTATGTCATTTTTATATCAAGCCTTAATCATTTAAAATATGTCTTTTCAAAAAAAGAGTTTTAATTATAAATGTTTTAATAAATAAAATAGTTTTCTATTATTACCTTTTCCATTATTTCATCTGAAATATTTTTTCCATATGGATTTGATCTTATTTGGTACCTTTTCCTAAATTTCTCCATCAAAAATCTCTTTCGATATTGTATTAGCTGAGGTAAGAAAAAAAATGTTTGTAAAATGTGTGATAGAGCCTATGATAAAATGAATAGAAGTTGCAAAAATCACTTCTAGTGAATAGATTTTGTGAGGTATGTTGCACATGTTATTTTAAGGCACCAAATGTTTTAATAACATCACAAGAAATACTTTTGATTGAATTTTCCAAATAATGGTAAGTTGTGTTGATAAGGAAAGATTGTGATCATTTTATATCAAATTTATCATCCCACTACTAATTATGTTCTATCAACCATTTGACTCTCATATGAGGTAGAAACAATCCTCTTTTGTTTAATTTCAATTGTGTTATTTCATACTATATATTCTAGGTATATTTATTCAATTATTAATGGGTATATACACATATACCCAAATAAATATACAAGCTATTATGAGTGTGATGGCTAGTAATTTTCTTGGAATATTCTTGATAGTAAGTATGTTTAATATGTAATAAAGCACCCATGTTCACCCACAATGGAGTTTCTACCTGATATCGATAAACTTATATTGCTCATTGCTCTTCCATTTGTTCTCTACATATTCCTCAAATTATTTGGGATTATAACTTATATCACACACAATTACCTTCAAATTTACTATGCTCAATTGATTTTCACATAGTTACAATTTTATGCTTTTATAGTATTTATTTGTGCCCATGTTGGCACTTTGTGATTTTAATACCATTGATTTTTATTGGGTTTTGTAAGTTGCAATGGGAACCATTTTTTCAAGGTTAACTATAGAGGATCTGTATTTATAACTTGACTCATATTATGAAGGAGCCATAATTTCTATTCAAATCATACTTGCCTTATTTGGCCCATGGAGTATATATCTATCCTATAATGGTGTGCATTTACTTTCTATGGATTTCTCCTCCATTTGGTTCTATTTATTCCACCTTGAAAGGATGATATTTCTATCGATTTTCCCTCCATTTGTTTCTATTTGTTCCACTTTGAAAGAATAATATTTCTACAGAGTTGCCCTCCATTTGTTTCTATGTATTCTATTTTAAAAGATAATGTTTATATGGAGTTTTACTCCATTTTTCCTTATCAAGAGGATGTTATTTATGTATTTTCCCTCCCTTTTCAATTGATTTAACCCATCTTGTAGGAATATATTATTCTAAGTTGGGTAAACATTTTTGGAAAATCAGAGTCTTGAGTTGAACTGGCACTTGTATCACATATTTTTTGAATTATCATTGTGAAAAATCATATTAATTTAATAAATATATTAAGATGATAGTATTTTACATACTTCATTTCTTATATGGTGAATCATGTAAGTTGTGGAGGGTGTCCCCATTAACTGTTGGATACAATTGATCAATTGTGTATTATCTCTAATATTACATAAATTCTACATCATTATCATTCAGTATATGCCGAGCTCACTCGAATAGTAAAGATAGTCTTCTATGTCTACTGAGCATTCCTATATTTACCTAGTCTAGAAGGCAGTGTCTATAGAGTTCACTCGGGCATCGAAGGAAAGTCTGCAAAAGATGAGTGTTAACTGAGCTCACTCAATTTTCAAAGGATCTTTGCAAGTTTTTAGTTTTAACTGAGCATCTTTTGGTTAACTGAGGAAATTATTTATGAGTTAATGTTTACCAAGTTAGGTCAGCTAATGAAGGATTGTCTTGTTTTGGCATATTAAGCTTAATTGATTTATCTATTAGTTCTAGCTAACTATGATGATGAATATTAGTTATTCTAAGTTGTATGTGAGCCGACTTGGCAATATAAAAGATATAAGGTCAAGTTGTGGATTCAAAAAGTGAGAATATGAAGATGTGATGAAGAGAGGTAGAAAATTTGAAGGATAAGTAGATTATCCTTATGGAGTAGAAAAGCTATATTTGATCAAGAAGGATCAATTAAAAGCTAGAAAAGAGATCTTTAATTAGAAAAAAATAGTTGCATTCAAGTTAGGTCATCTCATTGTTACTCACTAACCATTGTAGCAATGATCTAAATCTCTTAATAGAGTTGGCATAACAATAATTTGTAAATCCTCTAACAAGTTGGTAGTTCTATTGAATTGTCTGAAGAACTCTAACAAGGCCACTCCTACTAGGGTGATTAAATCATTTAATAGGGTTAAAATTAATAGTTTTTTTTGTAACCTTTAATAGGGTTGGCTCCTAATAGGGCTTACTTCAGAAGAGTGAAAATAGTAACTAGTTCCAATTCTTGGTTTTTCCTAAATTGGATTTCCATGTTAAATTCTAGTGCCAAATGTGCTCATGCTATTTCATTTTATGTATTTTCAGCTAAGTTAAAGTAAGAGTAATCATAGATAACATTTAAAGATTTGTATAATCAATATTTACTGAGTTACAACATTCTATGTGTGTTTAATGAGCATCACTAGTATTCGGTTTTTAGATTTTGCTAACATCTAAGGGATCAAGGATTTATTTTAGTAGTAATTGATTCACCCCTCCCCTCTTATTTAGTATTCTTATATTTCCAAAAATTGTTATTAGATATTTTTGGTGCTTGTAGAGAAGGTTTGAAGGACCTACGCTAGAGATCAAGATGTCTTATAGAAAAGAGATTCCCAAGCTAAACAGAGACAATTTTATAGCATGGAAATGACTTATGAGGTTACATTTAGGTATTATCAGTAACTCAAGGTGCAAATATATTGATAATGAATACAAGACTCGCACTCAAAAATTATCTATTGAAGATATTTCTGAAAAGAAGAATCATAACATCATGATGATTGGTATTGCATCTACTCTTAGTTGTGCTAAATTTTTTGAAGTCAAATACTACAAAAAAGCTCATGAAATGTGGATCAAACTAAAATACATATTTGGAGGAGATGAAAATGTAAGAAAAGATAAGGTTGAAAGTCTTATAGGTCATTTTTATCATATGAAAATGAGAGAAGATGAGAACATTGCAAAATATGTGGAAAGAATCAAAGCAAGTGTAAGTGTAATCAAAGAATCTCAGGGAGACATTAAAGAGAAAATAGTTGTAAGAAAGGTAATTAGAAATATTCTTCCAATTTATGCAATTAGAGTGTCTACTATTTAGGAAATGAGATTTGATCCAAATAATAGAATATCTTTGGATCTTCTAGTTGGAAGATTGACAACTTTTGAGTTACATAATTTTGATAACTATGTTCCTAGTTCAAAGGTTATTGAATATGCTTTTAAAGCTAAACTCTCACTCAAAGAAAAGGGTAAGAAGTCAAATTTCAATCAATTAGGAAGTGAAGAAGAAGAAATAGAAGAAATTTCAAACAATGATCTTGAAGTTTTTTAAACTGTACTTACAAGAAAGTATTCCAAAGGTTGAGGAAAGTAAAAAGGTAAAGTTCCTTTGATATGTTTTTCTTGTGAAGAAATTGGTGATATTGTTGCAAGGTGTCCAAACAAAGAAATAAAAGATGATAAAAAAAGAAATTAACACAAAGGAAAGAAAGATTCCAAGAACTGAAAGAACTACAAGGACAAAGGTAAGATATTTTTTTTTATAGTTAAAGATTCTAATAACAGTGAAGATGAAATGGTATACATTGTTGTAAATGATGAATCTAATGATGAAGGAGATAAGATGGAACTTATATCTCCTATTAGAAGAAATGATATATGTATTATTAATAGTGACTTCTCACATCATATGATTGGACATTAAAAAAAAAATTGAGCACATAGAATATTATGATGGAGGTAGTGTAAGATTTGGAAACAATGAACCTTGTAACATAAAAGGAAAATGATGTATCTCATTGACTAAGGAACTTGTATGTAAAAATTCTTATTGTGTTGAAGGACTAAAGCATAATCTAGATAGTGTGGCATAGTTGAATAACATTGGATTCAAGGTAGAATTCATAAATGGAAAGGCTAAACTACTAGATTAAAAAGGAAATCTAGTTGGATCTGGCAAGCAAACAAAAGGTAATCTATTTTATCTTGATCTAAGTGAGTGTTCATGTTTTATTTCTCAAGTAGAGGAAAGTTGGTTATGGCACAAAAGACTATGTCATGTGAACTTTGATAATCTAGTTAAGATAAAAAAATATAAAAGAGTAAGAGGCATTCCTAGTTTGAAGAAGCCTAAAATGGGTTTATGCAAGAATTGCCAAATTGGTAAAATGGGAAAGACTAGTTTTAAAAGAAAAAGCTACTAGTCAAAAGAAGTCTTAGAAATTGTTCATACAGACTTATGTGGACCTATTGGAATAGAGAGTTATAGTGGAGAAAAGTTTTTCACTCTTTTCATTGATGACTATTTTAGAATGATGACTGTAATGTATCCAAAAGAAAAATTAGAAGCCTTTCAAAAGTTTAAGTGGTATCTAGAAAGAGTAGAAAAAGAAAATGGAAAGAGATTAAAATGTTTTAGAATAGACAGAGGTGGTGAATTCATCTCCAAGGAATTCAATAATTTTTCATTGAAAGAGGAATTAAAAGACAAATATCAGCCCCTGGTACACCACACCAAAATGGAATAGGTAAAAGAATAAATAGATCCATCATGGATTGTGCAAGAACCTTGATGATTAAAAAGAATGTTGCAATTAAATACTAGAAGGAAGCTATCATAAATATAGTTCATACCTTGAATAGAGTATAGTAGAAGAAAGATTCAAACAAAACCCCTTATCAACTATGGTATGGCTACAAACCTAAAGTAAGTTACTTGAAAGTATTTGGTAGCAAACGTTATATCTTAAAAGAGTCTAGAAAAGGAAAATTTGATGTAAAAAGTGATGAAGGAATATTTCTAGGATACTTTTGTAGAAGTAAAGCATACAAATGTTTGAATTTGTCTTCTCATAAAATAATAGAAAGTGCACATGTTAGAATTGATGAGTTTGTAGAAAATAGTGAAGAAGAAAGCAACAAGGATCCTGAAGATTACAAAAGATTTGTTTACTATGAACTTGATTCCCTACCATATCTATCTAAAAGAAAGAAGGCTTCATCTCCTGAGTTCCCAAAATCTCGAATAGTTATTGAGTTGTAGACAATGCAACCCAAGTTTCAGTTAGAGGCTATTGAGCTAGTTCAAACCAAGTCTAATGGATCCAAGTCACAGAAAAAAAGAATTGAGCTAGATATTGAAGTTCATAATGAAGACAGTGGAACTCATCCAAAACCCAAAGAACCTGTGTTAGCAAGATATGTTAGAAGGCATCATGCACCTGATCTGATTGTTGGAGACTTCTGATGGAACAATGACAAGGAGAAAATTAAAGATGCATGTTTACTTGTTGAATTTGAACCTATAAATGTTAAAGATTCTCTAGAAAATGAAAGTTGGATTAAATAAATGAATGAAGAGATAGAACAAATAAAAAAGAGAAAAACGTGGACTCTTGTTCCTAGACCCAAGGATAAAAATATAATGGGCACAAAGTAGGTGTTCTGAAACAAGATAAATGAAGATGGAAAAGTTTCAAGAAATCAAGCAAGACTGGTATGTAAAGGTTATTCTCAAGAAGAAGGTATTATTTACAATAAGACTTTTTTACTTCTTGCAAGATTAGAAGGTGTTAGAACATTACTAGCATATGCAGCACATAGAGGATTTAAAGTATATCAAATGGATGTTAAATCTACAGTCTTGAATGGAATTCTTGATGAAGTCTATATTGAACAACCAAAAGGTTTTGTAGATCCTAGCAAAATAGACATGGTTTGTAAGTTACACAAAGCATTATATGGTCTCAAGAAAGCTCATAGAGCTTGGTATGAAAGACATCATAATTACTTGGTATAGAATGGCTTTCAAAGAAAAGTGATAATAGTAGTTTGTATATTAAAGAAAGATTAGATAACAAGATTGTGTAGGAAAAAATATTTTTTGATGATACCTTATTCATAGGAAATGATGACTTGTGCAAAGCATTTTTAGAAGAAACAAGTAAAGAATTTGAGATGTCCATGTTAACTAATATAAAATTCTTTTTTCAATTACAGATATAGTAGAACAAAAATGGTATCTACATCACTCAATCTAATTATATCAAAGAGATACTAAAGAAGTTTGGAACCCCTATGTCTACTGGAAAAAATATTTCCAAGAATGATGATTCCAAAGAAGTATATCAGACCACATATAGATCAATGGTTGAAAAATTGTAGTATGTGGTACATACAAGGCCTGATATTGCACTAGCAGATGGAATAGTAGCAAGATTCTCAGCAAATCTTAGAGAAAATCACATGATGGAAATCAAGAGAATCATGAGATATCTAAAAGGTACTGAAGATCATGGCTTATAGTACAAACTTGGAGGCAATTTGGACTTGAAGGTATTTATTGATGCTAATTAGGTAGGAAGTCTTGATGATAGAAAAAGCACTGGGGGTGGAGCATTCTTTCTTGATAAGAGACTAGTGTCTTCGACAGGAAAGAAACAAAATTGCATCTCTCATTCCATAGTAGAGGTAGAATATGTGGTAGCAGTAGTTAATTGTTCTAACATTGTTTGGTTTAAAGAATTGTTGGAAGGAATGAAGATAGAGATCAAGGATCCAATAGTTATATAATGTGATAACACTAGTGCAATCAATATATCAAAGAATCTAGTGATGCATACCAAAGAAAAGCATATTGCTATAAAATATCACTTCTTAAGAAAATTAATGGAGGATAAAAAATTCAGATTGAAATATGTGAATACAAAAGAATAGATTGAAAACATATTCACCAATCCATTACCTAAGGATGCATTCTTCTATCTAAGGGATAAGCTAGGGGTCATTCCCCTATCTGAAGCTCACTAAATAGAGTTTAGTGATGCATCAACAAGAGCTAGTTGAAGATCAATTAGTTGATGTAGAATTGACAAGGGCATATTGCAAATGAATAAATACTTAAGGTACATTGATATTAATAGAGTTATTGTCTTTGGAATGTGTTGTCAAAGAGGGAGAAGTTTACTATCATATCTCTAAGAAATTTTTGTCATTCCAAGAAGGAGAAGATTGTTGTGAGAGGGTGAATCCAGTAAAAGGAATAGCTCATACTAATAGATGGAGTTCTCATGAATAAAACTAAGGATATGTTCCTCACTTTATTCATGTTCTAAAATTTCAATGTGTTATGACATGTTCTGTTGCCATCAATGCCAAAGAGGGATATTGTTGGATACAATTGATCAATTGTGTATTGCTTTGATGTGACACAAATGTCATATCATTATTAGTCAGTATACGCCAAGCTCACTCGGATAGTAAAGATAATTTTTTGTGTATACCGAGCATTCTTATGATTACCTAGTCTAGAAGGCAATGTCTACTGAGTTAACTCAAGCATCAAATGAAAGTCTGTAAAAGATGAGTGTTAACTAAGCTCACTCAGTCAATTAAAAAAATTTCTATCGAACCAATGTTAACTAAGCTCACTTGGTTGCCAAAGGATCTTTTCAAGTTTTCAATGTTAACCGAGCATCTATTGGTTAACACAGGAAATTATTTTTGAGTTAGTGTCTACCAAGTTGGGTTAGCTAATGAAGGATTTTCTTATTTTGGCATATTAAGCTTAATTGATTTATCTATTGGTTCTAGCTTACTATGATGATGAATATTATTTATTCTAAGTTGTATATGATATGACTTAACAATATGAAAGATATAAGTATAAGGTCAAGTTGTGGATTCAAGAATTGAGAATATGAAGATGTGATAAAGAGAGGAAGAAAAATTTAAGGATAAGAAAAATATCCTTGCAGAGAAGAAAAGCTATATTTCATTAGGAAGGATCAAGTACAAGCTAGAACAGAGATTTGTAATCAAAAAATTAGTTGCATTCAAATTAGGTCATCTCATTATTACTCTCTAACCATTATAGCAGTGATCTAAATCTCTTAATAGAGTTGTCTTAATAGCTATTTGTAAATCCTCTAATAAGGTGGCAATTTTGTTGAATTTTCTTTAGACCTCTAACAAGGCCACTCCTAATATGGTGATTAAATCCTTTAATAGGATCACACCTAATAGTGTGTTTTGTAACATTTAACAAGGTTGTCTCCTAATAGGCCTCATTTCATTAGAGTGAAAATAATAACTACTTGCAATTGGTGGTTTTTTCACAATTGGGCTTCCACATTAAATTCTAGTGTAAAATGTGTTCATGATATTTTCTTTTATGTATTTTCAACTAAGTTAAAGTAAGGGTAATCACATATAACATTTAAATATTTGTATAATCAATACTTACCGAGTTACAACATTCTATGTGTGTTTATTGAGCATCAGTAGTATTGAGTTTTCAAATTTTACTGACATGTAAGGGATCTGGGATTTATTTTAGTAGTAACTAATTCACCCCTCCCCTCTTAGTTGCTCCTCTTATATTTCCAACATTAACGTGCAATGAGATGACTCATTAGTGGACTATGTATATCCATGTGATTGGTGTAATGTTGATATTGGAAGCATTATTTGGTATTTTATGTGGTCATTTGTGTACTATTATATTACCTTCATTTGAGCATTAATATATAATTTCATTTTTATTTTTTATTTTTTATTTTGAGTATATGATTTATCTTGAAATCATGTTAGCTCCACTACTTTGTGGTGAAAAGTTTCATTTTATTGAATAGGAACAAAAAAGTACCTATCCTCAACCCAAATTCCCAATATGAATGATCCAAATTGATTAACTACAAGGAAGTGATTAATGCACAAAAGGATCAAGCAATGAATAATAGGAGAGAGCATGTGCTATGGTCTTACTATTTGAGAAGTAAGTACTTGAAATCTAAAATAAATAGAAGATAAATACTTACCTTGAAGTGGGGTAAATCTAGAAAATATCAATTTTTGGTGTCTGTGTATAGTTTTAGGGATCTTTGCAAGCTATTTCAAGAACAAAAATGTTGAGATGGAGAAAACCCATAAAAAAATTTTCTTTTTGAAGGGAGGTCAACCTTGACCCAGATAGAGGGGCACAATCTTACCTTAGGGCACAATTATACCCCAAAAATTTTACCTTGACATACACTACTCTGATAAAATTAGTGTTCATAGAACCCATAGGTTCAACAAAAAGGGTATCCAAATCTACACTTTAATTTGTTGTTCCATAGCTGTATTTTCAAGAAAAATCTTTTTTTTTGGATGAGAAATTTGCCTTGGTCAAATGTCGTCTTGGAATCAACCTTAATAATAGAATTGAAATAGAGAATGCTAGCAAGTACTAAAAGTAACTTTAATAATGAGGCTATGATATTCAATAGATATGCAATTATATTCGAAATGTAAACAAGTATATTGATGTGAAAGCTTGAACATAACATTAGCAAACATAAATCAAACCTCCATGATTGTATGCTTGGAATCTATGTTGATTGAAGAATACATCTAGAAGATGAACAAAGATCTTGAAGGAAGACCAAACCACCATAATGGTTAGATTGAGGGTTTTGAAGGATGAACATTGAATGCTTGAACAAAATCCTTTCAAAGGCTTAAAAGCTTGAATCCATGATCTTCAATGGAAAACTTAGATACTTGAATGATAGAATGTTTTCTCACTTGAAAATGGATGATAGTTGCTCTTCATAAAAAGTAGATAATAACTTTTCTCCTAGATAGTGTATGTGCTCAAGAATAATGGATTATAAAATGAGGGAAGAAGGCTTCCTTATATAGAGATCTAGAGCACAAACTCCTAGAGAAGGTTGGCATAGGAGCACTAAATCCCAATTAACCTTAACCCCTAGAATTGAACCTATATTAGATGCAATTTAACAATCTACCATTTTGAAACTCGAAATAATTGACCTGGAAGCGGGAAAATAAAACTTTCTGATGCTTGATATCCCAAAACCTATGGAAATTGAAAAATGGACCTTGGGTCAAGGATGAGGTAGATAGTACCCTAGGTTAGGGAAGAGGTTAGCCTTAACCTAAAGGTTCATCCTTGACCTAGAAAGTAAAAGTCCTCAATTTCATAGTTAGAATTGTCAGAAATAGGATAGAAATGGAGAGAGAAGAAGAACAAGGGGAAAAAAACCAAATCCATGTAAATACCTATTCAAGGTGCTTGACATGACCCCAGACCACTTACTCGGAGGACTAATCACTCTTAGCATGGAAGTGCTTCTATTTTAAGATGATATATTTAGCAGTAATTTTCGTAACTGTATGTATTCAATGCAAATTATTGGAAAAGGAGAAGAAAGAAGAGATCCGAGTGGATTCATAATGAGATAAAATAAAATTTATCTAATGACACAATTTTCTAGGCTAAGGATTCCAACTCAACATACATGCACAAGGGTGTAAAAATAAAAATAAAATCAAGACAACACAAAAGAAAGGATTAGTACTAAACAAACCCAAATCAACTAGCACTAGAAACATAGCTAAGAAATATTTCTCATACTACTATCATATATGGAAAAATATCATAAAAATATAAATGATTATATAAGAATGACAAGAGAAACACTATAAATAAGTTAGCTTCATGATCTAGTCCTAGTAGCATGAAAGTGAAAAGAAAGAAAAGAAGAAGTCATTACCTAACCCAATAAGATGCCCACCTTACCATGAATCACCAAGGGAGAAGGAGATCCCAAACAAGTAGCCAAACATGATAGTTCACCCAACTACTATGCTTGCAATTGCAAATGTGTCTTCTGACAGCTTCTAGAATACCTATAGATCCACCTTCTTGTATCACTATGAATATGAAAAGCATGTTTGGTCAATATTTAGCAACTTATGTGCATTACTTTCAAAAGATTTAGCATATTTAAAATTTGAAAAATTTGTATCTCTTCAAGATTTAGAAACTTATGTGTGTTACCTTTAGAGGATTTAGAAATGTGTGTCCCTTTTAGGATTTAGCAACTTATGTGTCTTACCCTTTGAGATTTAGCATATAAATAAAAAACTATACTACAAGGGAGACCCTTTATATGCCCCCTTCTTATCATGGTTGTTTATGAGACATGATAAGGAAGAGGAAGAGGATACCTACTTCACAAGGCAAGGAGATATCATTTTTAACAAGAATGTATATCATATTCTTCACAAGAGATATTGACCCCTACATCCAAGAGTATAGATAATCATGAAAAGGATATGTCACTTATGGAAAAAGGATCCTCAAAGAAAGAGATATTATCAACAAGACCTTTATGATAGAGGAGTACATTTAGATAAAATATCATCTTTCAAAGATAAGAAAAATGGGAACAATAATTCAATCATCAAGCCACCTATAAAGAAGATGAAAAGGAATCTTTGGAATAAGGAAAACAACTCTAACACCAAAGCAAGGGTCATAAATAACATAATTTTCAACATAGAGAAGCGGTGATGACCTAGGAGAACAACCTCTTATATAAAAAGATTACCCATTATCAAGACATTTATCAATATGAAGAAATAAAATTGTGATATAAACAAATGCCACTAAGCTAAGGAAAGCAGTCCCCTAGACAAAGAGAAAGAAGGAAGAACCTTTCCCTCCAAGGAGGAAGACAAGGGACACCTTTGCAAAAAAATATCTTTGGGAGAAAAAAAACATGAACATAGCATGATAGAAAATAGGAAGAAAGAATACCAAATAAGCCAAATAAAAGGCCTAATGGATCCTAGGAGACTAGATGAAAATACACCTCATGATCCCCAGTCCAAAGAATAGAGGAGATGAAATCTATATTAATACAGTAGGAGGGGAATCTCCTAGGGATAACTTTAAGAAACCCCCCTTTGGAAAAATGTATAATATTGTGGTTAACCAAACATTACTTTAGGGGAAAAAAAAATTGTAATGGCAATTTTTATTTTCAAAATAGGAAAAAAAATAATTTTATTGGTGATTTGTTTTCTGTCCTATGAAAATTTTGTAAAACTGTGGGGGATCTTTAATTATTTCACAAAATCACTACCAATAGTAAAAATATATAGAAACCATAAATTTTTGTCATCCAACATAAAATAACCCTTTTTAATGACTATTAGATGATCCTATATCAACAATATAAATCCTATTTCATGCTAAAAAGTTAAAGTACAACAAGTTTTAGAGTAAGCTTATGAAATTATGAAACTTTTCTATGGTATAATATATTTTAGGCCAAAGATTAATAGGATAAAAAGTTCCTTAGAAAGTGTCTAGAATAGAGAAACTTGTCAAATCTATGTACTTTACATATAACTTGATTTAGAATTTTACTATAAATTGATGAATGTGACCATCTATTAAGACATGCCACAGAAATTGTGGGTGAAAATATTTTATTTACCATGTGGAAAGATTAGATTATATTTTTGATGTCATCATCGAAATAAAAATGATTATGTATCATTATTGGCAATTGGTCTGAGCATGAGACCCAATTTTCATAAATTATAGGTAATGTCACCAGCCCAAAAGTGCAAAACAATTTGCCCAATTTAGGGTCCCCAATGAGTGAGATTAGCAATTTCGTGAATATTCACCACTAAAGTAAACCCTATAATCCCCTATATCAAAATTATGAAGGAATTGTAAAATTGCACGAGAGAGATATAATTCCTAAAGCAACTCTTTCATGAACATATAATTTGAAATTTCTACAATCAACAAGTGTATATTATGATAATTAAAAGGAAATGTGTACTTGGATAATGCATCTTTTGGTATAGGTTTAAATATTTATTTTCAAAATTCATTAATTCAACGTACACCTCTTTACCCACCTCTTCATGAATATCAAGATTATCCAAAGTCGGTGTGTGGAAAAGTTTATGAAGAGGAAAATGATGATTAATATCACCCACCTTAACTTAATATTTTGAACAACCAACACCATGTGAATCTATTTTATAGGGTATATGAATTGGATACTTAATACCATGTTCATTAACTCTAAGCCCTAAACATTTATAACCTTGTTTAGGTATCATATTATATCCTGTAGTATACATATCATGTAAATTTTCTACAAGAGATGATTGCTTATCATGCTCATGAGAATAAGTTGTACAAGATGGAATAATAATTTTGGAAAAAAAATTCTTTACCCTTTCCTTTAAAATCATCACGAGTTGGAGGAGAAGGTAAATCAAGGAAATCTTGCACATCTGTATTTGGAATGATGGCTTAAATACCATCATAAGAAGAACAAGGATTAACAAATGGAGATCTAGGAATCGTATTACAAATAATAATATTTAGATTAGGAAGATTACGAGATGGTGTATCATCAACCAAATCCTTCACATAATCCAAAAGAATAATAATTCTAGTACATGAATCTTTAATGGAAGTTTTAAATGTAGGAAGACTAGTATCGGTTAAATTCACAAAAGCATAAGTGAGAATAGAATGAAAGATCATGAACATCATAAAATGAATAATACTCTAATAAACATCATTATTATGGTAAAGAGATGCTGAAAGAAGGGTAATGGGTCAAAGTATAAACCCATGTCACCATTTTCTAAAGGAAAAGGCTAACAAAAGTATAATTGTTCACCTTCAATGACATAAAATTCGTATTATTATTTTGATTTTGGAAATGAAATAAAATAATGAAATGTGTAGAAATGGATGAATTTTAGGATTATAATTTTTAATAATTATTTGGAATAAGAATTGATATATTTTCATAATTTTTATAGATAATTTTTTAGGTGTTGAAAAGCACTGAAAATTAGGGGTCAAGTCCCCACCACAAAACTATATGCAAATAAACATATTTCCCTTTGATCTCAGACTACGTTATAGATAACATATATATCTAGAACAATCAAAAATAAAAATTGGCTTTAGAACTAGAACTATATTTTCTCTTTTATAAGGATTGAAGTTTTAGCTCACCTAAAATTGATAATTTTCATCTCCCACCACATTTTTCAAAACAAATATACTCTAACCAAGAGAAAAATTATACATTCTAGGAGAGGACACTCTCCTCCAGAATGTCATATAATTTTTAGATTTTTTTGATATGATTAGATATATTTTTCTTTCTCAAAACTGAAATCTTTTCGTGTTAAAATACGTGGTTGTGGAATTTTTCAATTTCAATATACTATATCTAATTAAAACACTATAAAATCTACATGAGAATATTCTTGACTCTAGGCTCTATAAAATGGTGTTTATATGTTATTAAAAAAAATCATAAAAAATAGTAAGAGTTATTGACACACTACTTTTTCGAAATAATTTTATTTCTTTAGTAATTGGATACAAACTAGTATAAAACATGCATTTAATAGACATTTGCAATTGGAAAAGTGTTAGACTATATATAACTTAGCTAGATTGAATTTATCTAGACCATATGTTTTTAAAAAAAATGTATTTTAGATAGAAAAACTCAAATTTAGTCATTCTAACAAGTCAGCCTAAAAGGTGACACAACTTTGTACTTTTGTAACCCACAAGGAACATAACCACACACCAAAGCACCTTGATAATCTTCATAGTAAATGAAATGCAAGAAATGTTTATTTTTATTTTTATTGAATGTATAGATTTTTTTTGTATTTTGGAATTTTAAAATGCAAGAGTAGAAACAAAATCTAATCTTAATGCAAGAAAAAACCTAACAAATATGAAATGAAATTGGAGAAACATAATAGGGCATCCAATTTCACAAAAGAAAAGAGGTTAAGCATGTTAGGTTCACCAAAATGAGTATGAATAAAATATGACCTATCCTCAACCTAAATTCCCAATAGGCATGATCCAAATTGATTAACTAGAAGGAAGTGATCAATACACAAATGGATGAAGCAATGGAGAATAGGGAGAAAGGAGGTCCTATAGTCTTACTATTTGAGAAGTAAGTACTTGAAATCTGAAATAAATAGAAGACAAATACTTACCTTAAAGTAGGGTAAATCTAGAAAATGTTGATTTCTAGTGTCTATGTATAGTTACAGGGATCTATGTAACATATATTGGATTGGAATGTTGAGACGGAGTAAACCTAGAAAACTTTTGTCATTTTGAAGGGAGGCTGACCTTAACTTAGATAGAGGGGCACAATCTTACCCCAATGTGCAATTGTACCCCGAAAAGTTGACCTTTTCCTACACTACTCTGACAAAAATTATGTTTGTAAATCCCACAAGTTTGTTGTAAAGGGTATCCAAATCTAAACATTAATTCATTGTTCCACACCTATATTTGCAAGAAAAATGGTTTTGTTGTTTGGATGAAGGGTTTTCCTTGGTCAAACCCTAATTTGAAATCAACCTTAATAATGAAATTGAAATAGAGAATTATAGTGAGTAGTAAAAGTAAATCTAACAATGAAGCTATGATATTCAATAATATGCAATTGTATTGGAAATGTAAGCAAGTATATTGATATAAAAGCTTGAACATAACATTAGCAAATGTAAATCAAAACCTCCATGATTCGATGCTTGGAATAAACCTTGATAGAAAAATAGATCTCGAAGATGAAAAGGAACTTGAAGGAAGATCAAAACACCATAATGGTTAGATCTAGGGTTTTGAATGATAATTCTTGAATGCTTGAACCAAATCACTTCAAAGGCTTGAAAACTTGAAGGCTTGATCATCAATGGAAAACTTGGATACTTGAATGATAGAATGCTTGCTCACTTGAAAATGGATCATAAACACTCTTCTAAGCAAGAGCATCCTGGGTGTAAGAGCAATCTTGCATCACCCAATTTTTGTTTTGTTTTCAACCTTTTATATTTCAATAAGGACTAGTAGACAGATGGGTTATGTAATGTCCCATTTTTGGAGGAGTTAATTATTTATAAAGTCATCAATATATATATATATATATATATATATATATATATATATATATATATATATATATATATATATTACAAGGTAACTTTATATTTAATTAACTTAATAAAGTGTTTTTTTTATAAAGTCATTAAATAAAACAATCTTCTAGAGGTTGCTGGAAGAAGCAGAGAAAAAATTTAAAAGGAGGTTGACCTATCGATAAAAAAAGAAATAGGCATTGAGGACTCATTGCCTATCATCGAGATTTATATTGATATTTGTTGATGCGCATTGTGGAACGTAGGCTTTCTTCAGCTATTCACAATTGGCCATTGAGAATGAAAACTCTCAATTGGTACACAATTTTGAGGGTGTGAAAAATCACCTAAATTATTGCAACTATGGGAAGGATATTTTAGTCCTTTCTCTTGTGCTTGATTGTTGGTTTGGAGTTTCAAACTGGAGCTGCACTTTCATCATATTATCTTTAGCATTCAGCCTCTAGTATTTGATCAATCCAAGTTCTTCATTTCAGTCTGTAGTTGTAACAAGTTCTTAGTTGGATTCGGACAGTTAGGGTTTGTCTGTAATGTGCCATGTTGTAATGTTTCAGTGCTGAAAATTGCATATCATTTGTAAAAACATTTTGGTGATCATTGAATGAATACATTGGCACAATTTTACATCAATTATTTAAGTAGAACAATTTCTTAATTTAGCAATATACTTTTATTAGTGTATTAAATTTAAGGTTTTATTTTAGTGGCTTGTTGGTAAGGGTCACTATAGTGGTATCAGAGTAGTTTCCTGCCAGCCTAATAGGGTTTATGCAGCTAATTTAGTTTACAAAAGAACCAACATAACTTATAATATGGCTGAGAGACATTCTCAAAGCCCACCCAGAACTATTCGTGATGATGAGACTTTACAGCATCAAGAGAGCCTTCTATAGTCAATAGAGGTAAGTACACAGGAAATGAGAAATAATCATAATAATGACTAGGATGATAGGAGCATAGTAGGATCACAACATAGGACACGATCTAGAATAGCTAGCAGATCCACACGTCCTACATTCAGGGAAGAAACTCTAGCATGCACACCTAATGCTATGGTAACAGATATTGTAAATGAACTCTGACAAGTGAGGAATGAGTGGGATTCATTACCAAGATATATACAGGATGGATGGACTTTTAACAGGTACCTGAACTATAGAGCTGCCAGGAAGAAGCATGCAGATAAACATAGTGAGTTGCAACAAGTCACCAACAAGTTGGTATTACCCACATTTGATGGTAATAGAAAAATGATCGCTCATGGTTGGATTCATAAGGTGGATACTTTCCTATCTCTGAAGACTATTATAGAATTTGAAGCACTCAAGTATGCTACTTTACACTTAGATGGGGAAACACATGATTGGTGGAAACATGGCATGATCACATTGCAACACAACCAGGTAATCACTTATCAGGAGTTTGTGGATAGATTGATAGAAAGGTTTGATAAAAAAAATCTTAAAGTTTATTTCTGGGAGTTAGCCCAGTTGAGATAGTCAGGAGGCTTAGAACAATTTATCAATGAATTCTAGAAGCTTGTAGTGATGGTGCCTAACATTTTAGAAAGCAGGCTAGTCAATTTATTCATAGAGGGATTAACTGAACCACTCAAGGGGTGGGTAAAGGCCTTTGATCCTCCTACATTATAGGAAGCCATGAAGAAAGCCTGTAGTATGGAATTTGTAGCTCCAGAAAATGAGTTTAGTTCAAAGGGTTCTTCATAATTTAGAGATAACAAAGGGGAATTGAACAAGGGTAAAGAGAATGTTAGTGACTCAAAAGGAAAGACGACTGCACCTTGGGATAAGGAAATTCTAAATGACCTGCGTAGGAAGAAGCTATGCTTCTTTTGTAAAGGTCCCTATGAGTTTTCTCGTGATTGTCCTATGAGGCCTAAGGGGAAGGCTAACCAAGTGATTTGGGCTTATTACAAAGGTTTAGATTCAAACATCTCAGAGCACCATGATGAGGTAGAGGGTGAACAAGAGGTAGATAGTGCTGAGAAAAAAGAGGCTCCAAAGTTACATTTATAGGAGGCATGTCTGTCTAGTATTCAAAGAGAGAGATCTTTCAGATTTCAGGGAGTCTTGGTAGGAAAAAAGGTTATTACTCTATTGGATATAGGTGCTACGCATAATTTCATTGATGCATGATTTGTGGAGGCATGGACTCATTACTGAGGAGTTCATGGGACTAAGAGTCAAGGTAGTTGATGGATATACACTTCATTGTGATAGGATGGTATGAGATCTACCTTTGTGCCTAAACAACTATGAGTTTAAGGAAGACTATCATGTGGTCAACATGGGTGACATGGACATAGTACTTGGGATGCAGTGGCTACATTCTTTCAAGGATGTTACCCTAAGATTGGAGGATATGGAGATATGATTCATGGTGGATGGAAAGACTCATGTGCTTAAGGTTATCCATAATGGTGATGTCAAGACTATCTCATTTAGGCGATTAGAGAGATTAGCCAAGCATAATAATATAGAGTAGGTGGAAATATGTGCCTTGATGCCTACCCAAGAGGAGCAACATAAGACTAAATATCATCCAGATATTTAGAAATTAAGAATCAAGTATGAGAAGGTATTTAGTGAGATTCCACCAGGCAAGCCACTAGACAAAGGTATTGAGCACATTATCGAGCTGGAGGAAGGTGCTAAGCCTATCATGATCACACCATACTAGCACCCAAAACAACTCAAAGATGAGATTGAGAGGACCATCAAGGAGTTGCTAGCAATGGGACACATTAGACCAAGTAAGTCACCTTTTGCATCTTCTGTTGTTTTGGTAAAAAAACAAGGATGGAACTCTACGAATGTGTATTGATTATAGGGTGTTGAATAAGAGAACTATAAAGAACAAGTATCCCATCCCATGCATCAATCAGCTGATAGAAAAATTGCATGGGGCTTGTTATTTCACAAAAAATGATTTGAGATTAGGCTATCACTAGATCAGAGTTCATTAGAGGGATATTGAAAAAATTTCTTTCAGATGTGATTGTGGGCATTTCAAGTTTGTAGTCATTTCTTTTGGTTTGACTAATGCACCTACCAATTTTTAGTCCACTATGAACAAGGTCTTCCACCATCAGTTGAGAAAATTTGTGCTAGTGTTCTTTGATGATATTTTGATCTATAGTAGGACATGGTAGGAACATTTAGAGCAGTTGGAGACAGTACTAGCCATTTTACAGAGAGAGTCCTTGTATGCCAAGGAGTCCAAATGTGATTTGGGGATGACAGAACTATTGTATCTTGGACACATCATTAGTGCAGAAGGAGTGTGAATGGATCTTGAAAAGATCCACACTATTGTTGATTGGCCACAACTAGAGAACCTTACACAATTAATGGGATTCCTTGGTCTATGTGGATTCTACCATAGGTTTTTCAGTGGCTACTCATGACATGCAGTACCCATGACATATTTGCTAAAGAAAGGGGGATATGTATGGACTCGAGAGGCACAAGACTGTTTTATGTAGTTCAAGGAAATAATGACTACATGCCCAATATTAGCATTGCCTTATTTCACTAAGCCATTTAAGATTCAATGTGATGCTTCTGGAGAGGGAGTTGGTGTTGTACTCATGTAAGACAAGCATCCTACAGCTTATGAGAGGAGGAAACTCAAAGGGCTTGAGAGATCATTCAGCATATATGATAAGGAGATGTTGGCCATCATGCATGCCTTGGCCAAATTTAGATAGTATCTTGTGGGCGGAAAATTTTGTATTAAAATTGATCATAATAGTTTGAGGCACTTTGGATAGTGGGACCTGAATGATCATCACCAGAAGTGGGTGAGTAAGTTACAGGCCTATGATTTTGATATCACCTATGTTAAGGGGACACAAAATATTGTTGTAGATGCTTTATCCTGTAGTCCACTCCTCACTTCTATGATTTAGATATCAAAGGACTAGTGACACTTGATTGTAGCAAAATATGCTAGAGACACATGGGTCTCTGATATAGTGGAGGGAAAAGCGATCAACACTAGGTAGACTCTCGTAGATGATTTGATCATTTACAAGAACATGATTTACTTAGTCCCAGGATCAAAACTAAAGTAGTTTATTTTGAGAGCATTCTATAATTCACCTACAGTAGGCCATCCTAGGTATTTCAAGACTTATAGGTTAGTATGAGAGCAGTTCACTTGGAAGGGACTTAAGGCTAATATTTTGCAGTATGTGCATGAATGTCAAGTTTTCCAGTAGAACAAAAAAGAGCACACTTATCCAACAGGACTCCTACAACCACTTCCTATTCCTGATAGGAAGTGGGAGTGCATCTCTATGGATTTTATCACGGGCTTTCCCAAGGCCCAGGGGTGCGATTGTATTTAAGTGTTGGTGGATAGGCTGAAAAAATATGCTGACTTCTTCCCTATTGCTACTACATACTCATAAACTCAGGTGGTAGATGTCTTCTTTGGGGAGGTTTTTAGATTACATGGTTTTCCTCAGAGCATTGTGAGTGATAGGGACAACCACTTCATGAGTCACTTTTGGCAGGAGGTATTTCGATTGTGCGGCACTGAGCTTACACTTAGCACTAGCTATCACCCATAGACCGATGGTCAAATGGAGATTTAAACAAATGGGTGGAAGGGTATTTGAGGAATTATGTGGCAGATCAACAGCAAGCTTGGGTCAGATGGATATATCTTTGTGAGTATTGTTACAATACTACATATCATACGACTATACAAATGACACCCTTCATGGCACTTTATGGTTATGAGGCACCTAGTTTCTTAGATTTTTTGTTGGGAGACAGTCGATTACCTCGTGCAAGTGAACTATTACAAGAAAGTAACAATATAGTTGCTACTCTCAGAGACAACATTGCTAGAGCTTAGAACTAGCAAAAGTAGTATGCAGACAAGAAGAGGACTAACCATAGTTTTGAGGTAAATGATATGGTTTACCTCATGTTCCAGCCATATAGGCAATTCACTCTCAAGAAGAGTGGTGCAGAGAAACTCAAGCCATGCTATTATGGACCATTCAGGATCATCAAGCGAGTTGCTGAGGTGGCTTATGAGTTGGAGCTTCCCATAGACAGTAGAGTGCACAATGTGTTTCATGTATCATGCCTCAAAAAGTTTTGGGTCAGAATGTGATGCCTTCTACAGTATTAGCTCCCTTGGATGATGAGGGGAAATTGATCTTATTGCCAAAATCCATTCTAGATAGTAGAGAGAAGTGGCTTCCCAGAAGAGTAATCAGAGAGTATCTAGTTAAGTGGAAATATTTATCTATTGAAGATGCTACTTGGGAGGGAGAAATAATTTTGTAGTATCCAGCATTAAGATTGCTTGAGGCCAGCAATTTTAGGAGGGGTAGACTTGTAATGTCCCATTTTTGGAGGAGTTAATTATTTATAAAGTCATCAATAATATATATATATATATATATATATATATATATATATATATATATATATATATATATATATATATATATATATATATATATATATATATATATATATATATATATATATATATATATATTACAAGGTAACTTTATATTTAATTAACTTAATAAAGTGATATATTTTATAAAGTCATTAAATAAAACAATCTTCTAGAGGTTGCTAGAAGAAGCAGAGAAAAAATTAAAAAGGAGGCCCACCTATCAAGAAAAAAGAATAAATAGGCATTGAGGGCTCATTGCCTATCATCAAGATTTATATTGATATTTTATGATGTGCATTGTGGAACCTAGGGTTTCTATAGGTATTCACAATTAGCCATTGAGAATGAAAACTCTCAATTGGTATGCAATTTTGAGGGTGTGAAAGATCACCTAAATTATTGCAGCTATAGGAAGGATATTTTAGTCCTTTCTCTTCTGCTTAATTGCTGGTTTGGAGTTTCAAACTGGAGTTGCACTTTCATCATATCATGTTCAACATTTAGCCTCCAGCATTTGATCAATCTAGGTTCTTCATTTCAGTCTATAGTTGTAACAAGTTCTTAGTTGGGTTCAGACAGTTAGGGTTTGTCTGTAATGCTCCATGTTGTAATGTTTCAGTGATGAAAATTGCATATCATATGTAAAAACATTTTTCTGATCATTGAATGAATACATTGGCACTATTTTACATCAATTATTTAAGTAGAACAATTTCTTAATTCAACAATATACTTTCAGTAGTGTATTAAATTTAAGGTTTTTTTTTAGTGGCTCGTTGGTAAGGGTCACTATAGTTTACTATTTCTAGGAACTTTTTGTTTTTATTAAGCATGTCGTACAAGGTCAAAATGTTCTCATTTTCTACATGAAGGTTCATTTTAGAATTATAAGCCTACCATAAAAATCTCATTTCTTCAGCTTAAGAATCATAGAAGTTATTGTGGACTATTAGTGGAAACATTAGGAGAAAAATCTTCAGGCTCACCATTGGAGGCCTTAGAGTGCCCAGATGAGGTCTGAAAACTCAACAAAAGGGCATTTGTGTTTCCAAAAAGTGGTTATAATAGTGAATCAAAGCAACAATTTGAGAGTTATGGTCTTCCAATGTTGGGCTTCCTGAAACATCTAAAATAATTATCAAAGATGTATTTGGGCGACTCTATATGTATTGTTAGGGTCTCTCGGCCCTCAGTATTATGTTTCAATGTTTAGAACCTTTCCAAGTGGCATAAAATTATCTAAAGGCCCAAACATTGTCTAGAAAAACTCTAGGTGGTAGCTTGCAGCTTAATCTTGTAGATTTCTATAATGAAGGCACCCATGTGGGTTAACATATTGTACTTATGAATTTTGTAATTCCACATTTGCGGTAAAAATAAGAAGTCCATATTTTGTTCTCACATTTTATTTTTCCATTGTTTCTATTATGTGTTTATGGTATTAAGGAGAGCACCCTTCATCATCTTTATAAAAAGTAGATAATAACTTTTCTCCTAGATATTGTATGTGCTCATGAATAATGGATCATAGAATGAGGGAAGAAGGCTTCCTTATATAGAGATCTAGGGCACAAACTCCTAGAGAAGGCTGACATGGGAGAATTAAATCCCAATTAACCTTAAACCCTAGAAATGGACCTAGATTAAATGCAATTTAAGAGTCTACCATTCTAAAACCTGAAACAACTAACCTAGAATCAAGAAAATGAAACTTTTTGAAGCCCAATCTCCTAAAAACTTTGGATATTGAGAAATGGACCTAGGGTCAAGAATGCAGTCAACCCTAGTGTAGATTAGGCTCGAGGTCATCCTTGATCTAGTAAGTCAATGTCCTTAGTTTGATAGAGTAAATTTTTAGAAAAAGGCTAGAAATAGAAAAAGAGAGAGAAGTACAACATGGGGAAAACAACTAGATCCATGCAAATACCCATTCAAGGTGCTTGACATGATCCCAAACCACTTGTTAAGAGGGCTAAACACTCTTAATAGGGAAGTGCTTCCATTTTAAGAATATGCATTTACCTTTATCATTTTGTTCAGAGATTTACTCTATGAGAATTTTCTTATACTTACAAAATCTCAAAAGGATTTCTAACTTGAATACAAGATGAAGTTCTCCTTGTGGATAGTTGCCTTGTTTCTTGTTTCTAGTTTTCATGTAATCCATCAACGTACATACATGAAACGATTATTTGTTGTACATATCCTATCAACTACGAATCCACTTGAAGATACCATATGTTCAAAGAACCTATCAACTTCTCTTAGCTTTACAAAGATGTACCCACACTAACAAGAAACCTCATACACAATTCAAAACATTTCAAAGATAAAGTTGTATTTTTTGTAAATTGGGTTTGATAGCCCTTGTTGTAATATCCCCAAGTAAAGATTAAAGGAGGGGTATTACAATTAGTAATTATTCCTTGGTTATATTTATTTATTAATTGGAATAAACTAAGTTATCTCCTATGTAATTTTTTTCATTTACTACAGGTGTGAGGAAATGTCACTTGTTTGTCCTCTTGCACATGTGCAAGGACATATCATTTTTGTAATTCCTTTATTAAAGGAAAATAGTTTATTCCTCTTTAAGAGAATCATGCAACTTGGAACAAAGACTCTTATGAATGTGGAAATAATTCAAAGGGGACTTACTAAGGAACTCCTCTCTTTATCTACATATATTAGATATGCTCCTTTGATTCTCTACACCACACACTCACTATGTAGTTCTTGCAAAGACCTTATAGCTTCATTTCTCTTTGATTTTATCTCTGTCTATTTCTTTAGGCATTTTCCTCATTCATATAATCTTGTTTTTGCCCTTAAAATTCCTTTATCTTCTCTTTGTTGATCTTTTGAAAGATCTCTTTGGCTTTAACTTCATGGTAACTATGTTCATAACAAGTTCTTCTATATTATTTCATTTCATTTTATTTTATCATATTTTGATAATATTATTTCAATCCCTAGGCCCTTTATGATTTCTAAATACATCCAAATCCTAAAATTCAAAACTATAACAATTTTGGAGGAAATAAGAAGTACAATTAAAATGGTACTGACCCTTATAAGTCCTCTCCATAATGATAGAAGAGAATCCCACCTTAATAGTAGAAGTATAGAAGAATTAAGTGATCTATATGATTCTCACAAGAGACTATGAAAGAATATCCACATGTGCATAAATCCTCAAATTTATCATAGAATAACATCAAACTAGTTAAATACCATTAGTGAAGAAGAATACAAATAGACCATAAAAAGTTAGTATTCTACCCTTCTTCTAAGAAGTGGTACTTAAGTGAGTGTCAAACAAGACACCCATTATCCTTGACCCACACAAATTTCCCACCTTGATATGGAAAAAGAGAGAGAACAAAAAGAGAAAAATGTGGCAATCCCTAGATGTAGGTACAGAAAAAAAAAACACCCACCTCTATAAGGGTATACTACACCTCCATAGTAGTCATTCAAGAAGAAGTGCATAGAAAAAAAAATCCAAACCACAAAAAGAACTAAATTAAATCCAACCAAGAAGAGACCAACAAAATCAATGGTATGGTTGGGATGACCTCTTTAAAAATGGTAGGATCTATCTTGCCACTAAAAAAATTAGCTAAAAGAATCTTTAAAGCTAAAGACAAGAACTAGAAACATAGGGACTAAAAATTCATCCCCAATACATTGGAAAAGAGAAAAAAAAAAAAAAAAACTTTTTTAATTTAGACAATTCAAGGATATTCAAATAAGAAGCCATAAACTATTTTCCTACAACTTCACAACAACTAGATCACAAAAAGGGATTCCGCCAATGCTAGAAAACAAAGACGGATTTGAAGGATAACAAGCTACCCAAAAGAAGCACAAAAAATCAAAGAGCATTATAACTAAGTTGTAAAGCTTATCAACCCAATCTATCTCAAATGCATGTCCCACATCAAGGAGTTGTTCATTGAAATAATCCAACCAAAAAATAAACCAATAATGAACTTAACAGGAGATGTGTCCTAGAAACATAAAACACCTTTTAAGCCACAAACTCTTAGAAAAAAGAGAGAATCCTTAACATTATCTTTTAAAAAACCTCTAAACAATGCCTTTTATAGAAAGGAGCCCCACTTTATCATACTAAAAAAAACCATATAAGATAATCCCTAATACTACATAAATATGGATTTTTAAACAAATATCTTCCACACTCACTTTTTATTCTTTGAGTATTTTTTTCTATCAAACATAAAGGGCTTAGGCCAAAAATAAAGAGGCCAAAAATAAAGAGACCAAAAAATAAAGTCTCATCTAATGTAAACCCAAAGGAAAGGGAAAAAATAAATTCATTTGTATTTGCATCTCAAACTCATTCCCACTCTTACTACTGCAATTAACTCTTCATAAAAAAAATATTAAAAATATGCATTGTACGAGAATTTAAAAATTTTGCACTATTCACTATAAAATCTAAAAACACAATATAAATAGAGAAACATGTTGTACCACTACCTTATATATCATTTCTAAGGTATGTAATGGATTCCAAAGAACTCTCCACAATATGTCAACAAGGTAGACCAAGGTTAATGGTAATACACAACTGAGAAAAGGGTCAGACGATGAGACTAGGGGAATCTCCCATCAAAAGTTTGCCACATTTCTCAATGGTGTTGGAAAGAGAGGAGAAAATAAAAGATGACACATTTATTTTATCTCCATTATGAATAAGGCTTAGAATGGAAAACAAGTACCCATAGAAAGTGGTGAACATACCCATTATCAACGGACACAACAATAAATTTATTGCCTTTATTCAAGAAACCTTTTGGGAATTTTTGTAATCACTTGTGGTTCTCCTCTCTTGATTCTCAAAATAACAATCAAGCCATGTCACCTACACTATAAGCACTAGCATGATCACAAATCTCACACTTTCTGTCATGACCTCATCATTCTACTATGAATTCACAATCTTAATCATTAGCTAGCTATTAAAACCCCTCAAAGACCAAACATAGGTTATTAGGCCCACTTTCTCAAAGATATACTAGATATCTTTATTTTTGGAAAATTCCTAAAATTCCATGGTTCAACTTTCTTCATCACTCCACTAGTTTTCCTAACAATGCTAAAAAATGGTTCCCAATCAAATAGTCGGCTCAACTAGCTCAAATCTTCTCTCACAAAAAACCAAATGGAAACCTGGCTCCAAATTTATTTAGTGCTTTTTAATAATAAAATTCAAAGTGTCAAATGATAATTATCTAATGAATGGAAAGATAATTTACACACATAGGTTGAAAATGTGACATGTTTGAATTCTTAACATTTCCATTCACTAAGGTGGAAGTGATATGAAAATAAAAATTCTTTGAAACAATTATCCTTTCATGATTAATATGTGCCTCCTCATTAACAAGATCTTTGTAAAGCCATACTCCCATGTTATGCAACAAAGGAGAAGAATAAAGTATATTAATAATAGTGTGAAGAGAAGAAAAATTGATTAAGACATTTGTCAATATCGAAAAAAAAAAGTAATAATTATGGATTCATATTGAACATTGTGCTTAGTGAATGTTTAGAGAAATGTTGATTATTTTTAGATGCTAATTTAAAATGCTAGAAAAATGAAAAATGTATAATTAATTAAAATTTCATGAAGTTGTGTACTTATCAAAGATATAAAAATTAAACCTTTTATTCAAGTCATAGTATAGTTATTTAAAGATATAAAATATTAAAAAAAAATTCAAGTCATTGTATTGTTTGGTGTATGTACCAAACAATTAAAAGTCAAAGGCAATTATTAATACTTAAATAAAAATTTATCTTTGAAAATTTATGAAATGAATCCAATACAATGATTTCTTATTTCCAAGCCATACTAGATAACTTCAATAACTAACTAGTTGGCTAGAAGAGCTAGGTATCTAATAGTTTTGCAAATTTTGATTAAAATGAGGTGTTGAAAAGATTATATTTTTATCCTCTATAATATACAATTTACTAATAATTTGGTGATGTAAAATAATTAGTTAAGGCATTTTCCTTTACATCTAAGAAATTATTTTAAAACTTGGTTCTAATTATTTCTATCATTTAACATTATATTTTAAACTACTTTTCTTATTTTATTTTTTATTAATATTATTCTATATTGCATCATTTTTACTTTAAATAAAAGCAAGTGTGACATAGCTTAAGACAATGCAATTACTACTTAATTACCTTAATTCTTATTTTTCCAACTATTTTCTTAATTGTAAAATTAAAATTATCCCCACCAAAATTGTGCTCAACCAAAATAAGAATTTATATTTTTTAAAAAATCAAAAAAACTAAAATGCAAGAGTAGAAACAAAATCTAATCTTAATGCAAGAAAAGTCCTAACAAATATGAAATGAAACTTAAGAAACATAATAGCGCATCCAATTCCACAAAAGAAAAGAGGGTAAGCATGTTAGGTTCACCAAAATGAATAGGAATAAAATAGGACTTATCCTCAACCCAAATTCCCAATAGGAATTATCCAAATTGATTAACTACAAGAAAGTGATCAGTGCACACATGGATGAAGCAATGGAGAATAGGGAGAAAGCAGGTCCTATGGTCTTAGTATTTGAGAAGTAAGTACTTGAAATCTGAAATAAATAGAAGAAAAATTCTTCCCTTTAAGTAGGGTAAATCTAGAAAATGTTGATTTCCAATGTTTGCATACAATTTCGGGGATCTCTACAACCCATTTCGAATTGGAAATGCTCAGATAGAGAAAACCCAAAAAAAATTTGTCCTTTTGAAGGGATGTTGACCTTGACCTAGATAGAGGGGCACAATCTGACCCCAGGGCACAATTGTACCCAAAAAGTTGACCTTGACCTGTACTACTCTGACAAAATTTATGTTCGCAGATCTCACAAGTTTAACAAAAAGGCTATCCAAATCTACACTTCAATTCATTGTTCCACGCCTGTATCTGAAAGTAAAAATGGTTTTTTTATTTGGACGAGGGGTTTGCCTTGGTCAAGCCCCAGTTTGGAATCATCCTTAATAATGTAATTGAAATAGAGAATTCTCGCAAGTAGTAAAAGTAAATCTAACAATGAAGCTATGGTATTCAATATATCTACAATTGTATTTGAAATGTAAACAAGTATATTGATATGAAAGTTTAAACATGACATTAGCAAATGTAAATCAAAACCTACATGATTGTATTCTTGGAATCCACCTTGATAGCAAAATAGATCTAGAAGATGAATAAAGGATCTTGAAGGAAGATCAAACCACCATAATGGTTAGATCTAGGGTTTTGAACGATAAATCTTGAATGCTTGAACCAAATCCCTTCAAAGGTTTGAGAGCTTAGGAAAACTTGGATACTTGAATGATAGAATGCTTTCTCACTTGAAAATGGATCATAGATGCTCTTCTGATGTAGGATCATCCTAGCTGTAACAACAATCTTGCATCCCCCAAAAATATTTTTCCTTTCATCCTTTTCTATTTTAATAAGGACTAATAGATAGGGAGGTTACTATTTTTGGGAACTTGCTATTTTTACTAAGTTTTCATATGAGCTTTCAATGTTTTGATTTTCTACGTGACAGTTCATTTTAGAATTATAAGCCTACCATAAATATCTCATTGCTCCAACTTAAGAATCAGAAAGTTATTAAAGATTTTTAGTGGAAATTTTTGGAGAAAAATTTTCAGGCTCATTGTTGAAGGTCTTAGAGTGCCTAGATGAGATCTGAAAACTCGACGAAAGGGTGTTTGCATTTCCAAAAAGTGGCTTTAATAGCCAATTGGAGCAACAATTTGAGAGTTATGGCCTTCCAAAGTTGGGCTTCTTGAAATTTCTAAAATAATTGTCAAAGATGTATTTGGTCAACTTTACATGTATTGTTAGGGTCTACTGGCCATAGGTATCAAGTTTGAATGTCTAGAACCTTCCTGGGCGGGATAAAATTTCCTATTTAAGAAAGGCCCAAACAATGTCTAGAAAAACTCTAGGTGGTAGTTCATAGCTTAATATTGCAAATTACTATAATGAAGGGACCTATGTGGGTTACCATATTGTACTTGTGAATTCTATAGTTCTGCATTTGTGATGAAAATAAGGAGTCCATATTTTTTCCTCCCATTTGTTGTTAATTCATTGTTTATGTTATGTGTTTATGGTATTAAGGAGGGAACCCTTCATCATCTTCATAAAAAGTAAATAATAACTTTGCTCCTGGATAGTGTATGCACTCATGAATAATGGATCATAAAATGAGGGAAGAAGGCTTTCTTATATAGAGATCTAGGGCACAAACTCCTAGAGATGTTTGACATGGGAGCATAAAATCCAAATTAACCTTAACCCCTAGAAATGGGCCTAGATTAAATGCAATTTAAGAGTCTACAATTCTAAAACCTGAAATAGCTAACACAAAGTAAGGAAAATGAAACTTTTTGAAGCTCGATATCCTGAAATCTTTGGAAATTGAGAAATGGACCTAGGGTCAAGGATGCGGATGACACTTCTTGTGGGGATAATTTTAATTTTACAATTAAGAAAAATAGTAGGAAAAATAGTAATTAAGGTAATTAAGTAGGAATTACATTGTGTTAAGCTATGTCACACTTTCTTTTATTTGAAGTAAAAGTGATGTAATATAGAATAATATTAATAGAAAATAATGTAAGAAAAGTAGTTTAGAATACAAAGTTAAATGATAGAAACAATTATAACCAAGTTTATAAAAAAATTCTTAGATGTACATAGAAAATGCCTTAACTAATTATTTTGCATCATCAAATCATTAGTAAATTGTTTGTTAGAGAGGATTAAAATATAGTCTTTTCAACACCTCATTTTAATAAAAATTTCCACAACTATTAGTTAGCTAGCTCTTCTAGCCAACTAGCTAGTTATCAAAGTTATCTAGTATGGCTTGAAAATAGGATATATCATTGTGTTGGACTCATTTCATAAATTTTCAAAGATAATATTTAATTTAAGTATTTATAATTGCCTTTGATTTTTAATTATTTGGTAAATACACCAGATAATACAATGACTTGAACAAAATATTTAATGTTTTATATATTTACATAACTATACTATGATTTGAACAAAAGATTTGATTTTTATATCTTTGATAAGTACACAGCTTCATGACATTTTAATTAATTATACATTTTTCATTTTTCTAGCATTTTAAATCAGCGTCTAAAAATAATCAACAATTCTCTAAACATTCACTAAGCACGATGTTCAAAATGAATCCATAATTATTACATTTTTCTTCTATATGGACAAATGTCTTTATCAATTTTTCTTCTCTCCACACAACTATTAATATGCTTTATTCTTTTCCTTTGGTAGATGAGATGGGAGTATAGCTCTACAAAGATCTTGTTAATGAGGTGGAAAGAATTAATCATGAAAGGATAATTCTTTCAAAGATTTTTTATTTTCATATCACTTCCACCTTAGTGAATGGAAATGTTAAGAATTCAAAGTTGTCATATTTTCAACCTATGTGTGTGAATTATCTTGCTATTCACTAGATAATTATCTTTTGATAGTTTGAATATTATTATAAAAAAAACACTAAAGAATTTTGGACCCAAGGTTTCCATTTGGTTTTTTGTGAGAGAAGGCTTGAGCTAGTTAAGCCCACTATTTGACTAGGAACCATTATTTAGTATTGTTAGGAAAACTGGTGGAGCGATGAAGAAAGTTGAACCTTGAGTTCGTTAGAAACTTGCCAAAAAGAAAGATATCTAGGATATCTTTGAGAAAGTGGGCCAATCCCTCTTGTTTGGCCTTTCAGGGGTTTTAATAGCTAGCTAATGGTAAAGTTTGTGCATTCATAGTTAATCATGAAAGCATAATTCTTTCAAAGATTTTTTATTTTCATATCACTTCCACCTTAGTGAATGGAAATGTTAAGAATTCAAAGTTTTCATATTTTCAACCTATGTGTGTGAATTAACTTTCTATTCACTAGATAATTATCTTTTGATAAGTTGAATAAATTTAATTTTAAAAAACACTAAAGAATTTTGGACCCAAGGTTTCCATTTGCTTTTTTGTGAGAGAAAGTTAGAGCTAGTTAAGCCCACTATTTGACTAGGAACCATTGTTTAGTATTGTTAGGAAAACTAGTGGAGCGTTGAAGAAAATTGAGCCATGGATTTGTTAGCAACTTTTCAAAAATAAAGATATCTAGGATATCTTTGAGAAAGTGGGCCAATCCCTTTTGTTTGGCCTTTGAGGGGTTTTAATAGCCAACTAATGGTAAAGTTTGTGCATTCATAGTTAATCATTAAAGGATAGTTCTTTCAAAGATTTTTTATTTTCATATCACTTCCACCTTAGTGAATGGAAATGTTAAGAATTCAAAGTTGTCATATTTTCAACCTATGTGTGTGAATTATCTTGCTATTAACTGGATAATTATCTTTTGATAGTTTGAATATTATTATTAAAAAAAACACTAAAGAATTTTGGACCCAAGGTTTCCATTTGGTTTTTTGTGAGAGAAGGTTTGAGCTAGTTAAGCCCACTATTTGACTAGGAACCATTGTTCAGTATTGTTAGGAAAACTGGTGGAGCGATGAAGAAAGTTGAACCATGGGTTTGTTAGAAACTTGCCAAAAAGAAAGATATCTAGGATATCTTTGAGAAAGTGGGCCAATCCATCTTGTTTGGCCTTTGAGGGGTTTTAATAGCTAGCTAATGGTAAAGTTTTTTCATTTGTAGTATAATGAGGAGGTGATGATAGAAAGTGTGAGATCTATGGTCATGCTAGTGCTTATAGTGTAGGTGACATGGCTTGATTGTTATTTTGAGAATCCAAAGAGGACAACCATAAGAGATTACAAAAAGTCTCAAAAATGTTTCAGAATAAAGGCAAGAAATTGATTGTTGTGTCCATTGATAATGGGTATAATCACACTTCCCTTCCTCATTATTTTTTGTGTCTTTTTCTTTATTATAATTTTTTAAATTCTCGATTGTATGTTCACCACTTTATATGAGTACCATTTTTCCATTCTAAGCCTTATTCATAATGGGGATAAAATAAATGTGTCATATTTTATTTTCTCCTCTCTTTCCAACACCATTGACAAATGTGACAAACTTTTGATGGGAGACTCCCTTACTCTCATCGTCTAAGCCTTTTCTCAGTTATGTGTTGCAATTAACCTTGGTCTTCCTTGCTAACGTATTATGGAGATTTTTTTGGAAGCCACTATGTACCTTATAAATGATATATAAGGTAGAGGTACAACATGTTTCTCTCCTTATTATATGGTTTCATATTTTATAGTGAATATTGTAGAATTTTTAAATTCTTATGCATTAGATTTTTATATATTTTTTGATGAAGAGTGTGAATGAGGTTGAGAGTCCAATAAGGATGAATTTATTTTTTCCATTTCCTTTGGGTTTATATTAGATGAGACTTTTCTTTTTTGGTCTCCTTGTTTTTGACCTAGGCACTTCATGTTTGATAGAAAAAATACTCGAATAAAAAGTGAGCATGGAAGATATTTGTTTCAAAATCCATTTTTGTGTAGTACTAGGGATTATTCTATATGATTTTTCTTAGTATAGTAAAGTGGGGATCCTTTCTATAAATTTTTTTTAATCCTTCTACTTATTGGGAATTTCTTCTCTACTTTGTTTAGAGGTTTTTTTAAGATAATGTTAAGATTTTCTCTCTTTTTTCTAAGAGATTGTTGCTTAAAAAGTGTTTTAAATTTCTAGGACACATCTCTTGTTAAGTTTATTATTGGTAGATTTTTTGGTTGGATTATTTCAATGAAAACTTGCTTGATGTGGGATATGCCTTTGAGATATATTGTGTTGATAAGCTTTACAACTTAGTTAGAATGCTCTTCAATTTTTTGTGCTTGTTTTGGGTAGGTATTTATCCTTCACCTCCCTCTCTATTTTATAGCATTGATGGAATCTTTTTTTATGATCTAGTTGTTATGAAATAGTAGGAAAATAGTTTATGCCTTCTAATTTGAATATCTTTGAACTGTCTCCATTTTTTAAAAAATCCACTTTTCCAATGTATTGGTGATGAATTTTTAGTCCCTGTGGTTCTAGTTTTTGTGGTTATCTTTAAAGCTTCTTTTAGCTAATTTTTTTAGTGGCAAGATAGATGCTACCATTTTTTAAGAGATCATGGTGACCATACCATTAATTTTGTTGGTCTCTTCTTGGTTGGGTTTAATTTGGTTCCTTTTGTGATTTGGAGTTTTTTTACTATGTGCTTCTTCTTGTATGACTACTATGGAGGTGGAGTATAACCTTATAGAGGTGCGAGTTATTTTTTGTGGCTATGTCTAGGGATTGACACATTTTTCTATTTTTTTTCTCTTTCCTTTCCCATATCGAGCTGTGGACTTCTTGTGGAGAAGGGATAATGGGTGTCTTGTTTGACACTCACTTAAGTACCACTTCTTAGAAGAAGGGACGAATCCTAGTTTTTTATGGTCTATTTTTATTCTCCTCTACTAATTCTACTAAATTAGTTTGATGTTGTTCTATGATGATAGTGAGGATTTGTGCACATATGGAGATTCTTTCAGAGTCTCTTGTTAGAATTATATAGACAACTCAATTCTTCTATACTTCTACTATTAAGGTTGGATTCTCTTTCATCAAGATGGAGAGGGCTTATAAAGGTTAGGACTATTTTAGTTCTACTTCTTGTTTCCTCTGAAATTGTTATAGTTTTGATTTGTAGGGTTTGGATGCCTTCAGAAATCATAAAGGGCTTAGGGTTTGAAATAGTATTATCAAAATATGATAAAATAAAATGAAATGAAATAAACTAGAAGAACTTGTTATGAACATAGTTACCATAAAGTTAAATCCAAAGAGATCTTTCAAAGAGACAAAGGAATTTTAAGGGGTGAAAAAAAGATTATATGAATGAGGAAAATTTTGAAAAATTAGATGGAAAGAAAATCTAAGAGAAATGAAGCTATAAGGTAATTACAAGAACTACTTAGTGAGTGTGTGGTGTAGAGAACAAGAGGATCATATCTAATATATAGAGATAAAGAGAGGAGTTCTTTAGTAACTCCCCTTTGAATTATTTCCACATTCATAAGTGTCTCTATACCAAGTTTCATGTTCCTCTTAAAGAAGAATAAACTATTTTCCTTTAATAAAGGTGTTGGTGTAAATAAGTATTTACTTATTACACTTACTTAAGTTTACTTAGGTTTATGCATTATTTAATTATTTTGCATTATTTTATTTGTGAGACACTTAGGAGTTTGTGCACTCTTGTGAGTTGTCATGATGACATCATAGGGGTCCACACCTCTTTTAAGCACATGTTGTCTACAACACAAGAATCTTCTACACACATATGACACTTTGTCATTCTTATCCATTCATCTAGAATGTTGGATAAGGTGCTTACTTGTCTCATCTTCTGGTTGTTTCTAGAGACATTATAGGTGCTTCCTGAGAGGCCTTTATATACAAGCACTCCTAGTGTGTTGAATATCACATTTTAAACAGAGCAATGTATTCAGACATACTCTAATTAATTTGTCTCTCCATTTTTGGTCTACAGTTGTGCTTGTGTTTGACTTCTTAGTTCCTGGGTGAATTTTGCCCTTAGGCAAATTCTTACATGGTATTAGAGCAACTTGGAGATTTTCTCATCACATAGTCATTCGAGACCACACTTGCTTCATCACCTTAGCCTGAATCAGGAGCACTACAAAAATTGGGAGTGTCTAGAGCCAGATCTGACCTCGCCATTGCATCTGGAATGTTGAATCGGTGAAAATTGGCTACAGAGTTGCCTACCCTAGGCCAAAGTGGATTATGAGGGAAATTTTAATGCAAACCAAAACTTGAAGGATCGATTTGCAAAATTGGTATGATCATTTCAGATCTGTACGTTTAATTCTCATATCTACATTCTTTTCATCTACATCTCTGCTATTTTTTGGATCTGCATCATTTTTCAAATTTTTTTTGGCCATGGGGCCAGAGGAGAAATTTTTTGTAGGTGAAGATTAAAACTTATTGGTGCAAATCTGATATTTGCATCACATTCAAAAGGTTCAAAAACCCCCACATCAAATTTTGTTTCATCCAAATCGGACATTTGAGGCAAAATCTAGAGTCCGTTGTTTTTTGGAGGCACGGCAGCGATTCAGAAAAAATAACAGTAGTGGTAATTTTCAAACAGTGATATCTTCCTCATATGGACTCCTTTTTGCAAGAAAATTTTTTTGTTTTGGGGTAGGATTTCATGATCTACACATTGGTACAGGTGGTTTGAGATCTCTGTTTCTGAATTTTTTTGCAACTCCAAAAAATCTCAATTTTTGCCACTTAAAATGCTTGGTACAGGCTCATCTGGAATCCAAAAAAGGTTCCATTTTTTTTTAAAGTGCATATTTTTTTTGTCTACTTTCCAGATTTGCAATCACATTATAGGTTTTGTAGACAGAAATACTACTTTTAAAAATAGGCCCTAAATTGGAAAGTAGCTTTCAAATGCTCAAATCATACCTTAGTGGGGGTTCTTTGATTCTTTGGGGGTTCATTGATTGATCTCATGGAGTCTTGTCAGATTTGTCAGTTTGGTATTAGACCACAATTGACAACAAGGAAGTATTACAAATGGAGGACTTTGATAATTGACCATCTAAGAGAACATCCAGGATTGCTTCCTTATCTCTATTCAACATTACATTTTGATTGGACATATATTATCAAGCTTAATCAATTTTAGCATAAAAGTATGAGTAGGGAATCTTTTGGTCCTCTCAGATTGGCACATTTTCCTTGTGATATTTGGTGGTCTATTTAGGAAGCATATGGAGATCCATGTGATCCTCCATCTCCAGTGGACTTTCTACATCTAGTCACTCTAGCTATGGTTTCTTCCTCCTTAGATGAGATCACACCTCCAGCTCATGTTGCTCCTACTAATCCTATTTCAGCCATAGATGCTTCAAAATCAGTGCAACATGATACTTTATGTCTTCCTACTCTACCTTCATGTGAAGACTTCCTTTCAGACATTGCACAGTTGTTCATGGAGTCTCACATTGAAGATGTGGGAGATATTATTCATGACATTCGTCTTCTTTTTGAGGCGGATATTCCATCCTTTGCCACAGTGATAGATTCATGTACTTTAGCATTACAGGGTACTCATGGTCTTCCAGGTGATGATTTCTTGCCAAACATTTCAGTTCTGTTCTTGGAATCACACACAATAGACATGGGAGACTTTTATGATGATTTCTCGCTTCTCTTTGTTGAGGTAGACTCTTCTACAGTTATTGCACATTCTCCACATGATCAATCCTTCTAGGTTGGCATGATTGTGGATTCTTATGTACAACATCTACAAGAGATCTCTTCATCAATTGAGAAGACTGTTGGTTTCCTAAGATAGGTTCTACCTCCTTCCTTGCTCGATCTACTCTTCCCTTTAGTAGTTTTGGAGGAAGCCATCATCAGTATCGACATAGGGACTTTTGAACAGGTTTTAGAGATACCAGTCATCATAGAGATTCCTTCTCCATCTAGGGGACACATCTCACAAGTACCCTTGCCTTTGTTTCTTCCAAAGGGGAGGAACATCATTCAAAGGTCATGGATCAGCTTCTACATAGGAGCATTCTTCACTGATTGGCATACTACTTTTAAGGCGGGGGGGCGGGGGGGGGGGACTACCTTGTCTCCTTCTTCTCTTTTTTGGGGGGGACTTTTTCCTAATAGAAGGTTTTGTCCTTCTCCATTCTTTCTTGTATATACTAGATGTACGTCATAATGGGGGGGTCTTGATTACTCCATCCATCCATGCATCCTCTTTTATCTCTCTTTTTGGGGGAGGGTTTTTCCCATGAGGTTTTCCCTCTTTCCCTGCTTTATGGGAGATTTGCATTTTTCTTATGTACATGGGTACCTAACATGGCCTAGTAGCTGGGACCCATTATGCATCTTCATCTTAGTTTCGTAAGCTTAAGGGCATTCCCCTAAGTTGTACTTAAGGGGAGGTGTTGGTGTAAATAAGTATTTACTTATTACACTTACTTAAGTTTACTTAGGTTTATGCATTATTTAATTATTTTGCATTATTTTATTTGTGACAAACTTAGGAGTTTGTGCACTCTTGTGAGTTGTCATGATGACATCATAGGGGTCCACACCTCTTTTAAGCACATGTTGTCTACAACACAGGAATCTTCTACACACATATGACACTTTGTCATTCTTATCCATTCATCTAGAATGTTTGATAAGGTGCTTAGTTGTCTCATCTTTTAGTTATTTCTAGAGACCTTCTAGGTGTTTCCTGAGAGGCCTTTATATACAGACACTCCTAGTGTGTTGAACATCACATTCTAGACAGAGCAATGTATTCGGACATACTCTGATTAATTGATCTCTCCATCTTTGGTCTATAGTTGTGCTTGTGTTTGAGTTCTTAGTTCCTGGGTGAATTTTTCCCTTAGGCAAATTCTTACAAAAGGAATTACAAGAATGGCATGTCCTCACACATCTACAAGAGGACAAACAAGTGACATTTCCTCACACTTGTAGTAGATGAAAAAAATTACATAGGGAATACCTCAATGTATCCCAATTAATAAATAAATATAACCAAGGAAAAATTACTTATTCTAACACCCCTCCTTTAATCTTTACTTGGGGATATTACAAGAAGGGCTATCAAACCCAATTTAGAAAGAATACAACTTTATCATTGAAATATTTTGAATTATGCAAGAGGTTTCTTGTTAGTGTTGGTGCACCTTTGTAGAGCTAAGAGAAGTTGATAGGTTCTTTGAAGATGTGATATCTTCTAATAAATTCATAGTTGATAGGATATGTACAACAAATAATGATGTCTTGTATGTGCCTTGATGGATGACATGAAAAATAGAAACAAAAAACAAAGAGAATTCCATCTTGTATTCAAGTTAGAAATCCTTGTGAAATGTTGTAAGTATAAGAAAATTCTCATAGAATAAATCTCCCGATAGAATGATAAATATAAATGTATCTTCTTAAAAAGGAAGCACTTCCATGTTAAGAGTCTTTAGCCCTCTGAGTAAGTGGTATTGGGTCATGTCAAGTGCCTTGAATGGGTCTTTGCACAGATTTGGTTGTCTTCCCCCTATTCTAGTTCTCTCTCTATTCCAAGCCTATTTTTGACAATTTTCTCTATGAAACCGAGGAGTTTGACTTTTTGGGTCAAGGACAACCTTTTAGGTCAAGGTCGACCTCGACCTGAACCCCAAAATAAGGATTTAAAATTCAAAAAATTAACTATACAAATTATTCATATTAAAACCTTATAATTTTTTAGTATGTTCTAAGGAAATTAATTGAATTCATGAATCTAACAAAAAAACCCTAATATTACAATTATTTGTGTTGTTCTTTCTTTAAAATATGGTGGCCAAAAGAAAGGTAGATAAACTACATAGAAGAATGCCATCTAACCTATCAGGGAAAACATGTCCATACCAAAACATCAGAAATAATTGTTTTTTTTTTCTCTTACATTAAATTTGTAGCAAGAAGAATTTTTAAAAAAATCGATAATAAGAGTTAAAAGGAAAAAGCATATATAAAATTGTTGTATGATAAATAGTGTGACACAATTTACAAAACTAAAATTAATTGCAAGTAAGTTAATTGTTGCGTCGACCAAAGGTTTATGGCACAATACATTACCATTGTGAAAAATACTGGACCAAGCAATTTGCACAAGACTTCTCTAGGTGTGGGGGGCAATTTCTCTTCAATTTATTGCTGCAACATTGATGGTTAGTAGACCACATTATATGTTCACTCCCTTTGCCAATATATAGAGATTATAACATTAATAGAACTAGCAATTTCATTCTTTTGCAATGTAGCTTTAGTTTTTTTAGAATTGCGCTATTGTTCATATCACAACACAACTATAACTCAAAGGCAACAAAAAAAGTTCATACCAGAACACAAACATTTCCATTAAAAATTGTAGAGTTGTGGCTAGAAGAGAACTTAATCCTCAAATGAGGTCCTTTGCAACTTACCAAGTGTAGAACAAACTCATCGACAATCTCCATGAAAACCTTCCTAGATGATCTTATTCACCCTACTAGCAGGATCAAATTGTCTGAATAGTTTGCACTGGGAGGCTTATATTATCGAGAATACATGGACTTGGTGCAAATGTCACCAATAAAGTGAATTGGTGCAAATACAATGTTATGAAAATAGGAAAGGAGACAAATTCCTACTCATAATTGCATGTCTGGTCACACGATGACACCTTTTCTCTTAATCTTTTTTTTCTATCTACATGCACATGTAGCAGAAGAGTCGTTAGACGATGAGATGCCATTGCATACAAAAAGATGCTGCCCATTCAATGGTTTGAAAATTGCCACTAGACTATTGAGCAATTTGAAAAATGACACTTCTCAACCTACTGTAAAATTTAAGTTAACTTTTTTAACAAAGAAATTAAAAATAGAACACAAAATAATAAGACTAGCCAATGAGAAAAAGGAAATAAAAATGATTAGATTTCACTCAATAGAAAAATTACCTTAGACCATAGAATTAATGGATAATTTTTTCCATTTCTGAAGTATGAACTATTCAGAGAGAGACTCCAAAACTATAGTCTCCACCTATAAATAGCCAGACTAAAGTTTCAGCTAAAAGATGGGAGATAAGTTGTACATCCCTTCATGATAAAATTGTCACTTTTTAAAACAGTTTTGCTAGTACAGTCTGTTAATTGATAATGGGAAATCTTAACTTTATTAGCTTTCACAATGTTTCTGGAGTAGTGATTCAACATGGATCCGTCTCTTATGAAAATAAATAAAACACTTAGCACTCACTAGATCTACAGAATTTCCTCTAGCATGAAAATTATGTCTAATTATCAATTTTGTTACCCAAATTACAGTAAACAAAAGCCGCAGAATTAACCTCGGCCACATCGGAAGGTCTCCTCATTGGATCCCGCCAATTGACATGAGAAAAGTATGTTCAACGAGTGGAATAAATGCAGGAAAAATGATGGTACGTAACTGCAAACAAAAACCTGCATCCAATTCCACATTCTGTACAATAAGTATGTGGTTTAGCGTGTTCCGCGTAGAACAACTGTTCGCACATTCTGTACAATAAGTATGTGGTTTACCGTGTTCCGCGTAGAGTAACTGTTCGTGGAGTACACAATTATTAAAATCAGAGACTAGTCTTCTTGAATATGATTTAATCCTCTCGGGATGTGAATTATAACAGTTTTCATCCCATCAACTACTACAAATAAAACAACCCGTCTCCAACTACGGTACAGAACAACCCGTCTTCAACGAAGAAGATTAATTCCATGTCTTCGTTATGTTGGAAAGAGAGATTATGATTGATGTGAAACTCGCATACACTGATCATGACAGAAGCAGCAGCAGAAAGCTGTGTAAAAGTGAGGAGAGCGTGTATGGTGAAACCGGCCATCCTACCTCCGATGCAGACCATGTTCCTCTCCAGTCTTGATCTTATCTGGATACGTTGTGACAACGTTCAATCACTTTTCTTCTACAAACTCTCTCCTACTGTCGAACACACTTCAGTAATAGAAGGACTAGAGAAAAGCCTGTCCTCAATTCTGGTGCATTTCTATCCTCTGGCTGGTCGGCTAAAGAAAGGAGAATCGGGTAGAATAGAGATTGATTTCACGGGGGCAGGAGTGGAGTTTAAAGAGGCAACAATCAATATACGCTTCGAAGATGTCGAAAAAGATGGGTTTCGGTGTAAACCCTTCTTCCAAAAGCTTGCCCCCGACGTCGGTGTCCCTCATGCAGATGAAAAATATAATAGACCACTTCTGTCAATACAGGTATCCTAATAGCTTGCACATTTTCTATTAATGAGAAAATCATTATCGTATTATTTTCAATATTTCAACATATTGCATACAATGTTTTTTTCTAATAGATATAGTCCATGAAAAATTGATTACTTCAGTTCACCTATATGCAATGAATATAGTAAGTATACTAATTATTCTCATGTTTAGATCACTTTAACAGTTGAATCCTGATTATATCGCTAACTATTTCAAGACTGGTAATATCATAAACTATTTTCTCTTGTAACCAGGTCACAGCATTTGAGGGAAACGGGATCTGCGTTGGAACCACCCTTCATCAGATGATAGCAGATGGAAGCTCTTTTTTCCATTTCATGAAATCGTGGGCAGAGTGCAACAGAGGCCTTCCCATTGGCAACCCTCCTCAGAACGACAGAACATTCTTCAAACGAGAAAACAAGAGCTCAGAATCACTTTTCTACACAGCTCACGATATTCTAAGCAGTGGAGGAGGACGGGCGAAGATTTTTAAGTTTGTACCTGACGATTCACAGTCAGAGTACAGGAAAACATCTGGATTACTGAACGGGGAAAACACCGAAGATTCTCCTCAGCAAAGGCGCGCGATCTGACATACTCGACGTGTTGTTTTACTGGAGAGATGATAGAAGAGCTGAAGAAGCAAAGCAGAGCTTCGAGCTCTTTTGTTGCAGTGGCTGCTCAGTTCTGGAGATGCGTTGTGAGAGCTCACGAGGTGCCGCAGGAAGAGGTGGTTTTCTTCGCAGTGTTGGTTGATTGCAGGGGCCGTGTGAATCGGCCTCTTCTGCCAACTTATTTTGGAAACTGCGTTTCTCCTGGTTTGGCGCAGACTAGAGCGCACACACTCACCAATTCCGACGTCTCCTTCGCTGCAGATGTTATTCAGCAACTCATCATCTACTGCACTGAGGAAGCGCAGATTCATTATTTTATTGAGTGGGTTGAATCGTGTGACACACATCTTTCTAGAGAAGCGGGTTGGAAATACGGAGCTGGGGCAGTCGGCTCTCCAAGGTTTCCAATGTATGACATGGAACATGGATGGGGGAAGCCTGTGGATGTGCAGAGGGCAGATGATTGTGATATTGGAAGCATGGTGTTGTCACCTCCAAAGGATGGAGGGAAAAGTATGATGGTCTCAACCTAGACTAACTTGGCCACATAAACTTCTACCGGAAAAAGCGGAAGAAACTATTCACAAAAGTGGATAAGACACACTATACATTACAAAAGATAAATAATGCATCATTAAAATTGATCATCATAAATCCTTTACATACATTCATGTAGTGATGTACATCATTCTATTTAGTCCTTTCCAGCTTACAGCTTTACAACAGTTACGTAAAAATTCCAATTTGCTGATCAACATAATAGTTACAATGAGTTACAATGTTATAATTAGTACATCTCAAATGACGAGCTGGGCAATCAAACTAAGATGACTTTCCAAATAAATAAGTACATCTCAAATGACGAGCTGGGCAATCAAACTAAGATGACTTTCCAAATAAATAAGAACATCTCAAATGATGAGCTGGGCAATCAAACTGAGATGATTGTTCAATGAGCTCTCCAGTAGTTCCAGTCTCCAAAAGTTGTAGGATGTCTCCCACCTGCTTCCCAAGACAGAAGTGTGGCCCAGGTGCTTTAACCTCGCCAACCACGGAGTGAAGTACTCCCCCGGGACTCTTCCTAGCACGAAAAGTTCTTTGACCCTGGCACGAGAAACCTAGCTTCCCGGAACAAGATGAGTCGGATGTATCTGGTGCGACCGTGTAACATTTCTACATTGCAACCATGTGCCTAGTAGTCTAAACACGGAATGTAGCTAGGAAATAAATAACTACATATCTACTCATATGCAGCAAAAGAAAAAGAATTCCAAATAGGTATAACCATGTGTCACATATACAATATTTGGAAAGATAAAATGGCTTGGCCAAGCACTTTCAATCCAGATTTACCTGTAGAAGAAACAAAATCAGAATGCAACCATTCTATAGTACTGGCAGATAGGGAAACTAAACATGAAGATATCCACCTATCTGTCCCAAAAATCGCTACATTACACCTGACATGAGAGGATATACTTGTTAATGCTACCAACAAGTTTACATATAAATCAAAATTGTAGCTCAATATCAACATACTACTAAAATGAATTATAAAAAGAAAATTTACACTTCAAATTTCCATGTTTATAGTTCAACCTGGCTAAGCCAAAGTTCATATCTATTCATCCATACTTAAGATTCAGCCATGGTTTAGCTGATGAATCTGTATATTCAGAAGAAAAAAAAACATTATGGTTGCCTTAAGCTTTACATATATTTATATGTATTACATGGCTTGACATGCTGGCAACAGACAAGGAAACATCCAAGATCTCATTTTTGTGTTAAGGTAAATGCTGATATCATAGTTGTTTAACACATCTAATTAAGAACAGTTTGGAATGTCTTTGGAATACGTTTATTTTCAAGCATCTATCTCAAGACTTAATCCGTAGATGATATAAAACTTATACACTCCTTACACTTTAATGAGCTGCCATTCCAAATGGTAATAGACTAAATACAGTTGGAACACCATAATAATATGATTCCTTCAAGCCAGTAAGAAACTTTTCTTGCAATAAGACTCAATACTAAGGAAAACCAACTGATAACGTTTTCATTCCACAAGCATTTTAGAACCCAACAAGAAACGTTTTAATGATATGGCATTTTCCAGACAACAATTATTGTTTAAGATTACAACAACAACGTACACTGATAATGTTTATGACCACCACAAAGATGTATAAGGAAATAGTAACAGTGTTTCAAGGTATAGCAAGTATACGGCAGTCGTATTGTTTTAAGACTCAACCAAAAAAAAATAGTAATAATGTATAAGGCTCAGCATTAATGTATAGGGTTTCAGAAATAATGTGTTGGGTCACTATAACCTAAACCTAAGATCCAACAATATTGTCCAATACTTGTCCAATAAAAAATTTGTTCCAGCACAAGACATTCATTTAATCCTTTCTTATGATATACAACGAGAGATACTAGACAGAGATAACATGTTAGCAAGAGGGCACCTGAGTTTGAAGTTACTGATCTCTATGTCTGCTTCTTCTTTTTTCTGGTGTGCCGCCTTGGAGATTCTTGTTGTGATGCCCCGCTTCTACTAATGTTTTTCTTCTCTTACGCCCTCCCTCTGTTCTGTTCTCTCGCTCTGCCCTGATCGGCTCTATTTCCGCCCTCTATTCCAGAAACCTTTTTTTTTTTTAACCTCATTCTCTCCACAAGAAATGTATAAACGACCCCCAAAAATTCATGGTTAAAAAAAATTAAAAAGAAAGAATTGGTGGTAAGACTCGTGTTCCTCTTGTTTTAATACTAGCAAAGCATGATATTTTTAGATATCCTATGTTAAAACACTCACAACTACGGTTTCCAATGTACATATCATGTTAGAATGTTAAGGAACAGTAAAAAAAAATGTTCTATATTGTCCTTTATTCATTATTAAAAAAAATTATTTAAATCAAAAGTCCATCTTTCAGACAGTTATTATATTTCTTTTCTACTTGCACATGAAATCAAATGTTATTTCTAAATTCATTTGCCATATTTCAAAGTTAATAGCAATAATGTAGTGTACAAATGAGCAAACATATTAATCCTAAGTGGTGTGTGTGTGGTCGCATGGTCATCCGACACATCCCCTTCCAAGAGCTAGCCTTCTCTACCTCGACCACACTTCCATCGTAACAATCCTTGCATCCACTCAAACACTCACAACCATAACAAGAAGTCAGTATCGATCATTATTAACAACTTATTTGCATCATCATTTAAGAATAACATTAACTAAATTAGAACTATAAACATCACATCATGATTACATCATCATTGAATGTAATATTGCATACGTATCCATCATCATAATTCATTTCAATTAGAAATTTAAAAACATTCACTTTCATTCAACTTTTAACTAGTCTTAATTTTGACCAAGTCGACATTGCCACATAAGCAAGAAAGAAAGGTTCTAGGGTGAGACGTGACAGGAAGCCTGTGGATGTGCAGAGGGTAGATGATTGCGATATTGGAAGCATGGTGTTGTCACCTCCAAAGGATGGAGGGAAAAGTATGATGGTCTCAACCTGCCTTCCTCAACACCAGATGGACTTCTTACAACACCTCCTCTTTTCAAGTACGTAGGATATTTAAGACAGAAGAGTATCCATGCTTCGCCTCTTTATGATAGTCTCTTTCATATTTTCCTCTGCACATCGTCCTCTCAATTGAATTGGAAGATTGATATGTTAAACGAAGTCTACAATTGGTTATTTACTTCTTGATTGTCCTTGATATCAAAAGTATATTATTCATTTAATAGTCAATATTAGCAAAAATATGCTAGCACTAGTGGAATCATACACATTAAAGCAAAGCCTAAAATTAATTTTTTTGAAATTTGAAATGTAATATTGATCATCAAGTTTTCAATTAATATTTCATGGGTCACCATACGTTAACCCATACACCTATAACTGGTGTGATAGACTATAGAACAAACTTTCCTTTTTTCCATTTTCTAAAAGAACAAGCTTCAATATTCTCTATTATAAGATGTCTAAATTTAAAATAAAATACAATAGTTGTCTACAACTGTTAGCTTTTTTAATATAATATTATTTATTTTGTGTAGGTATAATTGGTAAAATAATAAATGTTAATAGTTGAACTTGATGTAGGTATGGAGCAACATGAAGCATCTTAGTGCAGTGTGCTTGGTTGCTTGTAAAGGATGGAGCAATCATAAAATACTATCTTGTCTTACAAAGTTTCTATATGATTAATATTTATATAGGTTTCGAGTGATATGTAGACTAGCTAGGTAGTATTTGCAAATCTAGTTCTATTTATTTTAAAGCATTGTCATATTTGTATTTATATGGATTCAATGATTAAGTGATTGAGGTGCCTTGTGACTTTGTTACATTATTTTGGTTAATATGATGACGACATTAGTATATATTTATGAATTCAAAATTATTTTATAATGAAATGGGTATAACTTATTCATCTCAACCCTTTTGATTGATTGTAGAATGGTGATTGGTTAGTACTTATAAGTAATTTAGTTTAACATTATTATGTTATCTTTGATCCTATTTGAATTTCTTAGTTGATATTTGTATGTAATTATATTATGCAATTTTCTAAAAATATTCATATCATCATCATAAAGAACAAAAATATTCTATAGATATGTTTCACATTCCAATAAAGTGTGTAAACGTAGATTATACTAGTGAAAATTGAAAAGATGACCAGGTTGGATATATTGATCTAAAGCAACTACATATTGATCAACATGATATATTTTATTTCTTATTGCATGAATCCATCAAGTCATATCCTAGAGCCTTTTTGTGCATATATGTAATTTCGTCTAAAACAATTACAAAAATTTTCACGACAACTTTATAATAGAATTGCTTAAATATCAAACAGTAAGATTTGATTTTTAAACTAAAAGTAATAAATAGTCTAAATCCACATACTTTTTCCAAACTTAATTTTTCCTTAGCACAAATAAAGACACCCTTTAAAACATTTAGAAAACCTATTGCATAATAAATTTATTATTCAACAACCTCTGTAACAATGGTATAGAGTGCTTGTCTGCATCTATCCTACATGAGAATACAATGTAGGTTTTGACAGTCTTTTGAACGAGAATCATAATTACAAACAACAACGATGTTCTACTAGAGGATGTGCACCTGGGTGAGTAAAATATCAGGTTCAAGTGTCTCAAAGGGAAAACTACCGGTCTTGGTTAAGTTGGAAATAAATGTTGACTGAAGTTGATAGAAAAGGTCCATCGTGGTGAAGGGCCACCCTTAAACATCACACACTAAGGGAAGAATTAAGCTTGTGAAAAATAAGTCAACTTTGACTATTTAACACTTTTGATTTAAGAATTAAGCTTAGTGTGTGATGTTTAAGCCGTTCCCGTAGTGAACACTTGCATCTACAATCCAATGGCAGAAGAAAGCATTGTGAAAGTGAGGAGGTATAGTGAAACCGGCCATCCCACCTGCCACGCAAACCATGCTCCTCTCCAGCTTTGATCTTTTCTCAATACGCAGCGACAACATACAAACCCTTTTCTTCTAGAAACTCTCACTCTGCGTTGACTTAAGGTCTGAAGAAAAGAATTGTCCTCAATTTTGGTTTATTTCTAGCTGGTCTCGTGAAGATGGGAGAAACGGGTAGAACAGATATTGATTTCACCGAGGCAACCTCAAATAAAAAAAAATGTTGTTGAGTGCATTGCCACATCAATGAGTTGGTTGATTAAGGGGAACATGTCAAAAATGGTTCAAAAGAAACATAACATCTAGAGGTAGGTACTTGATCATGTTTAATGTTGATTTGGTGTCACACAAGATATTGTTTTGAAAAAAATTCTCTATCTTTTTGGAAACATGTATCAATGAGACATTATTAGTGCACCACCATGAGTCTCTTGTTTTTCATGTATTTGTCTAAAGTGTTTTGCCTAACATACCATGTTTTGAACCCCACTCCCTTATTGGTTCCTCTCCCCGTTCTAAAATAAATAAATAAATAATTGCCTTATGGGTACTAATGTTATTAATGAAACTCCCTAGAGAATAGTGGAAGAATCAATTGGTCAAAAAGTGGCAATTTCAAATTGTCACCCAGAATATAATTAAAGATATCCTAATAATCATGCATTCAAAGCTCTTATGGGGCTTAAACAATCTATGAATTCAACTTCAAGCTTCTCAAGGTTAGGAAAATATTCAAATGAAATTCTTGAGACAATCAATTTGATCATAAGCACAATTAAGAGTACATATGCCCATCTAAATAAGATAAATTCCCAATTGAAAGCCTTCTTATATTAGTCATAGATAAAAATGACCCAAATAAGACTCAAGCACCATAGCTAAAGTATACATCGATCTTTTAGGGATGCCTACAAAAAATTCAAAATTCTTAACACTTCCACACTTTGCATATCTTGCAATCATTGCATTCCATAAGACATCATTTCTTTGAGGTGTTTTTCGAATGAGTTCACATGCCTTATCTATAGTATGACATTTTGGATACATATATATTATGGAAGTTGCAACTACAACATCTAAATCCAAACCTTTTATGCTTTTATGGCCATTCAATCCATGTATTGTAGATATCTTTAAAAAAATCCAATATAAGAAAGAAAATAACCTTCATATGAAAACTAGTTATTTTTAATTCAAGTTAGTTATTTATATTTAAATTAAATGAATAATTTGTATATTTATATACCTAAATCATTGAGGTAAACATGTTATTGCCTATAAAATTTAGGATACATATCCTTATTGAATTTTAGTGGATTTGATTAATAGAGATAACTATCATTATCCTATGAGTTCTATTTTTATCACTAACCACTTCTATCTAATATTGCGGCTATTCCAAACAAGAGCCCTAGGGAAGCCAAGTTCCTACCAAAGATTATGCAGGTTTGATGCTAGCAAGAAACATTTGTAGCTTGCAAACATGTATGGAAGATGGTCATTTGCCTTGGAGTGAAAAGTATTAGATGTTGTAGAAGTGAGAATTTTCACCAACAAAATTTGGGGTTTGTAAAGAAGTACCACCTACCAATTTTTGCCTTGTCCTATCCCTGCTCTACATTTGTGTCCTATTTTTAAAAAAAGAATAGCCATGTAATTAGCAACATTTTAAACCTTGTATCGGGGAATTTAGCTTATATAAATTTGATATCATATTGTGTATTTTTAGTTGTAGTAATATGCAGCTAAATAGGAAGCAAGAGGAGAGGAACACAATGCTTTCTTGTGAGGAACATTAATGATCATGAATTGAAGAAATGGTTTCTTTTCAAGATTATGGGAAGGCGAGTTTGAGTCAGGTGATGAGTTGAGTTACCCTTGCTGAGTTTTGGCTAGGTCCAAGTCACTTTACCCTGATTTTAACTTAGGCTATCTTGATGATAACTACCCTCACTTATTACATAGTCTTGGCTCATCAAACTATACATTAAAAAAAATTATGCAAAAGGCTTGTGCTTTTATTCAACACCACGTTCATGAATTTTAGAATAAGCTTTGAGTTAGGGAGATGGTATCTTAGAATGTGTATAAAGACAAATAAAATATGTGACATAGAAATTCAAAATATGATATAATGTAACATCCAACATTTTCAAACAAATTCCTCTATAAACCAAAACAACTGTGATGAGGTTTTATGGCTTTTTAAAGAAATGCCTCAACAAAATGTTGTCTGATGGAATGCAATCATTTCTAGATATGTACAAAATCAATTTCATAAAAAAATTACTAGATAGTTATGAGAAAATGTAAATAGAAAATGTAAAGTGAGACTCAACAACCATTTCATACATCATCATAGCTTGTGCTAGAATTGGTTTATCTAAAACGGGTGTTCAATTCCATAAGATAATAATTGGATGCATGTTTTTTTCTCATATGTTATTGTTGTGACCCCAATCATATGCATGTATGCAAAAGGTAGAATCTTACAAGAGTCACTTATACTATTTGAAAAAATGTCTTAACCAAACTTGGTGTTTGGAGTGCAATAATCAGTGGATATGCTCAAATGGAGTTCTTGAGTAAGCCATAAAGTTCAACTATTCATGAACACTGTCATATTTGAACATGTAGGTATGTTTGTAGCATAACAAAGAAAATAATAGTGACCATTCAAAATCAGATTATGCCAGTAGTAGGTTGAAAAAATATACAAAAGACTCTTAATAATGTACTTCATTATACAAAGTGAAAATCATTGTAGGAAAGGCATTGCCAAAAGAAAAGGATCAAAATTTCCAATATACCTATCCTTAAGAAATGAGTTACAATGATGCTCACAAATTTGGAAGCCAATATCTAATGACAGATTCAAAGTTTCGCATAGAAATCAAAATCTTCAACGCTCATTTGTTATAACAATCCTGCATGTACTTTAAGTTTAAAACCCTGAATTCTTTACCGTTCAAAACGAGATTATTTGAAGTAGCATTTGTTAAATGCCTCTAACCTCAAAACAATAGCCAGTGAACAATGCAATCGTACATTTTTTAATGAAACAGAGAAATTGCTCAAAATCTCTTTAATAAAGAATAGAAACGATATTGCTAATTAATAATGATAGGTAAAGTAATACATCAAATAATTACTCAGGAAGTGTTTGCAATTGATAAAACTGGTCCTTCAGAAATCCTCACGAGACAAAATCAATGAGTTTATAAAATGATTTTTAATTATAATTATAATTAAGGCTTGATTGTTTCATCTAGAAACGTAAATTCTAGAAAAGAGAGATGATCCATCTGTTATAGAATATAGCCACTATGAGAACTATAATAATTTTAAAATTTCCTCAAACTTGATTAGATTATTGACAATAATCACAACAAAAGAGCATGATCATAGAGCCTCTTTGGGTCAAAGAATCCATAATAGCATCACACAAAAAGAAGAACTTAATCAGAAAGGTTTTTGAAGCCAAAAAGAAAAAATAATACACTTTGCCACTAAACAGCTATTTTAATTCTTTTTCAGCCATTTATAATCACCCGATGGAACAAAATGAAATGTACAATCCATGAAGCTCAAAAAAAATTGGGCTATTGAAAATATGAATTAAATCCACAAGATTTCAGTCCCCTGAGTCACATACCATATACTCAATGGCAATGAAAGGGCCGTTTACTGCAATGAACTCAATATAATTGTGTTGCAGTCCCATGGGGTACCAATATTCCAATTCGCGCAAAATCTAGGGAAAAAAAAAAAAAAAGAATAAATAATTAGCAAAAGTTTCACTAAATTCAAATAGAGAATCAAAATCCTCTCACTTTACACGTGTTCGAGGCTGTTTACTTCTGAAAACTATTGATATTTTCAAAAAAGAATTACTTCGAAAATATCATGAAGTCTAGTAACCCAAATGCCTATGACGAAAACACAGATATAAATTTTACAAAACAAATTTCCATGTATTGTTAAGAAACTATATTTGATGCATTGATTAAACCAATAAAAATATTTGAAAAATTAATCACCATTGATGTCGATCTTGTTCCTTTTAGTAGAACCTGCATACAAAAAACAAAACGCACAAAAAAAAAAATTAATAAAATTTCCTTCTCAATATTCTTAAAATAAAATAAAGTAGTTGTTTTGTATGGTGGTGGTGGCTCTCCTCTTTTTAATCATCCCAGTCACCTGCAGCATTTGGAAGAGATAGACAAGCGTCACAGGTGTACGAAGGAGGAGAAGCCCCAGCTACAACTGGTGCTAAGAATCCTATAGAAACAAACGATCCAAGACCTTTCTCTATGGGAAAGTCTAAAATAACCCTAATCTCAAGACTTGCCCCTTGATTAACGCTTCTTTTCTTGCCTCAAATACTGTGAAAGTACAAAGCTTCCCCTGCTGTTGATAACTGTCGATCATCTTCACTAGGTTTGGAAGATTGATTATTGAAAATGGCCAGATAATAGTGACAGGAGAACATTTTATTGGTTGAGCATAGAAAGTCTAATAACTAGTTAGCGAGAAGGCCTTGGGAATGATAGTTTCATGAATAGTAGGAACTAATAAAGTGGTTCGATTAAATTTTTTTCTGACTTGGGTATCTCCTGATCAATGGTAGGCTAAAATAGTGCGATTGGCCATTGATGTTGGTGTTGATGGGGAAGTTCAATCTCTTAGAAAATTTGTTGTCTTCAAATTAACTATTGGTAGACCTAAAAATTCTTACCAAACCCAATGCTAACATGTTGAGGAAAAACTATACTGCTGAAATTCATTAGTGTAGATTACACTTCAATGATTTATTTACATTGAGGCCACGACTATTATTCCTGTCATGAGAATAACCTTGCAGATAGAGAACTTATTAGCGGTCAAGGGAAGGATAGTGTGGGATGACCATGAATGAAGATCATGGCCAAGAAAACAACTGAAATAGTGAGCTTTCTTAGATGAGATTACATAAGGGAGGGACCCTATTTCCACAAACTACTTCAAATGAGACATTGACAATCACATAACTGACATTGGCCAAAAAAATTGGATAATACAATCTAATAATTCTTATGAGTATCTTCCTTATAAAATGCCTATCAACATAAATATTCTCTTCTTTTCTTAAATTTTTGAAAGTAGCGTAGAGCTTTTTAGGAAAAGGGATATGAAATCTGAGTCATTATTAAATATAATATCTTAAGGAATAATTAAGTTTGAAAATATAAGTTAATTTTGACTATTTAACACATTTAGTCTAAATATCAAACCTTAGTGTGTCATGTTTAAGCCTTGTACAATTAAAAAACTCAAGATCTATAACCAAAAAAACAATACAAGAACAAGAATCTTAGGTAATATTTGTTTATTTGATGGACAATGATCCCATGGTTATGTGAGGTTTAACATGAAAATGTCCTTCCTCTTCCCCATAACTTAAAACAATTTGACTAAGGGTATCATTCTTTTAAGAATATTGCCCTATTTTCATGTATTATTGTTGACTTTTGACAATGAATTTAAAACAATTTCATTTTATACTATAGTCCTATGAATACAAGTTGCATGATATATGGATGAAGAAAAGGTATATCCTCTATGATTAAGGCTTGGAACATTAAATGTCATATAGGGTCTTTTTTATATGTTAAATGTTCTTCTGCTTTATATTTTGATTGTGAAAGAGAAAATCTTTGGAATCTTCCTCTTTTCTGTACACTTTTAGTGTCACTCTAGTTTTGTCTAAACTCTTGATGAGGAAATCAATATACAAATTAGGAGAAGATAAAATGTTCACATGGTGAAAAGATATAGAGCTGGAATTTTATCATAAAACATAAACTACTCATGGTTGGTTTGGAGGAAATGTTGAGTATGTTGATTAATCACTTCATAAGACATATACATATATAGCATTATAAATCTATGTTTAATCTCTATAATTTTTTTTATTTTTTTTATAAGCATGAGCTTGGAGAATATTTAGACTCTGATATCCTTTAATTTAGTCAATTATTTATTTTGTTATAGTAACCAACATTTGTTAGTAAAATAGAGTACAAGGAGGGAGAAAATCTTACTGGAGGTCTACTTAGCCTTGTTGACCATCTAACATTCACTAGAGTGTGTGGTATTTATTTTTGTGATAGTTGCAAATCATGATGAATAGTTGGAACATCATCATTTGGAGTGTCATCCACTAATACATAATCATTTTCTTTCTTCTTATGTTGCTGCAACAAATCTTTGTACAACACTTTCACATTGAATACAACATCCCTACTACTTACAATTTTATGATTTTCAAAATTCCAAAGCCTATAACAAAATTCTTCAATGTCATATCCAATAAACACAAATTTCTTTGACTTAGCTTCCCGCTTGGTTCTATTTTCATAATCTATATGAGAAAAGAATAACTCACATTCTTACCTGTCCATGCTTCCTTTGGAATACCACAACCCAAAGGAGTAGAAGCACCTCTATTAATCATATATACTAGTATTGATAGCCTCCACCCACATGTTTAAGGAAAACCCAACATGTATCCCCATGCTCCTTGCACACTCCATTATAGTCATCTTCATTGGCTCAACCACTCCATTTTCCTGTGGAGTCCTTGGAATAGCTTTCTATCTATGAATAACATTAATAGAGGAATAATCTTCAAATTCATGATAGCAATACTCACCACCATTATCAGATTTGGCACATTTTAATCTCTTATTAGTCTCATTTTTAACCAAGCATTTCCATTTCTTATAACTTTGAAATATATAAGATTTTTGTCTAAGGAAATAAACCCATACTTTTTCAATTGCATCATCAAGAAATGTAACATAATAATGAAAACCAAAAAGGAAAGATATCTAAGCTAGTCCCCATATATCTATATGAAAAATCTCTAATCTCTTACTTTTCTTTTCTTTCCCATTCATTACAAAACTCACTCTCTTTTGTTTTCCATACACACAACTTTTACAGAAATCCATACTGACACATTTCAGACTTGTAAAATTTTTTTCAAATGAAGTAACTTCATACCTTTCTCACTAATATGCCTAAGTTTTTTCTATCATAGCACTACATCAAAATCTACAACAATTTTTTGTTCTCCCTACTCAACTGTAGCAAATGTCCCTAAACATTCATTTTTCTTTGAAACAATTAAAGTAGAAGGAACAATATGACTTGTACAAAGATATAAGTTGCCTACTTTCACACATTTTTCTACTATAATGAAACCTTTTGAAACTTTCTAATTATTATCAATAAAAGTAACTACACAACCCTCATCACTTAGTTATTCTATTGAAATTAAATTCCTACTCAACCTTGGAACATGTCTTACCTAATGTAGTAGCCAATGATTTCTATTTTGCAACTTAATCTTAACTTTTCCCTTTTGAACAATTTGACAAGGTTCATTACCCCCCAAATAAAAAAGCCCAAAATCCCCTTGGACATAATCAATGAAATAACCTCTATGGGGTGTAGCATGAAATGAAGCAGCAGAATCTAAAATGCATGAATCATCAACACTTTCTAAAGAAAGAAGGAAATAATCCTCTTCAAATTGGTTACTTACCACATTTGCCTCCTTGTTACCTTTTGGTTTATTGCCTTCGTTGTTCTTTTGAGTCTAAAATTTTTTCTTCTTATGCCCTTGTTTTCCACAATACCAGCAATCTCTTGGTCCTTTGGTTTGAGACCTCTTTCCCTTTGACTTTCCTCTTGATTTCCCATGGTTTCTATTATTATTTCCTCTCTTAGTCATTTTTCACTAGTTTTGTGTATTCAGAGCACTTCTTGATGTAGATCCAATTAAGGTTTTCCTATGAGTTGCCTCACTTAGAATAACACCAATTAGATAATCATATTTTAGGGTATTAGAACCAGAAACAAATTACTCGTAGTCATTACCAAACCATTCTAGCTTTCAATCAAAGAACACAAAATCAAGAAAATCCTAATTTCTTCATCAAAATAAATACTTAAAGAGGATAACTAAATATTAATAGTATTAAACTCATTTAAGTGATCTTCAATAGATCCACCTTCTACCATCTTCATATTAATTAATGCTTCATACGAAATACATTTTTTGAAGTAGAGGGCTTTTCATATATTGTCACTAGAGTTTACATCAACTCTAAATCATTATCTTTTCTTTTGTAATGTTAAATGTCATTGATGGTGCCAAGCATATTTAATACTTCTAAGTTCCTTTCTATCTAAAATCTTTGAGTCCTCATCTATCATAGTTCCCCATTCCTTGGCTTTTCCTTCAAAGGGCTTGGATAAATCCTTCTAATAAAGTTAGTCCTTCATTTTTGTTTTCCATAATTAAAAGTTATGTCCATTAAACTTGTCAACCTTCAGCTTACCCTCATCTTCCATCACTCCTACTCAACCGTGAAACTACACTCAACTTTGAGACTTTCCTATAGAGGATAACTGAAAAAAATTAACAACTTTTCTTTGATATCACTTGTTAGGATTAACCACAAATAGAAATAATAGTTACATAAAAATATAACCAATATCACACAAAAAAAAAATCACATAGAAGAGAACAAAAGATGCAAAGATTTAATGTGGTTCACCCAAACACTAGGCTACATCCACCAAATAGCATGTCCAATATTATTATGATAGAATGATTACAACCTGATTATAATCCAAAATCCCTTATAGCTCAATAACACCACAAGAAGCAAATTTTGCATTACACACTTTTAATTCCTAACCCTAGGCCTTTTTTATACAAGATATTTTCCTCTTTAGGGTTATAATTAATTACAACATGTCAACCCAAAATTCCCAAATCCAAAAGAAATATAAATTATGTACAATACTTCCCTAATCAATCACCACATACTAACAATATATCTATTTTTTGCTTCCTTCAAATCCTAGAAAAGAATTCAATATTTTTTTTTTTCCATTTTTTTAGGAGAATGGCTCTAAAATTTTATATCTAGGATATTATGACATTTAGCCTTACTTAGGTACATGTTTTCACATGTATTAACATAATGTTACAATTAAAAGAAATCATATATCACAAACTTAAATAGAATAGAGTTCAACATTTAATCTATATATGTGGATACTAATTGATATGTAAAACTCATTGTTTATTATGTTATATAAAAAATAGACATTTATGTTATGAGGGTATTAATTTATTCAATTAACTATTAGTCAATTACTAATTTATATTAAAAAATTATGTGGAAATAAATTTTGGACCCCAAAGTTTATGAAGAAGAATGAATCCATAGAGACAAATGGTCCACGTTGAGTGAGGAAGAGGAAGTATTTTTAAAATAGAAATCCCATATTTGATGAATCCTTGAAGGGGATAGAAACAAGAGAATCTTCTATCAATCTAAAGTATAGGTGTGGGGACAAACCTAGGTCTCTTTTTCTTCAAGATTGCTCTATTATGCAGGAGGATAAAATAGCTTGTGTTGTAGTGAATTTCTCTATGAATTGTATTGTAAGGAGGAAGACTATCTTTTCTAATCCTGAGCAACTTCTTGAAGCTATCGTTTAGCCCATTAATGAATAATATTGTAAATTTTTATATTGCAGAGTTAATTTCCAAGAGGTTAGGGATTTTTTTTCTCTTTTGAGGTTTCAAAGTCTTCTAGCCTAGATGAGTTACCCCTTTGTTTATTGAACAAATCGAGGAAATTATGGGTGAGGATGTTTTCTCAGTTGTGGGTGATAATTTTTGGAAGGGAATGGTGACAAAAAATACATGAACTCTAATTATATTTCTCTTATTTCTACAATTGGGGAAACCATGTGTATGGCTATCTTCCACACAATTAGCCCTTGAAATACTATCCATGGATATGGTCAATAGAGTTATAGGTATTTTAGACAAACTTATTTGTCAATATTATAAGGGTTTTTTGGAGGCAAAAGTATTTTGATGTTATTGTCTCATCCCATGAAATTGTTCACTCAAAGGAGTTAAATAAAAAATTAGGGATGATGCTCACACTGGATATATCCATATCTTACAATGAAGTAAAATAGATGTTATTGGAGGTTGCTCTTGTGAGTTTAAGTTTTAACAACATCTTCTTGAAACTAATAAATTAAGTTATGTGACTATGACTATGTAATATGTTCTTGCAAAAGGTTCTCCTCGAGGTTTTTTTTCATCCAAAAATGGTCTTCACCAAGGAGACCCTCTTTCCCATTATCTTTTCATTTGAGTCATTGAAGTGGCGGGAAGAAATATCCAATGGCTCAAAAATGATCAATCCCTTAGGTGATCCATGTTGCTTCAAAGATCCAACCATATATCGACTAGTAATTTATGAATGAAATATTTTTGTTCCGAGAATCTTATGCCTTAAAAGGTAAATAATGGAAGTATGGTTTGAAATACTATGCCATCCTTTTTGGTGAAAACATCAATATGGTAAGTGTAACTTTTTTTTGAAGCTGTAGTCCAAATTAAAATTCCTAGACTCATGGGTTGTGACATTGTTTCCCTCCCAAATACCTATTTGAGTCTCCCTCTTTATTAGGTTTCCTTGCCATAATTATTGGAGTAAGTTGATTGAGATATTTCAAAGAAAATGATAGTGTGGAAATGGAAACCTCTTAGCTTGGGAGGAAAACATCTAATCAGTTAATTGTTGTCTCCATAATATTTATGTCCTCTTTATTTCTCAATTTGTTATCGAGGTATTACTTATTAATACTATAAAGAAAATCCAAAGATCCTTTCTCTAGTCAGAGACTAATGACAAATATTGTATCACCCTAATTATCTAGGAAAAGACTATCATCTTAAAGGTTGTCACTCTTAAATTGAAACCTATTATAGGTAAACAAATGCAATCTATACTAATATAATTCTAACATGTTTATCTATACCCTAATAATTTTCAGTGACAATAAATGTTTTTCCTAAAGGAGTTAACTTTTAAAATTGGGTAACCTTGTTAACTTGCTTTATTTGTTTACCTCAAAAACTAGTATAAATGGGAGCCTAGGAAATGTCATTTTAACAAAATAGGACATTTGTATGTGCATGAAAGAAATTGAAGTAAGCATATTCAAGGATTTCATCAAGTTTAAATGGAAAATATTAAGCTCTTCTCAATATTCAAGGATTCTTTGTAAGAAATTCCTCTTAAACATTTAGTAATGATTTGGCCATTAAGGGAGGATGTCTAAATTCTATAATTTATCTTCTACTTCTTTTGTATAATTATATTTCAATGGCTCCTTAATTTTTTATTGGTAGATTTATTACATTTGTGGAAATTTTCTATTAGAATATATAGTCCACCAACATAACAGGGTTGGGGTGGTGGGGGAGAAGTGTAAGTGTGTGTGTGTGTGGGGGGGGGGGGGGGGGGGGGTGAGGAGGGTGGGGGTTGAGTCAATTATCCAAATATTATTACGACTATCAAACTAATTAAATATTAACCATATGAGTAAGATAATCAAAACCCACAACAAGATACACATGTAGAATAACACCAGATATGTTAGCTAGGAAGAACCTTGATCAAAGGCAAAACCCCGAAGGGGATGGTACCCACCAGATGATATACTAATATAATTATCCCTTGTTAGAGGATGGACCTTTTTAGGAGTCTACAAAAATATTCAATACATATCATTCCCTATTAGGAGACTTTGAATCCTTGTTAGGATATTCCAACCCTATCAGGAGTTATGCCATCCCTTTTAGGAGTTCTAGAAGGAAGACATACCCATTATCCAAATAGCTTTAGGGGAAAGACAATTGAATCCACTCTCCAAGTGAACTTTGATTTATTCCTTGTAGAATAATAGAATTGAACTATACTTCTCCTTCCTCTTCCTCTATCATGTCAACCAGACTTATTCTCCTTCCGATCTTGATACTAGATAAAAAAAAATCACATCCACTAATCCCTTGGATCACTTACTTGCATTTACCAAATATTCTTCTCTCATTTACACTTCCTTCAACACTTTGCATGCCACACACATCTCAAACAAGGAAAACACTTTCATTTATACAAAGTGCTCAAAACAATTCCTTTAGTTAGCCTTGAGGATTTCCCAATTAATTATAATAGGACCACAATAAGATAATTAATTATTTTTCAATAAATTTTTTTTTGGCTCATAGTCTATACAACTTCTCACAAGTGTGACTTTAGGACTTGTGCACATACTAACATCATCATCAAGTTGCCCTCTATTACTGTATAACTTTGTGTACCCTAATTATATATCTGTTAAGAGATAAAATATAATCTTCATAAACTGTTGAATAGGTACTCTATTTCTATAGTGTTGTCTACAAATCACATATATCTTATGTATCTCTTTGACTTAGGCTATGTGCACTTAACCTTGTCATCAAGAATGTGCCTAACATGTCCCAATCTGTATCAATATAGGCACATAGAGTGAAATCACTTGATCTGTCACACCATATACCATAAAAGGATCTTCCCTTCAAATATCCAAATATCCTCTTTACTTTTGCATAATGATACTCCTTAGGATCATCTTGAAATCAAGTTACAATTCCAATTACATTTTCTATATTTGGTTTAGAGTGACTCAAATATTGCAAACCTTTAATCATTGATGTGTACTTCTTCTACTCAATTATAGGTGTCTCATATTTTCTAGATAACTTGTAACTAGTTATCATTTCTTTATCAAAAGACTTACAAAATTCCAAGAAAAATATTTTCAACAAGTCTTTAGCTTGTAAAATGAAAATGCCATCACTATTTTGCACAATCTGCAAACCTAGAAAGTGTTGGAATATTCAAATGGGAAGAGCACTTTTGAGAGGGGGAGGGGGGGGGGTGTGGTGTGAATCAAAAGTAGCTAACTTTTAACCTTTTCAAATCCTTTGAAACACATAACTAAAAGTAAAATTCATGCATGTAAACATATTAAATAAACATAAAGTAAACACATGCATCAATCAACACATAACACCAAAATTTGGTAACCCAAAAACCCTCAAGAATGAGAAGGTAAAACTGGTTGTTAGGCCCACCTACTTTGTAGGACTTTCAATCACCTTCTCAAAGGCTCTCCCACCTAGTTGTTAAGCTAACCTATCAATATAGGATTTCCTTTTCTAATACAATGGCCATAAAGTATTAGAATCATTAACCTGATAGAATGTAATCTTCAATTGCTAGGCCTAGGCACTTGATCTGCTCTTTCTGATCTTGATCCTCTAAAATCTAATATTTGATTGTATCCCTTGTACTATTCTAATCAACTGGATGTGTAATTGTTTCTCAATTCACTAAGTCCTTGACACCCTTGCTTCTTGCTTTGTTTTGCAATATGTTATCTGCTTAGCAACTTCCTTAAAAGCTTCCTCAGCAACTCATTGGCAACATGAAATTATGGGGTCTAATCCTTATTATAAAGGATTTGTAGACTTAGGGTTAGGTATGGATCTATGATCCATATTGGATCTTTAATTCTTGCTCATTCCTTGCACTTTTATTGTTGGTTGCATGCCTTTTCCATTTTTCTTATTGGCTGCATGCTGATTGCATAGGAAATGAAAAAGGTTCATTCTTATCCTTATTATCCTTTGAGATTCTTCTATGTCAGCTCAAAAATGATTTACATCTGAGTTTGTGAAGGCACAAACTCGTATGTTGATTCTATGTTACTTGGCACGTATTGGATTACTGGTGCTCAGCACATGTATGATTCTACTTTTCTTAGCACCTATATCATTATTTCTTGCTTGTTATCAACTATGACTTGGCACCTATATCATGCTCAGTACCTGAAGTCACTCGACACTTGATCTTCACTCGGTATCTAAAGATTGCTCAACACCTGAAGATCACTCAGCACTTGTTGTAGTTCTATTTGGCTCAACACATACTATGGTACTCAACTTCTATATGAAAATTGGTTACCTATGTTGACACTCAATTGTCAAAACCAATTTGAGACCAAAAATCTCCCCCTTTGACATGACTGTTAAAAACACTTAACTAAGAATTATTTATCTGACCTTATGAGTACATTATCCAATCTGTTCGACATATGTAAAAAATTGCATAAAAAAATTTAAAATTTTGTAAACAACAATATATGTTACAACTCCCCCTAAGCTAATTGTGCCTTTTAAAAAATTTTATAGCCAAAATTCCTGTGTTGATGTATCTGATACTCTTTGCCTTTACCCTATTTCTATATTTTGTACTTGTGCTTTCTATTCCTGTATTCTGTATCAGAGCTATCTACTATACAATTCCCAAAATTTTGTATCTCCGCTACACTATGTCTTATCTCCTTCTTTTTTACTATCTACAATCTTTCCCCTTTATATTATTTTCCAAAAGAATGAAAGAATGGAATGTAATTATCTAGTATTCTTCCCCTTATTATATTATTTTTTCCCCAAAATATTATATCTCCCCCTTTTAGACACTTATGTCAAAAGGTTCTAAGGAGTAATACTATATTTAGCCAAAAATGTACTATTTACCTCCATTATCATTTTTAGAGCTGCATCCCAATTTTCCAAAGCAATTTCTAGTGACTTATGCTAGATGGTAGTCTCTGCAGCAAGATGTACATGTCCATCTAATGTAGAAAGATTATGATATTTCTTTAAAACAATTTCAGCATAGACTTGCTGTTTATGGAGTACTTCCACATGTGGGGTTATGGAGGACTATATTTGCATCAATCTAGCCTTAATGTTGGCCACCTCAGCTATCAACACAGCTAGTTATTTTTGAGTGGGAACCGTTTGAGAAAAATTCTTCTCACTTTGAGCGGGATCTCTTGGCAGCTACATGCTAGAAATCTTTAGATTTCTCTCCAAGCTTAGTATTCTTTGGCTTGTCTCTTGTGTGAAATTTGAAAAATCACATAGCTTGTTGTACAATGAGAAGAAATTCTCAAGTACAATTTTGACCTTTTCAATCTTCTTGGCCAATTAAACTTGTGACAGTGCTATTTCACTAGATATTTTCTCATTGACTTTCCCTTGAGACTTCTTTTTAGACCATTCCATGAGTTTCGCATTTGTCTCCTGGTATTCACTTGTCACATGGTCAACAATATCTAACAATTGTTCCATTATAATATTTGTCTCATCTGGTGATTGCAAGCTGAAGGCGTCCATAAAGATGTCCTTAATCTCATGCAATGCTTGCTTATGTTTTTACTCCTTCCTGATTATTTCTTGCCTCTTTCTCCTATTCAATGCATCCTACATCTTTGTGATCTGCTCAATGCTGATTGTCTTGGAGTCATATGTAGGTATGACAATGTCTTCATCTAACTCAGGGTCTCCACAGTGAAGTACTCTGGTCAGTTTGGTTGAGCTTGAGCTTGGTGTAGAGATTTACAAAGATATTGCATCAGTGCTTGGCTTTTGAAGATTTTTTGTAGGAGTGCCTATTTTTGGTAACTCTACCAGTGTTTGTATTATAGCCTGCTCCTCTTATTTTTATTTATCTTCCTTCTCCTCATCTATTTTCCCTTGATCAATCACAATTGTGTAAGGTGTACCTATTAACTATACTATAGGATCAAATGTAGTGATCTGTCCTATTTTCTCTATGTGTTTCACTATCTCTACATTTATCTTTTCCACTATGGTATCAGGTATTACAAATGTATCAATTATTGCAATTGGTGGTGGAAGCATTAAAATTTGAGTACTAGTAGCTGTAGAGATGGAAGGTGGTTTTTGTGGTTTCACCTTGTCTATTATAAGTTCTACTACTACCTTTTTCAACTCATCCACACTCACCAATACAAGATTTGTGCATAATTGTGCTTGTAGAGTTGATTGGTGAAGGATCTTCTTGAGATCCTTTGTAGTTAGTGGATTGATGTTCTGAAATGATTTTTCAGTAATATCCTTTACAATTATAGTGTGTACAGGTGTGATGGCTACACGAGGCATTTATGTGTCTTGGACACTCTCTTCCTCTTGTATTTGTTGCTCAACTACTGCCACTACATCTCCCTTTTTTGTTTCCTCCTCTCCTTTTTCCTTATCCTCTTCCTCTTTCTTTTCTTCTTCTCCTTTCTCTTCCTCCTTCTTCTCTTCTTCTTTCTTCTCTTCTAGTTTCTTTTCCTCTATCTTCTCCTTGGCACTCGCCTTTATCTTATTTTCTTCTTCATCCTTGTCATCAGTCAACTTGTAGATTGACTTCCACAATTTTTTGGACTTATTTACTACATCCTCAATCTTATTTTGTAGGATGTTGAAAGCTCTATATTTAGGTGCAAATTTTCCACCATGTTTCTTATTAGCCTTTGTTATATGACCTCTTGTCAGGTTAGGCATCACGTGTGCTAAGATAGATTCTCTGATTTCCTTTTCCATTTTTAGACAATAATGCCATTTGTTTTCAATTATCTCATATAATTCCCAAGACATGGTATTGTCTAGCTCAACAGTGTATTCTTAAATTCTTCCAGCATGGCATACACTAACTCCTCTATTTTGTTTTTCTCTTCTCTACTTAGCTTATTCAAATCAAGGCTTTTCAAATCATTTAAATATGCATTCTTAACATTTTCACAATTTTTATCTATAGCCAATTTGGGAGGATGGCTTACCACTCAGAATTGACTGATATCCTCTGTCTTAGTCTTCTCCTCCTCATCAAAATCTAGTTGTGTTACATATTTTCTTCTTTTCATCTGCACTTCACTAGTCTATTTAGTGGCTTTCTCCTTCTATTTTGTTTCGTCCTTGGCCTTTTGTGAAGATGCCCTTGTGGTATCCCTTGTTGTAGGTGTCTTTGGTTTGGCTTTTGCACGCTTGGTTACCTTCTTGGGTTTGGGCTAAGCTAGAGGCTAAGTTTTAGCCTTTCTCTTCTTTTACTCAGTTTCTGTTAGTGCTTCCTCAATTTCTTCTTCGTTGACACCTTCCTCCTTGTCTTTTGCTAAGACTTGTGTCAGTTCCATTAGGCCTTTCTCTTGTTCTTCTTCTTCACTCTCATCTTCTTCTACTTCTTTTTCTTCACCTACAACCTCAATTCCTACAACAAACTTCTTTTTGATTTTTCTTACCAATTTTTCCTTCTTCTTTACTACAGTGGCTGTCTTCAAATCCATTTCTACCTTGCACTTAACTACATCATATGTACCAAAGGGTTTGGTAGCTTTGTCAATGTCCTCTGCAAGCAATGCAATTATTGCTACTGATGCTTGGTCCACATCTAGTTCATAACCTAAGGGTTTGATCCATCTTACCTTTGGAACTAGTATCTGGATATAGGTATAGTCAATGTCAATCAAAAAACATGTCATTGACATGTTGTTCTACCAAAGAAACTGGTATCCTCATTCTTTCTTTCATGGTTTTCTTGAAATCCTCAAAATAACTTGTCATTTGGGCCTCAAAATTATCACCCATGTGTTCTATGTAATCATTGATTTGTGCAATTGTAGATTTGTTTGAACTGTAGTTTACCTTTCTAATAGAAGGAAACTCTTCCAAGACATAGGAAAATATGTAAACAAGGACTGAACCAAACTTGCATTAAGCTCCTTTTGACCTTCTAATTGCTCCTAGCTTCTCATTTATCTATTGCAGCATCAGTGTTTCTAGATCATATGTATGATCTTTTTTCACAAGCTTGTAAGCTACATCAACAACTATACATGGTACACTATTCAATCTATTGGATTGGTAGAATTTTTGAGAAATCATTCTCACTGCAAATTATAGAAGAGGATTCATTATAGTAACAATGGTCATACCCCTCTTGTTCCATTTTGCCCCTATGTTTCTTTCAATGGACTCCTTTGAATCACTTCTCAGGGTCTTAGGCCGATCTAGGGTTGGGAAACTCATAACCCTATGTACTATCTTCTTGGTTATTTGGATAGGTCATGTTTGTAGTCACAAAAATCCATCATGAATTTGGCTCAAGATAATATGGATCCATTTAGTTTTGAACACCGTAGGAAAAATTAGGGCATTTATTAAACCCTTCTTCTCTACAATCTGGAACTCGTCCTTCAGAATTCTATTATCACATAGTTTGTCATATGCTTGAAAAATTTCAAGGTCTCCTAGTGCTCCTATCTTATAGTTGTAACATTTCTTCACATCCTATATCATAACAACTTTGGGGGAATAATCGAGAATGGCATGGCAGGATCGTTTTGATAGGAAACTTCTAGGATTGGCGTAAACTTAGGTTGTTTGATCTCATTACTAACTAACTAGACCTCATGACTTTCCTTTCCTTTCGGTTTCTTAGAAGTAGAAGCCATTTTACCGATCTAGGTTTTTTTTATATAGAAAACTTTAAAACTATGTAGCTCACCACTTGATGAATACCTTTAGATCAACCAAATTGTGTTGAATCACTATTGAAATCAGTGCAAAAGGTTTTAAGGTTGCTCTTTGATCTCTTCTACACTCTTCTTGTCTTTTCTTTGTGTTCAAATGGCATAAAAATGATTAAAATTCAACCTTATACCCCTTAAAACCTAGCATTAAATGCATAATGCATACAACGGTAAACTCAACACTTGAAGATTTCAACATGACTTGACTTCCATTGGATTTTGTTCATTTGACTTCCACTAGATTTCACTTCACTCAACTTCCACTGACATTTCTCAACTCTACACTAATTGTTAACTTGGTCACAACTAACTACTCGGCATCCACTGGAGCTTTACTCATCATCTAAGGACAACTTGGCAACTCTTGCTAAATTTTGAAGTTTTGATTTTGCATCTTGATTCATGCTATTTTCTTCTTTGCAGTGCTTGTTGATCTTGGGACTGGTGCATGATATAACTATGTATATTAGCCCCATACACCTATTCACACTTAGTTGGATGAGGTGTGACCATTTGATCTCTTGGGTGAAGTGTTGCAGTCATCTTTCTTCTTCCAAGTCTTGTTCATTTGCCCTCTGATGTGTTCAACATCTACCTTCTATTTTCCTTTGTTGACTTCTGACTTGGGTGCCTTTGACTTTGTTGGGAAATTCTTGCTGATATGACTAGTCTTCAAGCAACTAAAACATGTGATTTGACTTAACCATCTACTATAGTTCCCTCTAAAATGTGTCCTTATGCAATTTTTTAGGAAGGTGTCCATATTCCTGATAGTAGTGAAAGCTATACCTTGTGTTATAGTACCAATTATATTGATGACCATGGTTGCCTTCTCTTGTTGCCTGATTTGATGTCCACATAGGCTTTGACCTGCACTCAAAAGATCTATATCCATATTTCTTGCAATTGTAGCAGTGACTATCAAATCTTGGTGTTCTTATAGTTCTAGTCCTGCATTCATGTGCTCGATGTCCTTTCTTCTTACACTTATGACAATAGCTTACATTCTTAGGCTTATCATGTTGATGGCCATTCTTGTTTCTGCATACATTAGTAGTGTGTCCCTTTTTACCATAGAAATGACAAGTGGGTTTATTGTTCTTACCTTTGTTACTCCTCTCTTTTGTAGTCTTGGATGATTCTCCTTGTTTAGTGCTGGTGAAACCAAGTCCTTAAGTGTCATTATTGGATCTTGGTGATTTTAGCAATTGTTCAAAGTGCTTGATAGCTTCACTTTATTTGTTGAAGCTCCCTACTATCTCCTTTTCTCTTTTTAGTTCATTTTCCAATTGTTCATTTTGCATCTTCAGAGTGGAGATCTCAATGTCCTTTATATTTAGCTCATGATGAGCATCCATAATTTGGCTTAAGGTGTCAAGCTACATGTTTAAGATTCTTTCAAACTCAATTTTCTTTTCTTCTAGTCTATTGGTATTATTTCTTTTCTCATTTTCTAGCATAACCTTATCTTTAATGGCTCTCTTCTTCTATTCAGTTACTTCACAAAGCACTGTGGCTTGTGATTCTTTTTCAAGTTTGAGTATTTTGATTTCTTCTGCTTGAGTTACTATTCTCCTCCATCAATTTTGTTATTTCTACATCAAACTTTTTGGAATCTCCATTGGAAAACACTTGTTTGGTATCAATCTCCTTGTAGTGTGTGTCATTTTCAGCTATAGCTATATCCTTCCTTCTTTTTAAGGATTTTCTCAGTTCCTCTCTGGCTTCCTCTAATTTATGTAGAGTGAGGTGCACATAAATCACCTGATTATCTAAGATCTTCCCAAGTTTGAATACTTCCATCTTCTGATCTTTTCTCTAAGCTGTTAGGCTTCTCCTTGTGAGAACTTTTCTCTGATACCAATTGTTGGAATATTCAAATGGAAAGAGCACTTCTAAGAGGGGGGGAGGGGGTGAATCAAAAGTAACTAACTTTTAACCTTTTCAAATCCTTTGAAACACATAACTAAAATTAAATTTCATGCATGCAAACAAATTAAATAAACATAAAGTAAACATACGCATAAATCAACACATAACACTAGAATTTTGTAATGTGGAAACCCTCAAGAATGAGAAGGTAAAACTAGGGTGGGGATGATACCCACAAAATCATGACAAAAATAATTTTTTGACCACTTCTGATGGTCTACCTTGTTAAAGGCCTGCCCTATTAAAGGCTTTATACTATGTCAATAATGACCTAGTGAAAGGATTTAAAACACTTTACATGAAGTGTCATCCTATTAAAGGATTTAAAAAAGGCTATTAGGCCCACCTAATTCATAGGACTTTCAATCAATTTGGTAATGCAAAAACCCTCAAGAATGAGAAGGTAAAACTAGGGTGGGGATAATACCCACAAAATCACTACAACAATAATTGTTTGACCACTTCTGATGGTCTACCTTGTTCAAGGCCCACCCTATTAAAAGCTTTATGCTATGTCAATAGTGACTTGGTTAAAAGATTTAAAACACTTTACATAAAGTGTCACCCTGTTAAAGGGTTTACAAAAGGCTACTAGGGACACCTAATTCATAGGACTTTCAATCACCTTCTCAAAGGCTCTCCAACCTAGCTATTAAGCTAACCTATCAATATAAGATTTTCATTTCTAATACAATGGCTATAAAGCATTAGAATCGTTAACTTGATAGCATGAAATCTTCAATTGCTGGGCTCAAGCACTTGATCTAATCTTTTTGATCTTGATCCTCTAAGATCTAATATCTGATCGTATCTCTTGTAGTCTTCTGATCAACTAGATGTGTAATTGCTACTCAATTCACTAAGTCATTGACACCCCTGTTGCTTGCCCTGTTCTATAATATGTTGTCTACTTAACAACTTCCTTAACAACTTCCTTGACAACTTCTTGGAAACACAAAATTATGGGGTCTAAGCATTCTTATAAATGCTTCGTAGACTTAGGGTTAGGTATGGATCGATGATCCATATTAAATCTTTAATTCCCACTCATTCGTTGTACTTTTCTTATTGGTTGCATTCCTTTTCTATTTTTTTTATTAGCTACATTTTGATTGGATAGGAAATGAAAAAGATTCATTCTTATTCTTATTATCCTTCAAGATTCTTCTATGTTAGCTCAAAAATGGTTTACATCTGAGTTTGTGAAGGCACAAACTCATATGATAGTTCTATGTTATTCAACACATACTGGATTACTAGTGCTCGACACATGTATGATTCTGCTTTGCTTGGCACCTATATCATTCTATTTTGCTCTACATCAACTATGACTTGACACACATATATCACTTGGCACCTATATCATGCTTGCCACCTGAAGTCACTTGACATCTAAAGATTACTCAGCACCTTAAGATCACTTGGCACCTATTATAGTTATGTCTGGCTTAGCACATACTATGGTAGTCAACTTCTATATGAAAATTGGTTAAGTGTGTTGACACTCAATTATCAAAACCAATCTGAGACCAATAGAAAGAACTTCATCTCTCTTATCATAAGCATTTCAAACTCTTTTATCATTTCTTTAGAAAACTTATCACTTGCTTCATCATTGCCTCCAAAAAATTATGTCATAAAAATATCAATATTTTCAATAAACCATTCTCAATTTCTCTTAAGTATAAGCTACTATCTATTGTACCTTTAGCAAATCCAAGATTTGCTAAATACTTATCCAATCTTGCATAATAGGTTCTAGGCACTATCTTTAGACCATATAGAGATTTCTTAAATCTACATACCATATCCTTTTCTTCTGTCAGAGGGAAACCTTCGGGCTTCTCAATGTATACCTCTTCTTTAAGTTCTACATTTAGAAAGTCTGACTTGACATCTATTTGATATACTTTGAACTTCTAATTTGCTGCATATGATAATAAAATTCTCACTGCTTCCATTCTAGCTATAGGTCATATATTATCTCATAATATGTTCCTTCTTGCTGTGAATATCCTTTTCATACTAGTCTAGCCTTTTTTCTTACAACCTCTCCTTGTTCATTCATCTTGTTCCTAAATACCCATTTGGTTCCTATAAAATTCATGTCTTTATATCTAGGAACTAATTGCCATGTGTCATTGTTCACAATTTGATCTATTTCTTCCTTCATTTCTTGAATCCAATGATCATCTTTACATGCTTCATCTACACTCTTAGGGTGAACTTGAGAAATTAAACATAATTTCTCATTAACTCTTTTTCTCATCATCACTCCTTTTGTCCTTTCCTCCAATTAGCTTCTCTTGTGGGTAATTGTTGACTACAACATTTGGGGTCAAATTATGACTACAATTTATGATGGTTGTGTAATTTGTGGTTATTTTTATGCTTTTTTTTGCAATTATCCCTAACGCTATGGAAATACCAATGTTTGCATCATAAATTTGATGCCCTCATGAGCATAAAACAAAAAAAAAACACTACAATCATTTTTCATTTGTTTTGATTTTGAAGAGAGGTGTGTGTTAAAGAGGTGGAGAGCTATGAATGTTGTCATGATGCCCTTGTGATCAGTGCATTTGGTTGATGTGCCCTTGTGATCTTTGTACTTTGTTGTCATACCCTTTCTCTATGATTTCATTGTTGTGTCATGCCCATGCTTTACGATTTCATTTTTGTGTTGTACCCTTCCTCTATGATTTCATTGTCATGTCATGCCCTTGTGATCTACATGCCCTAGCTTTATGATTTTCTTCAAGGGTGAGAATGGGTACATATGTAAATGTTTTTTTTCTTTTCCATCTAAACATGTATGCTTTTATATTCCTTCTAGCATGTATCTCTATATATATTCAGAGAGATCTTTATCAAGGTTCTTATTAAATATATGATCTAGCTACATACATATTCTAGAATCAAAATAATAAAACAATAAAACTTTCTCAACCTATGCTAACTAACTGACCTCAACATCCTACACAATAACAATGTAGAGCATGAAAAATGGGCTGAGTTCATAAGAAATCTTACAAAAACATATCATAGTAGATATGTTTAGAAATAAATATGCCATAACCATTGAAATGGGTCTAGTTGTTGATTAGATGGGTTGATATATACGTATATTCAACTGGGTTATGGCATTTGAAAGGGAATTAGCCTCATGATTATGCATATGTGTTTGGTGCATTTCTTTCCTATGATATATCTCTGCATTTCATTTTTATGCCCTTGCTTTGTGATTTGGTTGCCATACCCTTGTGATCCCTATGTTTTATTTCCACGCCTTTGCTCTACAATTTTGTTGCAATATTGTGCCCTTGCTCTATGCTTTCATTGTTATGTTGTGCCCTTTCTCTGTGATTTTCTTGCCATGCCCTATCTCTTCACTTTTATTCAAGGGTATGTAAAAATTGGTTTATTTTCCTTCTAAACATGTATTTCTTTATATCTTCTTTTGAACATGAATATCTAGAGATCATTTTTAAGGTTCTTATTACATATTAGCCACACAATAGAGAAATTAATCTAGCTACATACATATTCTAGAATCTGAATAATAATAAAATAAAACTCACTCAACCTATGCTAACTGACTTACCTCAAGATCCTTCACAAAAAATAATGCAAACAAGGAAAAATGGGTAGAGGTTGCAAGAAATTTTACAAAAACATATCATAGCATATATTTTTAGAAAGAAACTAGCCATAATTACAATACTCATTCCCTCGTAGAAGCCTCTGCCACAATGACATTACCTCTAAATCTTGCAAAGGACATTGAAGTGGTTCCCAAACTTGAAACACTCTTATAAGCATTTGATACTTGAGATTATCGCATGGAGACTATGCTAATACTTGAAACACTCTTATAAGCATTTTATATTTGAACTATAAATTCTCAAAGACAATTTTAAATGTTTCTAATGTCATAGTACCTACCACAACACTTCAAAAAATTCTATCCAATGGCTCCTATAATACCCTCTCTGTTGTCTAGTTGTTGTTTCTATTGTGCAACCTCTTTCTAGAGCCACTCCTTCTCTTTTGCTCTTGTGCCTTGAATTTTGATTATTAAACTTCTAGATATCTACCTCTACCTTATCTAAAATCAACTTCATAGTGTGTTTTAACTCTGGCGTAGGTGTTTGATCATTGATAGCTTTCATTTCAGCATTCACGTTTTCAAGATTGGTCAACACCCTCACTTGAAAACCTCTCATGTTAAGCCTTTTTTCTATTGTTTCAACACCATGTTCTTTCTTCTGAGCTAATAGTTCTTTAGATGCATTTTCTTATAAATAATTAATTTTGTTAAACAATTGTAAACTCTTAGAAAGTGCATTGTGTTTTCATGTGTGTGTGTGTGTGTGTGTGCGTGCGTGCCTGCATGCGCGCGCGCGCGCGCGCGCGCGCGCGTGTGTGTGTGTGTGTGTGTGTGTGTGTGTGTGTGTGTGTGTGTATAGAGATAGATATCTTGTGGATTGTGGAGTTATTGATTATAAACAAAAATGAAAATTCAACACAATATTATTCATTCCCCATTTTTTTTGATTGATTGTGGATAGCTATGTGTGAAAGAGGATGGAAAGCTCTGAACGAGGTGGAGAGCACTGAACATTTTTGTAGATTAGTGGAGATCAAGGATTTTTTTTGTCATTTCCTTGTGATCTCTATGCCCTTTCTCTACAATTTTCTTACAGGGAGAATAGATACCTATGTAAATGCTCTTTTCTTTTCTTTCTAAACTTGTATCTCTTGTTCATATATAATAGCTTTGGTTAGATTCAAGGATCATGTATGTATGTAAATCAGTTTACAATGTGAACTTCTTTACATGCATACATACACAATTGCATAGTACTCATGCT